>OY757909.1:58424238-58434238 GCA_963585895.1 Sepioteuthis lessoniana | reverse complement strand
TCCGTGCTTTTTCTTCAAGCGTTTCTGTAGAATTTTGTAACTATACAGTCCTACTATTACGGCTACAGCTTGGATAAAAAGGACATTTTATTTAGCTAAGACCTAAGTTTTCTACATGGTCGTTAACCTGTCTATAGCATTCCATGTCTTTCCTATGCCTATGTTAAGATATAGGCTGTGTTACCAACACCTTCCACCATCAAGTGTATACAACCACAAAGCTTTGACCTATTTCAAAATACTAATACCGTACTATTTATTCCCAATATATATATATATATATATATATATATATATATATATATATATATATATATATATATATATAAGAATTTGACATTCAATGATCCTTAATAGGTTAATACGCCATAAAACCTAACCAACCAACCGGAAAGTATGCGTTTAGAAACCATATATATAATATATATGTGTAAAAAGGTTCAGGCATTAAATACCCAATGGTGGTTGATATGCCATTAAACCCGACCAACCAAACAAACAAACCAAGCTAAATCTTTAGACAGGTCCATGATCAGTCTAGTATCTATATCTCATGACGTTTAGTCACATGATATGGTTTTCTTGCGCAATACATTTACATTAACTATAATATGATTGGGTGTTAGAATACGCAAAATTCAAAGGAGATTTTTTTTTTAAATCTCTGGGAGTCTAAAATCGAGCAGACTGATCATAGAATTAATCAGGTCAAGCGGTTGCTGAAATAAGAAAAAAATATTGATAAGTCTACACTTAGATACTAATTTACCCTTGTGTGTGTGTGTGTGTGTGTCTGTGAGTGTGTGTGAGTGTGTTGCCGATTATTTTATTTATGGAAGTCGTTCGGTCATTAGGTGTTACGATGCGTTACTTTTCACCTATCAAGCTAAGAATTGAATTAATCCTGGAATGGGCGAAATGACGCTATTTATTCTTACTTTGATGGATGTTCAGTGTGCAGTTACATTTTATTCGTTTTTAATCGAGTCGGTCATCAGATAATATGGTGTTATAGCAAAACTTACTAATGTCTTCTTGAGTACAACGTTATCGTGACATAACAAGACATGAGTATCACTTTCTTATTGAAAACCCTAGAAATAACATCAAAAAGTAATTATCTATACCTTCAGTTAATCCTCTTGTAATAACCACATCATCATATCACTATTTTATATCAGTTCCTTATCCAATATGATTATATTACGCTTGAAATGATCTCTTGATGTACTTAAATATTTATTAATTTCCTGAAATAGGTTAATAGTTTCCTTTATATCTATGAACTTTTACTTTACTCTTTACAGAGCAGTAGAAATAATTTTGGGGATTCAGTTGAATTACTATTCACAACAAACGTGTCTTTCATAGGTTACTCATAATTTTTTTTTCTTTACGCTGTCGAAAAGACAAGAAACAGTCGATATCCAGTAATGACTATAAACGATGCAGACAACGCAGATTATTCAGTAGTTCTTGCAAATTCACCCAATCAGGCCAAATCCCTGCTACATAGTTCCGGACAGGCAACATGAGACAATGCTCACTCCGGGAACTGAGATAAAACTGCTATTTTGTTCTAATCAAAATAATGATCAGAACAAAATAATGGATGTAAAGATGTCCTTGTCTTTCCTATGAGTATCACTTATAGTAAGAAATTGCTACCGAGGTCCATAAAATAGAAAGAATTCAAAAATTCACAAACCAGTTTATATACTTCGGTAGTAACATCTCATATACGAAACGCTATATCAATATAGTCAAAGGAAAGACATGGAATGCGATAGACAGGTTAACGACCATATAAAAATCTTAGGTCTTGGCTAAAAATGTCCTTTTTATCCAAGCTGTAGCCGTAATAGTAGGACTGTATAGTTACAAAATTTGAATTCTAAAGAAACGCTTGAAGAAAAAGCTCGGAGGGAACTACATAATTTGGGAACTACTCCTGTAAGCATTACTCTGTTTAAAAAAACAAAACAAACACAAAAAAAACAGCTGGACAGTCACTTACCTCCTATCCCACAAACTATCCAAGTTTATCGAACAAGATATGCTGGGCACTGTTGGAGGAGTAAGGATGAACTGATGAGCGACGCTTACTTATTGGTTCCTCCACATGGACGCAGCAGTAGTGGCTGACAAGCCAGCACTTACATTCTTAGCTCTGCCCAAGCAGTGGATGGCGTCTAGCGAACATATCCATGGTGTCAGGTCGGGACATGGCGAGAGAGAAAGAGAGAGAGAGAAAATGAATGAGAAAGAAAGAGAGAGAGAGAGAGAGAGAGAGAGAGAGTCAAAGAAATCCATTCTGTTGACTCGCTTTAATAATTGTGATGAATAGGATAATGATAAATATAGAAAATCATATTACCATAAGGAATGAGAAAATTCATCTTCATATCTGAATCTACTTTCGCTTTTAAACGCATGCGATTTGAATGTTCTCTTTTAAAGTTCGCCATCTTTTGTCGACCTCTCAAACGAAAGCTATTCAATCACTTCTAAAGCTGAATAAAGTAAAGAAATAGCCCATTTTTATATCGTATTGCGTTTTCTTCCGTTTCCCTATTCAAAACTCATTTGTCATATGAACATCTTCTGTGTTCTCCACGATATATATTTCTTGTTATTTATTTATTTATTTTTACAAATATTGCCCGTTTAAAACTCATCAGTGGAATAAATTGTGTTCATGGTATTTTTCTTCTGTGCTTCCTGTAAGATGATATTGGTGATCTGCTGGCAGAACAGCGCATTAATATAAAGAAAATTAAACTTTTCAGCAGAAATCCATTAACTGTAGTGTTTCTACGTTAGTTGCAAAGAAAAGAAAAAGTCAGGAGAAAGTCCCATCGGTTTTAAGTAATAGATGATATCTGGATTATATCGATCAGATATTTCTAATATATCCATCGTAAGCTAGCAAAAATCGTACACTGTAGCTACAGTTCCGTTAGAACAAGACTGTTATAATCAATAGGACGCTAGCTTAGTGCAACGGTTATCGCCAATGGAAATGGAATTGGCATCTGGAGTTAAACTCCTGGAAGAGCTTTCGTATGTTTCGTTTTAAATATTGACCTTCGAAAAGAATTAATGAATCTTTTTCTCCATTCAACTACGTGGTAATCATCATCATCATCTTGTGCCATCAGCACGGACTTCCCAGACCATTTCTTGCCTACTCTCCCTATCGTTCATAGATTCCAGCAGTTCCACAAGGCGACACCCGGTATCATCACAGAGCTGCTGTATGTAGTTTCGAGCTGGTTTCCCTGCTTTTGCTCAGCCATGTGAAGGGACCCATAGGAGTACATCACTTATGAGCTCGTCCTTACTTCTCCAGTAGTGTCCCGCATGTCTTGTTCGTTTAATTTGGACAGTTTTTGTGATGGGTGGTAGTTGGCCGTACAGCTGCTGCTTTGTGAGGTGGTGCCTCCAGGACATGTTCAATATTCCTCACACCATTCTTGTGTAGTTACCGTCAAACTTTTTCTCCATCCGTTTAGTTAGCGTCCATGTACTGAATCAATATAGCAGTATCGACGCGATTGCTGCTAGGAAGAACCTGCGTTTCATTTTATCGGTCAGGTCTGACTTCCTTATGACCAATAGTCTATTGTTAGCTCCATGCCGTTGTTAGTCGCATGTCGATGTCTGTCTCGGTCGATGACACATTGCTTCCTGGGTAGGTTAACTTGTCTACTAGTTTCAGGGAGCTATGTTTAGTGTGGAAATGTCGTCTGCTTGATTAAAGCACATGTATTCAGTTTTGTGTGCATTGACATGGAAGCCAATACCTGCCGAAGCTCGTTCCAGGCTATGCAGTAGGGTTTCGGCTTGGGCAGGTGCATTTGCCAGAATCGCAATGTCATCGGCGTAGTCGGTGTTGGTAATTGTTTTTGCGTGGTACTCTTTGCTTCTTTTCCTTGTCAGCTCGAAACCGTTTTCTTCGAGTTTATCGATCGATGTTCTAAGCACGTAGTCTAGACAGATGATAAAGAGGTATGGGGCACGTTTGACTCTTTGCAGTACCCCAGCTACAATGTCAAAGTATTCTGTGTCTCCATCCGGAGAACGCACTTTCACTTTGGTGTTTCTGAAGAGAATCATTATAGCTCCGACGGTTTCTTTTGGTATGCCGTATACGAGTAGAATTTGCTCCCAGTCTTGGAGCAGCGAAATTCTGAATTCAGAATTATACTCCCCTTAAAAATTGATGTTGTGCATCCCCTGTTGTAGAGAGGCCGAGTAAATTCATACTATCAAACTACTTTAATAGAATAAAGCAATGTCCTGTCCAGGATCATAATGACACACATAAACTCCTATGGGACTTTGACATACACGCGGATCACCTTATCCTTCTTTTCACTTTCAGTTTTATTCTATGGTACACCGATACAACAAAGTCAACAATTTTGCCAGTTCTCAACTCCTTCATGAACTTCTTATGCAAATAAGCAAAAGATGTTAAGTAATGGTTTGGTTGGGTTTCATTATCTATCACTATATCAATTCTTACTCTGTTGCTTAATGCCGTAATGTTATTCATTTGTAAACTATATTTTCAACGCTCATTGCATTTTTAAAACAGTTTCTATTGTGACAATTTACCCACAAGACAGGTCCTCATTATCTTAACTTCTTAAATCAGCTCATGGCTATTCGATAGTCTAGTGGTTTCTCTCATCTCCAGCTTGGGGCATTTCGCATACATCTACAAACACACAACGGACACAACATATATAACCGAGAGTGAAAGAAAGATAAACAAACAAGAACAGACTCGGGTTAGCTTGGGTCCTTTTCCTGCATTCTGTTCTTCTGTGGCTGTCACAAGCGTGTACTCGAACAAAATTCTCACACAGGAACGCTGACTCATCCTCTCGCATTGGCTGGCCTGGCTTCTGCGTCCACTGGTCCAAACTCCTTCAGAAGCCGCCTCTCTCCGACCGTCACCTTTTCCTGACTGTCGCTAACTCCTTTCTGTTCTCTCTGGGACCTTGCCTTTCCTTGTCTTCTTCCAGTCTCGTAGGAAATCTTGCGCACAAGCCCTTTGTGTGGTTTTCGCGCCAAAGCAAACAAAGGAATCCTCTGACTGGCGCTCACTCACACCGACACCCACAGAAACGAATGCCCACCATCGTGCAACTTATTTTACTCTAGTATAGTTTGTTTTCACAGAATTTTATGATATAAAATATTCCAGTATAATAAAAACATTTAAAAACTTTTGCATGGTTTCATATATTTCTATCCAATTCTAATCATTTTCACACAAATATATTTTCTTTATAGATAAGACCTTGACAGATGCTATGTCTCTGATCAGGGTGGATCTTGGATTAATGACAACAGAGTGCTGTTTCATATTGTTAAGAGTTACAGAACAGCAGCATCACCATTAGATATAGTTTAATGCCCTTCACAAGACATCACATTGAGGGCTTCGTAAATGTATTAATTGTATTATTGTTGTATTATAATTATATGTTAGAGTGTCTTAACGCCGCCCTTTGATAGGGTGTTTTAAGTTATGAATACACACCAATAATTTTCTAATTTGTGAGCCAAACACAGAGTTTAGTTGTGAATATGATTTCAAATACCTTTTTGAATTAATCTTTTTGGTTATCTCTTGCGTGTGGTTGTATCATTGTAGTTAGTGTGCTGACACGTTGTTCGTTACTACACTCCGTGTCTGCCATGAGATTAGGTCAGATGATCATGCAACGTAATTTAGTTCATTAACCTATGTTTTATGAGTTAAAACTGGGTCATAATGAAGCAGCCAAAATGTTTGTTGTGCGAAAAGTGCAAGAGCAATTGATCACAGTACAAGAACCACACTTTTCGAGATATTTCACACGGGTTGCATGAGACCCAAGGTCAGTTAGACTAAAACCGTGGATTAAAGATTCCTGCTCCTAACAATAGAATTGAATGCAAGAATTAGCTCTAGAAAAATATCAAACGAGCACACTATTTTAGTCTAGAGTGATAAATCCCTTTAATAACCTTAGAAAAATATGTCGTGCTGCCTAATTAGGCTTCATGTTGCCCAAGCATTTCAAAACTTTTGACACCCAAGTACAATAGAAAAGACGATCAATAGAAAAGACGATCAAAGATAGAAACCGATAAAGACAACTTACATTTGAATATTAAACTTATGTTAGATAAATCAAATTCCCCAAATCTAAGCAAAGTCCCTAGATAGAGAGCGAAACATCCATTTTCCCATGATTTAATCACGATCTCATGAGAGTTCGGCTGGTGTTTTTTAAAGAGTAGTAATGAGAGACTGATAGGGTGTATAACTTCTCTTTTTTTTTATATTATTTTTTTTTTTTCGTTGGCTTGTGAAAATAAAGAATCTTCAATGCCTATATCATGATATATACATGCAGTGAAAAAAGAAAATTTAAATAAGATAAAATAATGTTTTTTTCGTGTATAGGGATTTCTTGTTCTTCACAGCGTAAGGCAGGCAGAATATAATTACTTGTTTGCTCACAGTTTTTGATTAGATTTTTAAATGAGTTTGAAAATATTTGTTTTCACATCAGTATTGCTATTTTTTCTACACAGTGAAATGGTTTCATTCATTGCAATCTAACACCAATAATTCTCGTTGCCCAGTTGGCTGGGTCGGTAGAATACACTGACTGCATTTCTGCAGAGTGGTAAGACCCCCCAAAAGAATGTCCTGATATGACAATAAACAATCTGATGATGAGGTTCCAGTATTGCTGAAGCTTTGGGGAATACGGTGTTCCCTTTCATCTGATAGGGTCCTATCGATGGGTCAAATAGAACTTAAATGTGGTTTTGAGAGTTTTTTGTTTTTGCATTTAAACTGCGTATTTATGCTAAACTGAATCATTTTGACATCTAAACTGCGTACTAATGCTAAACTGAATTGCTCGAAATTGAACTGTTTTGACATCTAAATTGTGCACATATGCTAAACTGAATTATCCAAAATAAACTGCGTTCTTATGCTAAACTGAAATACTTCAAATAGAACTGTCTTGATATTTAAATTGCGTACTTATACAAAACTAAATTGCTCGAAATAGAACTATTTTTGACATTGAAACAGTACTTACTCTAAACTGAATTACTTATATTAGAACTGTTTGACTAAAGCAAATATCTTGAAATAGAGATGCTTTCGGCAATTATACTGTGTACTCATGCTAAACTGAATTGTTTGAAAAAGAACTGATTATTTGAATAAACATGGATTTGGCGTTAAATAACCTACAAAGTTTATTATGCCACAAAACCCAAATGACCAGCAAATAATTCAATGCAATGTTAATAATTTGTTTGCAGACAGTGAAATGATTACAAGTATTGCTTTTTAACTCTAATTATTCGATTGAGCACTATTCATTCATTTGCCCACAGTCAAACGTTTCCAAGTTTTGATACGTAGTACCAAAAGTTCAATGTAGACACGCAATTAACTAGTTTCAAGTATTATTATTAACACTAATGATTCTATTAAATATCACTCATTCATTTTCACGCTGTTACATTGTTCCATGTTTTGTTATATATCATTACGAATTTAATTAAACGTCAGTGATATGTTTACTCACAGTTAAAAGATCAACAGTTCTCTTTCTAACAATTAAATTTAGCACTAGTCCTTTGTTTGCCCATAGTCCAAATATCAAAACAGTTCTATTAGATCCACAGGTAGGATCCTATAGGTGCTACTACTCAGGCCAGAGTGGACCTGTGAGCAATGGGGATGAATGAGTACTCCACATCAACTCAACGCTCCAGGCCTGGAGCCTCACCATCACATTGTTTAATGTCATGCATAGGACACTTGATGGGAGTCGGATAAGACCCTATGCAGATTTGCTGTCGGTATATTCTACAGACCCAGCCGAGTTGGCTGGTTATGCCGGGGAAAATTTAAGTTAAGATGTGTTTTTCATTGAGAAAACTGGGTCGGTCATGGAGAGGTATCTTTACAGTACGGTAATCAGTGAGAAGTAATAATATAACCCCGTGCACGTAATTGTATATAACTCAAACTTTCGGAGTCCAAAATTTAAAAAAAAATTACAATTCACAAAAATACAACACTATTTCACATTTGCTTAAATATCAATCAATAGCTTTAAAGTGAAGTGAGGAAAATAGTTATGCAGCATTATTTTTAGTGAGCAGAAACAGTGCTAGCAAAAAAAAAAAACAAACAAAAACTAACACTACATGTTTTTACCACTAATATATAATCATTCGTAATTTAAATTCCCATAATTCAAAAGAAAAAAAAAACAAACAATAATAAAACGAATTTTCTTACTAAAATGATAATATACATTTAAATGAATATTACTAACAACAATTATAAGAATTCTTGAAACCGGATAAAATAAGTATGTAAGATAATTATTTAGTGAGAAATTACTGTCCAAACAAAAAATAAACTGTTTGAAATCGATAAAAATTTTAAGTGAGTTATGGCCCTGAAGAACCAAAAATGAATAACACAAAGACATATAAAGTTTACGGTAGTCTATATTTACGGAAATAGAGACAGTAGTGATTACCGGCAATTGACTAGTTTTGCTTGCCTCGTTTTTCGAGCCAGTCACTATTTATAGTAGCGGGAAGGGTCCATACAGTGAAATCGTGTGATATATCACAATAACAAGGTTTGGTTTGGTTTGGTTTGTTGGGTTTTATGGCATATCAACCTTTGTAGCTTATTTAACGCCAAATCGATTTTTATGTAAATAATCTGCTCTCTTTTAAACAATTTAGTTTAGCATAAGTACACAGTTTAATTGTCAAAAACATTTCTATTTCAAACTATTCAAGCAGTTATATGTAACAATTCAGTTAAGTGTAAATACAGTTTTAATGTCGAAAAACAGTTCTATTTCAAATAATTAAGTTTAAAATGTAAGTACAGTTTAATTGTCAAAAACATTTCTATTTCAAGCTATTCAGTTTACTCAAACAATTCAGTTTAGCATAAGTATGCTGTTAGTTCTATTTAACCCAATGATATGACCCTTATCAGGTGCTACCACTCCGGGCCAGAGTGGACCTGGGAGCTATGGCAATGAAGGGGTACTCCGCATTCCCCAAAGCCCCAGCATTACTGGAACCTCACCATCAGATTGTTTATCCCGGACATTCGTGGGGGGGTTCTCCTCTGCAGAGATGCAGTCGGTATATTCTACGGCCCCTGCCGACTGGGCAACAATAACAAGGTGTCAGTCACAAATTTCTCTCCATATCTTAATGTTTTCACAGAATATCAATTTCATACGATATTTCTTATGAACTATATGATTAACCTAAGTAAGGAAGGAGTCTGCAGTGTAAATGATATCGCAAGCTGACTTTAAATCATGAACGATGATCTTGATTTTAATCCTATGTGTAGAAAAAAGTCAAAATTATATGCTTCATGTTAAACGGCTTTTCCCACAGTGAATGACATTCCTACAAGTTAAGATAAAGCGAAGAAGCAGCATCAAAAACGCAATTGCTTGTTTTTTTCGACACACAATGTGAAAATGTAAGATCTTTGATCTTGGATTGAACAATTTATTAGTTTACGATCCGAATGTTTTATTTAATGGAACAATATATATATATATATATATATATATATATATATATATATATATATATATATATATATATATATGTGTGTGTGTGTGCAATTATTTTCCCTCCAGCTGTGGGTAAAATAGTAGGACAGACTAGGTTCTTCAGCCTTGGTGAGGCAACTAGTCTAGGAGAAGAAAACTCTGAATTCAAACTTGTTAAACTCCGCTTTAAAAATTTACCTTGCGTTATATCCTGCCCGAGCGGGGGGGGGTTGGTAAATATGTATATATACGAAGTTTGACTGAAAAGTTTCTTGTTTTACTAAAAGAAACCTCTAAAAGAAGGTGACCAAATAAGGTTTACTTTTAGTATATCATAACCCTTCCGGTACTCACAT
>OY757909.1:58389238-58421738 GCA_963585895.1 Sepioteuthis lessoniana | reverse complement strand
ATTGATCACTTTTTAATAGGTATATTTTTTGGTATACTTATAATTATTTCCGAAAATAACATATCGATTATTTTATATTGTACAACTTGATTTATATATATTTGACTGATTATCATGTTTCCAAAAGGTTATTTTTAAAACCTCAAATAGAATCATATATTACATTTGCATAGGTCATCTACGTCACATCATTTGTGAAATACATTGAAGGTACTGCATAGATGTAATCACCATCAAATGTAGCAGACTTAAGTTATTGAAAAAAATCAATGCGTTAAGCAATATGTGTAAGGTGGACATTAAAACATAATAGGAAATCAAGGACTAGAAGTTGGTTAAATAAATAATTCGATTTGTTTACAATTACTTGACCATTAATCAAATGTCTAATTCCCTTGGTCGACCAATACATGATTGTTTAGTGTATATACTTTTTAAGTTTTTACGCCCTGTCACTAGGTTTTAGAATAATGCACTGACTGTATTTCATGCATAGATTAAAACTACCACTAAAGAAGGCGTATCTTCAGTAGAACAATAAACTGCGTTGTTAGTAAGTCTCCTGTTCTGGAGCTCCGGTAATATAAAGTAGCCAGCCATTGTCGTTGATCCCAGGTTCACTCTGGCTTGTTGGGATAAAACATGATAGTGTCCCGTCTATTTTTCAGATCCCTTTGCAAATTACTTGTATTCTATAGGGATACTTGACAGAGTATAGTCATATGAGCGTAAAATCAATGCAATGCAAAACATCTAGACATAAAATATCACCGAATATGTTGACCTGCAGTTTTGATCAAATAAACTTTCAACGAATCTTAATTTGTCGAATTTTTCCGAGAAAACAATAATTTTTATAATATAACGTTATATTTGTTTGGTTTGGTTTGGTTTTCTGGCATATCAGTCATTTTGGTTATTCAATGCCTACTTCCATTTTACATACAGGTTTATATATCATTTATAAATATTTTTACATATACACAGTTAAATGCTCAAAGAGTTCTAATTCAAACAATTCAATTTAGCAAAAGTCAATAAAATTAAGTGGGTCTCTATATTTTACTCACAATTCAATCAAACATCAGTCATTTGTTTGCACGCAGTTAAATGTAAAAGCAGTTCTATTTTAATAATTCAATTTAGCTTAAGTCATTTCTCTTCTCTCAGTTTAAATGTCAAACAATTCTCTTTGACCCATAGATAGGACCCTATCGGGTACTACAACTCCGGGTCCGCATTCCATAAATCTACATCATTGGTGGAGCCTCACCAGCAGATTATTTAAAGTCATATTCAGGACACCTTCTGGGGGGGGGTCTTACCCATTACAGAGATGCAGTCGGTGTATTCTGCAGCCCAGCCAAATGTGCACTTATATATATTTATTTCTATATCAGTATTTACATTTTATTGACATGGATAAGAAAACTGTAAGACTAGTTATTCTATGTTTAAGCTTGTAAAAATCAAATAATTGTTTTCCGGGTAAACTTAATGCCCTGGACAAAGACAAAGACATACAGTGTTTAACGTTTCTTATCAGAATGAAGGAACCTTCAGTAAAATACAAATAACTTACCAAAAGATCAAAATGAGAAATGTATTGATCAACTCCTTTGTCAAAGTGATCAAATTTCTTAGATAAAGCTGTGTCAATTATTGCTTGTCTTTGTCTCATATTTCTTTTAGGTTCTTTTTCTTTTTTTAGTTTCTCAGCACAACGTGGATCTGAAAAGGAAATAGATCTTTCAGAATGCTTTTTTTAATCAGCGATCCGTCGTGCTAATTAACAGTAGTAGATAGTGATTCGAAGAAAAGCCAGTGGAAATATAATAAAAGGAAAACTATTTAAAAAGTAATAAATTCTTTGTAGTTGTGTCAGCATGATTAACCAAAATATAAAACGTAGAATGGAAGTGAAGCCTACAACCTGGAATTTAACGAAGCGCTCTAAGAAAAAGTTAGGTGGGAACTATACGAGGATGCTACATGCTGGTTTGAACAAATCCTAGTTGCAGCAAACTGAACGACTACTTGTATTTCTTATAAATCTTCTAAGTTAGACGAACAAGGCATATTAGGTACTGTCGTAGAAGCAGGGCCAAACTCAAAACCAATGTTCTTCACTGGGCTCTCAGACTTGGACACACCAGTGTTGGACGACCAGGAATAATTTATATATATCAGCTCAATGCGGACATTGGATGCCGTGTAGAGGACCAAGAAAAAGTGTTGAATAAACGAAATGTATGGAATCTCTTCGATCAACATGACTAGAAAATACACACACACACATATATATATATATATATGTGTGTGTGTGTGTGTGTGTGTGTGTGTGTGTGTGTGTGTGTGTGTAACCCCTTGGCAAGAACAAGATGTAACAAAGGTCAGTATTTTATGCGGAGATGAACAGAATTGAATTCAGTCTTTCTTCTCCAAAAAGGGTTACCATACCATCGTTAAAAGGCCTATTTTGCCCTACCTTTTACACACTGCCGAGAAGGAATATTTGTATTCATACCTTTCGCAAAGCAATTAATGCTATGTTATATCTGTCCAGGATTGGAACTCGGTTCACTCCGCTCATATCCTAAGACGTAACCATTACACCACAAACGTCTGGGTGTCTGTCGATATATATACATGTATATTGGTGTATGTTTTTACCCAACCCCTCTAAATGGGTAGGATGTGAAACAGGGTGGAATTTACCAGGTTTGCATTTTCAAGCTTTCCTTCTACAATGGTTGCCTAATCAAGCCTAAAAACTAAGTCTGCCCAACTATTTACCCATAAATGGAGGGAGAATATTCTGGATTTATAACTTTCATAAGGGTATTAGTATTATGTGAAAAGTCATTACCTAATACAGGATTTGAACTCGTGTCACCACGTCCATTTCCTACAACGATAATCATTACACCACGGAAATCTGTCGGTCTGACAGTGCGTGTGTATGCGTGTGTGTGTGTGTGTAAAACAAAGAAAATATGCCATATAATGCATCGGTTTCACGCTCTCATAACTATCAGCCAGAATTATATTATATTTTTTTCGAGTTATATACGATGGTGGTCCATAAAAATAACGGAATTAGATTTACGTTACCAAGAATTTTAGAGGTTTTACTGACACTCGGTGTATATATAGCAATAAGGCACATTCTGGTTAGTTCCTATATGCTTATGTATGCGTATATGTTTGTACACGCTTCTTTTTGTATAGTTGTATCAAGAGGATTGCTAAACAATTGCGGGAGGTCATCAGATTTTAATAGATAATAAAATAAAAAGAGAAGGATTTCCCCATGGAGATCAAAGGATGATTCTCTTTTTAATATCCGTTATAAACTAAAGTCTTCAGTGCAGACACGTCGTTTAAAAAAAACAAGCATAACTCAATTTTATTGAGCAGGCGAAACTGGGTGAGCTGTGAAGGATACCACACACACACACACACACACACATTCACTTTCTTTGTCTCTCTATCTCTTTCACACACACACATCCACACACTCTGTCATTCTATTTCTCTCTCTAACTCTCTCTCTCTCTGTCTCTTTCTCTCTCTCACACACACACACACACATATACATATATATATATATATATATATATATATATATATATATATATATATCAGTGTTTGTTGAGATTTACTGAAGGGTTTAAGATTTTTTTTTTTTTCAGATTTAATTTCATTATATATTTTATAGCCATGGTTCACTCTAAGCAAGCGTAAAAAGTATCAAATTGTATGTATTAGCGTATCGTTTAGTTAAATAGATTTTCCGATTTGCTGATATTTATTTTCATTTTGAATCATTGCTGGCTTTCAAAAATCCTTAATCCTGTATTTCTAATCATTAATTCATTATGTTTTCAATGATTGCATTTTTCGAATGTTTTTAGTTAATGGTAAATAGTCATTGTAATTGTTTACATAATTTACTATTGTTTCCTTTGTTGATGATCAACTACAAATGATAATTTTCTATTTAAGACAGTGCCTTGATTTAGAAATGTGATAAAAACAATGTTCTTCAAGAAAATGGGATTTGGAAAAAATAATAAGTTGTCAAAGTGAGGGAATATTCACACATTTTTAAAATTTTTTTTTTTTGCCGGGGTGGAGTTGCAATAAATACACGGCGAACAGAAAAGACATTTTTTTAAAGAAATTCAATTGGCGAATATTCTGGCGTCATAAAATATTCCTTAAATAAAGAAAATTGAATAATTTGAATTAATGGTTTAATTTTTCAGCCACTTACATAGAGGATATACTGGAATAATACAACATTGAAAAAAACAATTGAATGATCTTGTAGTTTCCATTCCTCTATGAAATATAAACAAAAGCTATGATATGCCAATAACTCGACAATTAAAAGTAATTTCTTACTGACCTCAAAAGCTATTGGGCATAACTTTTTCAAAGGAAACATGGATCCAATAAAATAATTGTCAATTGAAATAATGCTAAGAATCGTAAAAAAATGTTCACAAAACATCCCGCAGACGAGTGTAGAGAAAGGTGTTGGTTGTTTATAAGTCAGCTTCTCTAATAATGGTGCAATTATAAAGAAATGTGGTTGTTAGAAAAGGAAAACCTTTTTTGGGACATAAAAGACTTAAAAGGAACTGATTAAAATACGCAAAGCAATATGATAAGAAATAGAAATTAAATAGAAATTAAAAAGCAGGAGTCAATGTTTGTGACAGGACTGTAAATAGATTTACATACAGAAAAAAAAAAAAAACAAAGACGTAAAAAAAAGTAGTAATTGAGGTTAAAGTAATTGAAACAATGATGGAATAAGGAAAACTGGATGAAATTGACTAATAATGAATCTGCATTAGGCAACGCTACGGTACTTTACTTTTATCTTGAGCCGTTTCTTGAGAAAATAAAAAGATCAAAAGAAAACAAAGACATATATTATTTTTTCTTTTATGATATGTGGTTGCATGTCATCTAAAAGAGTTGAGAAAACGGCTACAATCAACAATCAATTAGTTGGTGTGCCATGAAATCCTCGATTATTTCATAATTCGATCGACAGAACATTTGTTTGGGAATTATGAAGTCGTTTTTCAGTTTGTTTGTTTCTTTTTTGTTTTGTTTTGTATTGCTTTTTTTTGGTTTTTTTTTTTTTTTTGTTATATTTTACTTGGTTCACGGAATATTTTATTACGGTAGTAAATGTTTTGCGCCTTGCATGTTATAAGATTATTTGCCGCTAAATAAAGGCAATATCCTCCAATGACATTTGCTAAGGGTAGAATCATGATGCAATTTTTTCTCATTTGCCTTTTTTTGGAGGGGGGGATATTATTGTTTATTTAAGGTGGAATATGTATATAGAAATGATTTGATGTGAACATATTTTCTGTTAGTGATAAGAAGTAGTTGGAAGTAGCTCCTTCATTTCCAAGTTCCTTCCATCTCCTTGATGTACACTTGTTTATTTTTCATTTTACCTTTGGTTGCAGCTTAGTAGATAATATTTCATAAAAGCCATTTTATATTTAAAGAGCTTTAGGGTTTAAAAACCTATTGTCGGGATTTTTTGGTTCGTGTCTAGAGTTGGTAATTCTTTGATAGGATTTCATGTTTGGTTGCATTGTCTAATAACATATCAATCTTCGTGGGTTATTTAATGCCAAATCAATTCTTCGAGAAAACAGTAGTGGTGCTATTTAAACTATATGTGAGAGGATAAAAGGGTTCATACCTTTCCTTAGGGTATTAGTCCGTAAGTGATTCCGCTTTAACCATTTCACCACGAGCCCCCACCTCCCCGTTAGGGCTTTCAATAGATTGCAACGTATAATCTGCACCTTTTAGAACCTTTCAACTAAACAGATTTATTTGGGAAAATGTATTTGCATTAATCTGAGAAATAGTTTGTCTTGATGGTTCTATTGATGGATTGTATGCTTTTTTTTTTTTTTTTTTTTAATAATTTTTTTTTTACTTATTACACAGATTTTAGTGTTGTTGAAAACATACCCCTCTTGTGAATTGTTTCGTATTCCACTTTTATGCTGTTTAATGATTTTCCTTCAGAAGAATCACCGGACAATTTGTTGATGATAGCGCTGTTTTATTAGAAGAGGTTGGGTGTAGTGTTGTTTATTAATGTATTTATTTAGTAGTTAAATATCATTTTCCAAGTTTGAATGTTACTTGTAAATTTCTGTTATGTTTCCTGTTTCTTTTATTATCTATTTAAAATCCTATTTAAAAAGTCCTACAATGTATTTTCCTTTATTTTTTGTGGGGACTTTAGATATTTTTAGTATTGTATATATCCAAGGTTTCTGTAAAAGCCTATGTCTTTTTTTTTCTATTCCATTAGCTAAAATTGAAAATTTCTAAATTCTAAATAGGTTTTATATATTTATACGGTTATAGTTCACTATTGCTACATCAGTTTTTTTTTTATTTAGGCTTCTTTGTAAAAGAAATGCTTTTATTTATTCAAAAGGAATATATATATATATATATATATATATATATATATATATATATATATATATATATATATATATATATATATCTGGTATATAAATGTGCACATAAAGTGTTTTTGATAAAAAGTTAATTTTCTACTTGAACGAAGAAATATTGCTGGATTTTATAATTTCTTGAAGAACACTCTAAAACTAAAATGTATTATTATTATGATTATTATTATCATTTAATCCTTGAGAGATTTCCACATCAGTTTCAGCTGATGGTCTTTCACTGAAGTTTGAGCGACAGCAGGTCTCATCCAGTCTCCAGGATTCTTCTCAGTATTTGGCGGTTCTAAATAATGCAGTAGTTTGGATGGTCTACACTCATTCTCAAATTTCTATGTCATGCAGTCACTTTAATAATCCTTTGGTGTCTATACCAAAGCTTCCAATCACAATTGGTATAATTGTAACTTTCATGTTCCATAGATTATTTTAGATTCCCTAGTAAGGCCAAGGTACTTATCCTCCATTTCATTTTTTACAGTTTAATTCTGTGTTTAGCCGGGACAGCAAAGTCCACAATTTTGCAAGGTCTTTTTTTCGTTGATTACTATAAGGACTAGGTGATCCGTTTGTATGTCAAAGACTCAAAGGACTTTATTGTGTATCATTCTCCAGGACTACTGGGTTGTGCACATACTATTTGTTGGTAAGGTCAAATTTTAATTTCTTGCATAACTCACAGTAAATCACCTTGCACACCCAGTCGTGCCTCGTCTTATACTCCTTCTGTGGCAATTTGCGTATATGGTTGTACACGGTTCTTTTTGTATAGTTGTATCAATAGGATTGCTTAACAACTGCGGGAGGTCATCAGATTTTAATAGATAATAAAATAAAAAGTGAAGGATTTTGCCATGGAGAACAAATGATGGGCTCTCTTTTTAATATCCGTTATAAACTAAAGTCTTCAGTGCAGACACGTCGCATAAAAAAAAAACAAAAAACAAGCATAACTCAATTTCATTGAGCAGGCAAAACAAGGTGAGTAGTAAAGGATACTGCCACACACACACACAGAGAGAGAGAGAGAGAGAGAGAGAGAGAGAGAGAGAGAGAGTCGGGTATCGTCTTATACTCCTTCTGTGCCAATTTGCTGCATTTGCTTATAATATTATTGATCATTTCGTCTCTATCACCACACAGCCTAGATTTGCTATTTTGTTGCTTCGTATAAATTCTCGCTTTGATATAATTGGTTCTCATGACGTTTATTTGTGCTGCTATTAGATGAGATTCCGTTTGTCTCTTAAAGTTGCCTTTTCTTAGCCACGACCATATTTTTCTCGTGTGAGATGTTGCTTATTAGCCGTTTAAAAGGCCAAAAGATTTGTTTTTCTTCCCATTTTTTCTAGTTATTGTCGTTCTGTTGGTCTTCGTGTTGTCAGTATTGTTTCTGGTGGCTGTAATGAGTCCTTCTCCGCATTTTCCTATGTAGTATTTGAGTCGTTGTATTGATGCGTCAATGCTGTCTTAATTGCTGATAATTTCTTTTCCTACTTCTTGTCTTGATAGAAATAGTCTGTCAACATCATCTCTGGGATGTAATGCATTATGCATGGTTATTAGTTTTCTTGTTCTTAGGTCAATTTCTCTGGTCCACTTCAAGGATGGTCCCAAATATCTTATGAGGAGTATAGCCAAGGTAGTTATTCCTTTGATTAAGTTTTTGCTGCATAGTTTTGTCTCGAGTTGTCTGGTTGACTTGAGATACTCTTTAAAAATTGTGTCTTTCATCTAACTTGTTTGATTGTGTCACTTTCTAAGATGCTCTAGTATTTATAGGTTTTGATGGTGTCAGCTTCAAGGTGCTGTATTTCAAGCGTTTAAGTATACGAAAGAAAATAGAAGTCAAAGAATACGTGAATCATATATATATATATATATATATATATATATATATATATATATATATATATATATATATATATATATATGTAATTGTGGATGTGGATGTGTATGCATATGTATGTGTCCGCGTGCATATTTCGTGTGTGTGAACCATGTTTTTTGTTTGCGTGTGTGTACGTGTTTCAAATGTTTAGTGTTTAGTAAAAAATATTACCTAATAATATTCGTTTTAATCTTATGATTCTGCATTGAAAATAATATAACCATTTCAGAGTTTATGTCATACTCCTACCTTCTCTTGGATTGTCTTGTGGCCAGTCCCCAATCTTCTTTATTTCGCATTTTGTTGGTTCCCATGTTTGTTCTAGTTTTGGTTGCCTCTTGTCACTATGTCTTTCCTTGTTCGTTGCTATAAACCCAACTGTTCTAAGTCATTGGTTGCTGGAGAACAGACAATGCGGACACATTTTTCTTCTGTGCGCATACATTTTTTTATTTATGACATTTCTCAATCAATCAAAAAATCGTTGGGTGGAATTAGTGAGCAGAGCATTGCTGTAAATCCACTCTTGTTGACTTCTCCCCACTAAATAAGTTAACGTAAATGTACTTTTCAAGTGTCATCTGATCATTTTACTTCTTAATCCCGTCACATCCAATGATTCAATTGACTCAGGGGCTCACCATTCTTCACTCAAATGATTCACGGTTGTTTTCAACTTTTTTTTCAGTTCGAGCTTTTCTACCCTACTCTTTAACTTAAGAGACTTCTGCTATATATTATTTAACAGCACCTTTCTTTCTTTCTTTCTTTCTTTCTTTCTTTCTGTAGCCTTAAACAAGCAGAAGAGATGCGCCATTTGTAAATGATCTTGTCATTTTTTTATGCCAGCTGCGCTGGTATTAGAAATTAAACTAGATTTTATGCTTGTAAAAAAGCAGAAATCTGAATCAACCGCCTTTGTTGATTTATTTGAATCGTCGACATATTTTTAAAAGGTTGCATAAATGAAAAATGCTTGTCACGAAGATTGCAGACAATGTTTAATATATCAAAATAGTATAATAAAAGTTAATGATTAGAACATAATAAAAACAAATCTAATAAAGTGTCCTTTGAATTTCCTGCGTGGGTTCATACTTGGCAAGAAAATGGTACATTAAAATTTCCATTCTGTACACTGACAAAATATATTATGGATTTCCCAACATTGTTATTATGTGTGGCTTAATATTTTAAATTACATTAATGTTGCTTTTGTGAGTAGTTTTATTAGCCAGTAATAATATAATTGAGTGAAAGCAAGAATTAAGGGAGTTGAAAATCTACACAAAAGACTAAAGAGAAACTGACAACAAAATATACTAAGTGCAATAACAGAATTAATTTAAAGACACATACTAAAGAATAGGAAACAATGGAAAGAGAGACAACTATATGGTTACTTGTACGAGATACTCAAGAAATTGTAAATAAGTTATTATAGATATGATTATGACAGGGAAAACTGAAGAGAGAAACTGAATATCAATTAACATCAACGCAAAAACTAACGCTATAATTATTAATTATGCTAAAGCAAAAAATGATAATTCCCATGAGAAAAGCGTAAACTACGTGATGATGGAGATTAAATCATTAATCACATAATAAGTGAATGCATCAAACTATATAAAAAGAAAAGAAATAAAAGAACGCACAGGGATAAATGAGGAGGGTGATCCATTGGGAAATAAGTTGGAGACAAAAGTTAAACATAAACTAGAATCTCTGCAAGAATATGATGTGCTAAAATTTCTCTGTGACGAGTCATTGTTTATACACAGAACACTTTGTCCTGAAAATAGGACATTTACAGTTATCTGGAATACTCAGATGAAAAAAACAAATAACCTAATTCTGGCCAGAACTAATTGTAGTATACAAGGAGAAACGAAGGAATAAACTTAAAGACTTTCTCATTTCAGAAGATTACAGAGTACAAACAAAGGAGCGAAAAACACAAGAAAAATCTGAACCTTGGCGGAGAGCAAAAGGACAGTGGCTTTTGAAGTTGTCAGTGAAACTAATCAAAGTTGGGTTCTTTGGAACAATCTAGAATTGTCCGGAAAATAAATTGGCAATTCGGAAATCCGAGCGGCTGGGCGTCACACAGAAAACAGCACTGATGTGTTCATCATGAATACTTAAAAAAATCATGGAAATATGAGAACTGTCGATCTTGAAACGGTCCCAATAGACTTTTTAAGGGGACTGAAAGAAGAGAAATTGGAGGACGAATATAAACTATCTAAACTACAGCACCGTAAAGTGCGGACAGAATACTGGGAAGAGTTTAGGAGACTAGAAGAGACCTTCAGCAAGTCAAAATCCACTGAAAGACCATCAGTTAATGTTAATGTGAAAAACTCACAAGAAGGAAACTTACAATGCTGTTTAGAATTGATGCATGGAAATGATATAAATTGGTAAATAGGAGAGGAAAAAACTGCTCTGAAATTGTAGAGAAATATGTTTACATTCTAATAAAATGATCTAATATTCTAGGCTATACACAACCTATATTTACTCCCCAGCTTCAAACAAATGATATTTTCTATTTTATAGAAGTCTTTATTTGGCATTGAGTTTGTATTTTCTATTATAATTATAACAATACATTTGAGCTTAACTCCACATTTCCATCATTCCATTTATACCACGCATGATAAAATTTATGGAAGAAGAAGATTTAAAGGATTATCACTATATGTTTTTAATTTAGCTGTAAATAAATTAATCACTGAAAAGATTAAAAAAAACACATTATTATTTATAAGTTATAAGGTTAGGAATGATAAAGTATTAATCATCAGAATATGACTTATACCTGAAATATTGAGTTTGTGATATAGACCAACGTGATTCACAGCGCAAAATGTCACGAAATCATTGATCCACCCCAAGGTTTATTATTAAAAGCAACAAAAGTAATATGGATTCATTGGATCGGTGGATTGATTTTAACAGAATGCCAACCCGTCCATGATTATTTTATACCCTGAGATTAATATTTTAATTTTTGATTGGTTGTGTCAATTGACATTTTGAAACACATATTATATCAACTATCCTTATCTGGTACAAATAATTTGTACACAGTCGTATTGTTTCAACCATTTCTATGAATTCTTTCCTAAATATATGATTTTAATTAATCCTTTTTATTTAATAATAATAATTTGTTTGCACAAGTAATTAACAATAATCCTTAATAAACAAGTATAGTTCCAAGCATCTATTCTGAAGGCAAATAAATTATTGTCGTATAGTATCAAGTATTCCTATTAAATAAGAACAATTTTTAAACAGATCTAATTGAAATGCAGGTGGGAAAAAAACACGTACAACAACTCTGGGAGAAGGTAGACCTATGAATAAAATCAATGATGGGGTGACACAACACTCCAAACATCAAAAAAGTTTGGAGCTGCACGATCAGAAGTAATTTAGAGCCATACCCAGGACACCCCTACACAGGGGTTTTACCATTCTGTAGTGTATACAATAAGTTACGCCGACTAGGCAGCCATATTAATTCACAATAGATTTACCAGACTACTTTTGCAAGAGAGAAAGGGAGATAGATAGATAGATAGATAGATAGATAGATAGATAGGCGCGTCCAAGCGTTTCTGAGTCTAATCGTTGGTGAAGCAAGATTGTACTCAGAAAGAGAAAGAGAGAGAGAGAGAGAGAGAGAGAGAGAGAGAGGAGGGAATGAGAGGGAGAGAGAGAGAGAAGGAGGGAGGTTTTTGCGTGTTATTTAGTGTAGAGTTTGAGTTAAGAATTGTCTTTCTTACCATCTTGGCTAGAACACCTCGTCTCGCCTGTTGTTTTACTCATAGCTGAGTGGAGGTAGCAGTGCAAAGGGAACACTAAAATTTTCTGTGTCAGTCACTATTACACCAGAGTCGTGTCTTACACCTCTGGAAGGTGTTAGAGTAAGCGTGATATAAATTTCTACTGGAGGGCAATGAAGTCATGAATGTTTCTATTATTTGTTTATTGAAAACGGAAAAAGTAAAATCTTAAAGTTAAAAAACCATTAATCACTAAAAAAAAATCTAAGAATTGAATAATTTAGAGTATGTAGTTTCTATTTTTTGTTTTTATTTTTGTATGTTTGTTTGTTTATTTGTTTCATCTTTATATGCCCCTGATGAACAGTCTGACGTTGTGAAAACAGCCCTGGCCGATAAGTCTAGCTTAGCCTGGAAATTTTCACCGACATTCAATCCCTCATATCTGCTTGTTAATCTGAGATAACTGCTACCATTCGCCACGCTGTGAATTTTTTTATCTGAATGGCGGTGTTTTAGCTACCTCAGATCGTTTCCACTGTGGGAGTAGATCTAAATTTGGCAGGAATCTACGCCGAAGTAAAATCGCTGTTTGGAGAGAAATTGTTCCTGTCGAGTTTCGACAACCCTTGGGCACGCCCATGTAAATTGCTCGGTTAGTCAAACTTCCTCCACATATGGTCGGCGTTTTTTTTAAAAGGTACTAAAAATGAATTTTAGTAGCCCCCGCTGATTCTAGCCAGACCAGCAACACTTGAAATGGAAGAAATCCACTTATGTTGTCTTAATCTCTAGCTTGAACTTTTTCCCTATCTAGACCACACAGATTTTATGACTTTTTTTATAGCAATATCCACTCATAGAATCTCGGGACGTCGGTCAAAAGTTAAAAAAATAAAATAAAATAAGACAGGAAATGAAATTTTAAGAAAAAGAGAAAAAAATATGAATTTTCTCTACTTATTCCCTGTATTAACAAAAGAAAACAAACTTATTTCTAAATCCATCCTTTCGTCCATCTAATTAACAAATTCGTTCTAATCCCTTAGAATCGTTAATTAATCAATCAATACGGGGTGGGGTGGGGTTCTCTCTGTCACAACAAGTCATTGCATTTTTCATAACTAAGAAGATAATGTGACACTGAGTCAGATTTTATGCTGAGTTTAACAGGTTTGAATTCAGAGTTTTCCTTTTCCTAGACAAGTTGCCATACCAAGGTTAAAGAGCCCTGGGTTACATACCCTTGGGAAAGATTTGAATCCAATTATTCTCCCTTTACCTATGGGTAAATAGTAGGACTGACTGGATTCCTCAGCCTTAGTGAGGCAACTATTCTAGCAGAAGGAAAACTCTGAATTCCAACCAGTTAAACCTTTTGTCATATCCTATCCGAGCGGAGGGGTTGGTAAATATGGTTAAAGAGCCCTGACTTATCTTCAATTCATTTATAGCTGGAGGGAAAAGAATATTATTCATATCTTTTCCATGGCTATTAGCACAATGATACATGCAACATGTCTAGTCCAGTATTTTAACTAGGGTCACTGTATCCGTTTCCAACGACTATCCCAGAGGGTCAAGGCAGATTGAAAATAAAGCATATGTTCTATCCCACAGGGTCACGGCGGATTGAAAATAAAGCTTATGTTCTGGAGAATGACAGCCTAAATGAGTTTAATCAGATTAACGAAAATACTAGTCATAAGCAGAGATTGGCTTTGCTTCATCTAAAAGTTTAAAACACCCTGTTATATTGACTAATATGGGAAAGTAAATATGACAAAGATTAATAATCAAGATAATATTTTTACATTTGATTTGAACATTGTAAACTTAAAGTCCTCTACAGAGCTGCTGAAAAAATTAAATAAGCTTCTATTTGGTAAAATAAGTTCTTAATTATTGTGATGTATTAATCGCGCGTGCAAGTTACGATTAAAAAATGCCACTAAAGTTAAATAAAGAAAATACGTAAAAAATATTGACAATGTTTCATTTACAAAATATTTTAAACGATGATTGTTCACGTAGCTTTTTAAAACAGTTTGTGTTGACTTTATCCTTCATAATGTAAGAAAATAAAGGTCATTGTCTTTTAATTCTAACTACCAGAACCAGTAAATGAATTATATACTCGAAAGCTTTGATAATTATCGGTGCAATGACACAGAATTTCTCTACATTCTTCAAACGGACAGTTTGCGAGTGATGAAACCAGCGTGAGAAATAACTTAAAGGTGATGATCTGCCTCTCTAGGTGATACTTGATTTAAGGGAGCAGGCGTTTACCCGATTCATAGACAGGAGAAGACAAGAGGAAAATGTTAGGAGATTATTCAGAAGTAAAACCCCCGGGGTTGAATGGAATGTATAAAAGGATCTAGGAAAATGTCAGCCTATGGACACATTTCGGTTAAGTGTCTTCATGCATCTTTTACATTCAGCCAAGCAGCAAGTGATGAAAACAAAAGCCATCTTTAATTCTGACATTTACCAGTTAAGCGTGTCAAATGGAAAAGAAAACGCTAGGTTGAAGAAGGATTATTTTATTCGATTATCTGTGTTTAAAAGTCAAGTGAGTGGGGTTCATAAAAAAGACTAGCATATTGGGTGTGTCTGGCAGCATTGACAGCAAGGCATTGGCCATTATGTTAATATACAGTATTAAAGTCTATGAAAATGTGCAATGGTTCCGAATATATAATCTCAAGGAAGGAATATCTTTTGGTTTAATTTAACCACTTGTACAACACAATAACACATCTGGCTTGCATAATAAAAAGAAAACTACACTATGGCTATATATATATATATATTATATATATATATAATATATATATATATATATATATAATCTTTTTTGTTGTAGATCCAAAGAGAGAATAGAAATAGTTTTAGATAAGTTGGTCCACGAAGAGATTTGTATTTATTTAAAGATTTACTTATTCATTTTGTTCTTACACATATGCATGTTTCGCGCGTGATGCTTTTATCATAAAACATGTATGACACAAGGCCTTGTTAATTGGGTATTCCATGAGACAGGAACTCAATCGTCTGTTCAGTTTGAACACAAGTGAGTTCAAGTCTGTGAGTTTGGGCATTGATTTATATCAATGCTTTTAACAGGATGGAAATAAATTTATCACCTTAATGTGACTGAGTATTCTTTTTTTAAGAGAAAATTATCTGCTCTGTGGATTTTATTTACATTGAGCTCTTTACCAGGATTATTTAGATTTAATATTCTTCTTTTGAATGTCTTATTGGTCCTGATTGGAATTATTCCCTAATCTGGAATTAGTGGATTGAATGGTATCCTATTATATATATATATATATATATATATATATATATATATATATATATATATATATAATACTAAAAATAGATTATATTAGAAAAAAGGTTTTTCTTAAAAATAATCTTGATTATACTGTAGCTGACGAAATATATATCGTAACGTATTCCACTGATTTAATCTCGAATTTACGTAAAGGTTCATGTTGAGCACGCAATTATCACTCGAAAGTATGATATATTTTAAGGAAAGAAATGTTTACTTAATAATAACAACCTAAAAAAGCAACAAAGTGAAATGTGTCAAAATTCCAACCTATATAGGGACGTAAAAACTGTTGTGATTATTCAGTAAATAAAGTAACAGACTCATTTCATAAGAGAGACACTTCTAACTAAAGAAACATCAAAAGGTAAAAAAGTGAATAAATAAATAAATACTTAGGTAAATGAATAAAACGCAGAGGAATAAAACGAATCAACACAAGTGAAGTCGTTAATAATATAAAATGAATTCATCCATGAAGATCTCAGACAACATGGAAAGTAAAGACAATCACTTATTCAAAAGATTCAAACTTGGTGAAAAAAAAAAAACCGGTCTGGCGATGAATTTTGTAAGATATTGCATTGCATTATATTTTATTTTAAATATATTTAAAAAAACAACGAACACACACAAATACACACAAACTCTCTCTCTCTCTCTCTCTCTCTCAAGCACACACACACACACACACACACACACACACACACAAACACACACACAGACACACACACACATATATATATATATATATATATATATATATATATATTGCATTCTAAAGGAGACATTTTCATTTCATATAACGTTAGTACAAGTTGAAGACTTACTCGATGCCAAAACTTTTTAAAAATCATTGTTTGAAAATAACCTGAAACGTTATTCATTATTATGGCTTACAATTAAAGGAGTCTTATTTATTAGAATATATTAACTACCCGGTTTTGAGGGTCCAACAAAAGTACTCTTTGTGTATTCTGAATTTTTTTTTAGACTAGACCGTTTCTTCGTAACAAAAAAATTATTTCGATTTTTCACCCAGTATTGAATGCTTTTTGGACTGCATATTTTGTCTTTACTAGAGCTTCATCGTCATAGGGGACGTTGAATTTTTTTCAGAAGAACGCATTTATTTTCTCATGCAGGTCACAACTACTGAGTCAGTGCATTACTTCCTTTCTTGATAAAGACTTTTGCCATATACAGCAGTGTTTTTAAAGCAAGAAATTAAGCATTAACGCATCGGTCTATGTCTATAACTGATAATATTGCATCTCCATCTTGTTGCAATATGAAATTTAAACATTTGGAGGCATCCTCGGCATATGAGTGTATCATGTGAATGTTATTTAAGTAGACTGATTTTGGATTCTATGGTGCTTCAACAAAATGTCTGTCTACATTGAGTAAATCTCGATTGCATTTGCAAGAAAATGTTCTTAATGGCATACCGAGTTTGGTACGGCCTTACAGCACTTAGTCGTTGAAAGAGATTTTGCTTTTAGATTATTTATATTGATTTGAAGATCACTTTCTTTCTATTTTATGCAAAACGCAGAAGCGCTTACAAATTCAGATCACACACACACACACACACACACACACACACACACACACACACACACACACACACACACACACACACACACACACACACACACATATATATATATATGTATATATATATATATATATATATATATAAATATATATATATATATATATATATATATATATATATATATATATATGTATATAATTCCTCTTTTTTATAATACAGACATGCACACATATAAACAAACATATTTATGCATTTTCGCTCATAAATAAACATGTCTGTAACGATTTTTAATAAAAAAAAGGAAATTTTCTTATAAAATAAACATACTAGTATTGATTTGTTTCAATAGTAACATTTTGCAGCCAAAATTATTATCATTCATAATTATTTATTAAAAACTCAACTGCATTATGTAACATGGAATAAGTGTCTAAAAGGACTCAAAAGCCCTCATTTCACTGTGGGTGAAGAAAGAAATTGAAAAACATATATTTGTATTTTGATCTCAACGTTTATTATTTGATGAATTGATTTGACCAACCTTTCCTTTTGGCTTCTGACAATCATCTAATAAAATCCAAGATAGTATATCTCAAAATATGTTCAACTGTTCCTATAATTGTTACCCCCCCCACTATGTATATTACATTATCTCACAGAATTGATGGTGTTACTTGGTTTAAATAAAGAATCTAATTACTAACCGGCTAACACACTGACAAAATAATTCACCAATGCCAGACAATGTAGCAGCCATCCTATGCTAGACGGTCTGAAAATTTAGACTCAAGTTTTCTTTATGAAGTAAGGGGTGACTTCTTGGATGAGAGGTCAGAGACTATTCGACCGCCAGAATTGTTTGGACACCTGTATCTCACCATCCACCTCGTCAGAAAAGTTGTCTCTCTTAAATTAATGAATATAGTTTGTACCAAAAGCAAGCAATGGGAAATATATAAATGCTTTCCTGTTTCTCTCTTTCTCCGTCTTGCTTCAAACATCAATCGTATTTTGATTAATTATCGACGGACAAATCATAAAATTAAGACTGAAGTCATTTGCATGGGTGTTGATGAATTTTAATGGGACAGGAAAAATATATTCCATCCAGGAAAAAGACAATAATTCTCTTGCTTCTCAGGGAAGTTAATGACAACGAAAAATAAACCACGCTTTGAAAAATAGACACGTACAAATTCTCCGAAAAAGTCTCACTCTCCTTAATAGACGAAAGTAGCCATCCCTCACACACTCCGCTTATCATATCTGTCATCGTGGCTACGGCGGTGCAAATATTCAATGATTACGAACCATAATTCGTTCTAGTGCAGCTACCACACACTCATAGATTTTGGGAAAATAAGAAAATGATTGAATATAAATCTGTAAATTAATTTCTCCAAGTTAAGTTAAAAGTTTGTTGAAAAACTGAAGTAATAGACTTTCATTTAAGAAAATATAATATTAGTAAGATCATTAATGTTCATCAATATTTACATTGTAAAAAGGAAAAGGTCATGCATGCAATGTAGCAGTTTACCCTGTCTAAATCTCGTTAATATATTTTTGCGTTTAAAAGATCTTTCTGTGAGTATATAACTCTGCAGGTGAAAAATATACTTATGCGCTAATATGTGAACAGATTCAGTTAAAATTAATCACCAAGCGAAGACTGAAATGTTAGCACGAGCAAATCTAAATAAACAGTTTTCGTTCACTTCGTGTTGATTAGGAGATTAAATGTATTCTTGAGGGAACAAAATGTTAGATTTTCACTTAAAAGATATAAAAGCGTAAGTTTTGAATAGATTTAATGAATAAATCTGTAAATCTACTGAAGATTTATCTATTGTATCCTTTATTTATAAGATTGATCCAGGCTTGGAATCAGATGAAAAAGTTGATGATTTAGCCATGTCTCTCATTGATTAAAACATTTACTTTAAACAATCAAAGAAAGAAAATAATTCGGAAATTATTTCGGGATTTTGATCTTTCAAATTCTTCGAAGCAAGTCAAATCTGGGCGCCGAGAAAATCTCAAAGGGCGTTTGATTTTGGTCGATGAATGCAAAATACATAAACAAAAATTACAGCTTCTTGTGTTTATTTTTACACAATCGTTAACTAATTTTTTAAATGGAAAACAGTGTAATAACACATCACACAATCACACACACACACACACACACACACACACACACACACACACACATATATATATATATATATATATATATATATATATATATATATATATATTTAAAGCTCAACGTCTATCCGCGTGTGAGGATGTGTGTACATAGGACAAAAGAGAACACTAGATGCATAGAAACAAAGAATTTATCATGTGAATTTTTGCGAGAATGACAATGAGCAGCATGGAATTTACTTTCCAAATCGATTACGGGGGGTTTTAAGGGGCAAAATTCAAATACCTCTGATTTCGATGAAAATAAAAACATAAATAATAGGCACTAAGTAAAGTCTATTTGCAAAATTTCACCATCTTATAATTATATTTAAGCACACTAATGAGCTTTAAAACACGACGCAGAGCCCCTTTGGAAGAGCAAATACATCGAATTTACATGGAACATGCATAAAAATAAAGTATGTAATCGAGTGGAAAATTTCATGAGAAAGACAATAAACTACATGAAATTCACTTTCCTGATCGATTGACCCACACCCATTTTCATATTATATTGGCAATTCAATTATTGCTTTGATGATTTTTTTCTATGTTTGCGAACGGTGTCTAATTTCTTAAGTACACAACTTGAATTGAACCACTATTTTTTTTTATTTTGTATCTCTACCTATCACTTTATGTCTGGCCTGTATGTCTTACTCTCTGTCTCGCTCCTTATACCCTCCCATATATATATTTTATGTGCTTTTCTATATTTATGTATAAAGATTACACAATATAGGTGTTGGATTGTGCGTGTGAGTGTGTTAAAATATAACTGGAAGCAAGAGCGAGGATTGAAACTAATAATGTATTCACACGATGACTTGATTCCCCCATCCGCCTTCATCATATTTAATGATGTTGGGTTTCTTTAAAGTATATATAAGTTTAAGAAAACCCTTTATCCTTTAAAAAAACCTCTCTCGCTAGATAGATAGATAGATAGATAGATAGATCATGTCGTGCTGATAGCATGGAGTTGCCTGAAACTTTTTTTATCATCCGTCCATCATCCTTCACATCTGGTAGTTACACGAGATTAGGTGATGCGTCTGTATGTCAAAGTCCCGTAGGAGTTTTTAAGGGTGTCGTTTTTTTAGGAAAGATCGAGGGTTGTGTATATACCATTTATTCGTATGGTTAAATTGAAAATTACTTGCACATCTCCCCGTTGATCACCTTGCCCACTTAGTCGTGTCTAGTCTTATACTCCTTCTGCGCCAATTTGCTGCATTCGCTTATTATTTGATTGATGGTTTCTTCTATCACTACATAACCTACATTTGCTATATTGTTGCATCTTATCTGCTTCCTAGTTATCGTCATTGTTTTGTCCAGCCTGTTGTCAGAATCGTTTCTAATAGTTGTAGTCAGTCCTCTTTCGTGTTTTCCTATGTAAGTCCGCGAGTCATCGTATCGATGCGTCAACGCTGTCTTCAATGCTTGTAAGTCCTCTTTCTCCTTCCTTTCTTTATATATATATAGTCTGTCAACGTCGTTTCTGGCATGTAATGCCTTATGTATGGTCATTAGTTTTCTTGTTCTTTGGTCCATTTGTTCAAGTTTTTCTCTGGTTCACTTGAAAAAGGGCCCCGAATATCTAAGGATAAGGTCAGATATTATTTCCTTAACAAGGTTGACATTTTGTCTCGAGTAGCTTTCTAGTTTTGAGATATTCTTTTTAAATTTTTCTTTTGATTTCCACTTGTTTGATAATATCAGCCTACAAGATACCCAAGTATTTGTAGGTTTCCTTTTTTTCCGAGCTTTCTAATCTTGTATTTATTTGTTAGTTCCATTCCGTCATATGCCGTTTGCCATTTTTCCTTACAAGCATGGCACATTTTTCTATGCCAAATTCCAATACTATGTCATGACTGTATATTCTAACTGCATGTATTAGAGTTTCCAGATCTTTTTCATCTTTTGCAAATAGTTTGAAGTCATCCATTTACTTTAGGTGATTGATCTTTCCCTGCGATCTTTTAAGTTTTATCCGGCTTTGCATATTCTGGGTATGTGTTTAAGTGGCATCATGGCAATTATGAATAATAACGGTGATAGTACATCTCCTTGAAAAATACCTCTTTGGATCTTTGCTTCGGATAAGCTTCTTCCTCCTGCTGTCAATTCCACTCTCAAGGTTTTCATGGTTTTCTCGATAAAGTTTATGACTTCATCTGAAATTTTGTACATTTTGAGGCAGTTTTTTTTTTATCCATCTTTGCTGAATCATATCATAGATCTTTTTATAATCAATCCAGCCCACAGTTAGATTTTTCCGTCTGGTCTTGCTCTCGCTTAGGATGTGCTGATCTATATAAAGTAACTCTGCTGTGCCTGTGGATTCCTTCTGTTTCCCTGGAACAATTCGCGGCCTGTAAGCGAGTAGTAAATATCTTTCCTTATTTGTGCTGTTAATATTTTTCACATCGTCGGAAGACAGGTTAGTGGTCTGTAGATTTTTGAGGTGATTCCTTTGATTGGGTCTTTTTGGATTAATGTGGTCTTTCCTTTGGTCATCGATTCAGGTACGTGTGCCCTTTGTTCATTTCTAGTGCTAACCTGTCGTGAAGGGAGGTGAATTTCTTGAACCAGTATCCATGTATTCCATCATGGCCTAGCATTTTCCACTTTGATATTTTTTACTAATTCTTTATCTATTAATCCTTTTCATTATGTTGGTATCTTTCTGTGTCATCTTCTTCCAGTTGTTGATAGAATTTTCTTTCGTTTTCGAATGTCTTGTTTTCTCCGTATTGTTTTACCCTTAGTCGATAACTACTTAATCTTCCTTCTTTCGCCAGTACTTTCTGGTTTATTTCCTCAAATTTTATTATTATTTTTTCTTGTATTGCCTTTTCTTTTTTGTTCATACATATTCCAGCGTCTTTCCTTTGTTTTATCGTTTTGGCCTGTTTTCGTAAATTATTATATGTGTTTCCAGTCGAATTTACCATCCTAATTTTGATTTTTCCTTCGTGCTTTTTGAGGGGACCCGAATTTTCTTACACACTAACTTCGCTCCCGCATAGATTAGTTCATTTAATTCGGTTATACTATTCGTTGATATATAAGGTAGTACTTGATTTATTCTATTCATTTCTATCTTAACTGTTCTCCATTTTATGTTACTTAATGATGGTAAGATAGACTTTTTCCTGTTCATAATCCTCAATAAATCTTTTAGATTTCTCTTTTGTTCTTGTGTTAGTGTTTGTTCTGGATTGTTTGGCTGTACTTTGTTTGGTTGTATGCTGTTTTTGCTTTTCTAATATTGGTGGATCATTTCGGTTGGGCTGTTTTTGTTTGTTAATATTTGATGTGTTGTTGATTATTTATTTTCTGGTGTATTTCTAGTATTTCAATAACAAAAAAACAACCCGTCTTTATCATTGTTCTAATTTGATCAGCAAAACTTTGATTTTCGTCTGAAAACTAGAACATTCTCGCAAGATCTCTATCATTCTTTTCCTATATCATCCTTGTGAAGGGTTGCTCCTAAAATAGCAGTGTAGTGCAAGTTGGTTGTCTTCTTTAGTCCATGTTTTATGTTTACGTCTCAAGTTGGTGTGTATCCTTAACTCGTCATTCGCATACCTGAAAAAGGAACAGCCAACAGGAGGACGTTCGGGTCTCCCATGTTGACTATCAGGACAGCAACAGCTTATCAGGGCACCCAATCCAGGTGCCTGGGTACCACGTTTTGTCATATTCTTTTAAAACATTTTTATCATGGCTGGTATATTGCGGCTACACCAGACTTAGGGGTTGTTTATTATCTGCACGCCTGACTGATGTAACCGAAAACGGTCACAGTGACTTGTCATGGACCGCGGGTCCCAGAACAAAAATAAACTACTAAGTTTTTACCTGGTTAAAGTCCATTAACCTATTTTTCTTTTTAGTTTATTTGTTAACTGAGTACCAGAACTAGCTTCAGGTGTTCCTGTATTAACGTTTTGGTTTATATTTACTGCCCTGTTTTGAAACTTTTTCCGTTAACTTTGGTTATATTTTAATAAATACTAAGCTCTTTACGTTTTCCCAGTTATATGGAAGACTAAATGCTTTCAACCAACATAAGATGCGCATTTCCTTAGATTAAGAGTGGTCATAGATAGGCTATATAGAAATTGAGGTGTTAACTTTTAACTAATCTATTTCGTGATTTCGAAATAATTTAGCTGAAAATAATTTTGGAAATTAAAGAGCCTTCATTTAAAATATAACTGTCCAACAAAAGATTTTACGAGTAACGAAAAATCAATGTTTTTAAATAAAAGAAAGTTTCTACGGACCCAAATTTCTTCAAAGATCTCGCTGCAAATATTCTTCTGGTTATTCTGGTTCAAGCCTTGGTGTAGTTTATATATATATATATATATATATATATATATATATATATATATATATATATATATATATATATATATATATTATTATTTACTCCTTTAGAGTTTTTCAGGTCAGCACCAGCTGATGGTTTTTCACTGGAGTTTGAGTGTCAGCAAATCTCCCCAAATCTGCAGGACTCTTTTCAGTATTTTGGCCGTTGTCAATAATGCTGTTGTTTGGATCGTCTCCTATCGACCGCTAACTTCCAAATCTTCCTGGCCCTTAAATAATTCTTTAGTTACTCTGCCAAAAGCACCAATCACAATTGGTATTCTTGTCACCTTCATGTTCCATTGTTTTTTCAACTCTCTAGCAAGGTCGAGGTACTTATCCTTCTTTTCACATTCTTTCAGTTTTATTCTATGGTCAGCCGGGACAGCAAAATCGACAATTTCGCAAGTTCTCTTTTTTTGTTGATAACTCTAAGGTCTCTCTTCTGACCGAAATTAGGTAATCCGTATGTATGTATTATTATTTTCTCTTTTGAGAGTTTTTCCCAGCAGCGTTAGCTGATGGGTTCTCATTCGAGTTTGAGCGATAACAAGTCGCCTTAAATCTCCGAGACTCTTCTCAGTGTTCTACCGATCTTAATAATTGTGTTGTCTGGATGGTCTCCAATCGTCCTCTTATTTCCATTTCCTTTACTAGTCTGTTGTACCCCCTGCATAATGGACTCGCACTTCTCCGTAAATACACGTTAACGAGAGCTCCAGGGAGTGCACCAATCAGCGGTGGTACCATTTGCGTAGTGGACGGATTGTAACGATCACACTGGACTCTCAGCTTTCTACCTACTAACTACTGTTTAACCAGATTCATTTGTATCTTGTTTCTGTTACTTGGATATATATGTTTTTCTATCAACCCTTTTGTGTTCCCTGAGTCTTTCATTGGTCAGCATCACAACACAGTATTTCTGAAACAGTACCAAGCTCACTAATAACAATTGGCGTCTCCATCACTTTCATGTTTCATAGTTGTTTTTTTATTTTTAGTTCTCCTGCAAGGTCTTGGTAACCATCCCATTTTTCAATTTCTTTCAATTTCATCTGTCAGCCAAAATGGAAAAGTCCCCGATTCGGCTATTTCTTTTCGTGTTGTTGTTGACTATCAATAAACCTGGTTGTCTGGCCGACATTATGTGTTCTGTTTTCGTGTGTTAATATTCAACATAATTTTGAAAAATCAAAAAAACAACGTAAAATCCTTTAATCTTTTTTAACAAATAATCAGTGTCTTGCATTTTATAAAAAAATTTTCTTCCGTCAAAATTGATATTAAAACCAAAAATTATTATTCCACTGAATTCGATAGTGGTTTAAATGTTTTGAATTGCAAAATTAATGCTAATATACGAATTGATAATTCTTCATTACTAACAATATTTTCGTTCCCAGACAGAAGTAATATTTTCAAATCAGTTCATTCATAGCAAAGATAACCTTTCGGGACATAATTTCCAACGTTTTTCTTTACAGTATTTTTAAAGTTTCATCACTACTGGCATTCCTAATTTTGTTTACCAGAAAACTTCATGGATATCTGAAATGTCTCCAATTTTTTTTTCCTAAAAAAATTGCCAAAAATGAGTTTATAATCTGTTTAAACTGAGCGTTGGCATAACATTATAATGAATTTATGAACACCACACCAAATAGTTTCTATGTCTTTTTTTCTCTTCTATTTATATTCAACGAATTACTGTGTTACTGTTCGTGGATGCGTTTTCTGCCTCTGAACATTTACAGACTATCAATTTTGTTAATTATACATCTTGTTTTTTCATTTATTTTCTTGATAAATTACCTCTAATGATAAACACTACTCTTGTAAATATAAGATATGTCATAAAAAATGAGATAAACTTGTAGAAAGAAAATGAATGCCTTTGTTTTTTGATTATTAAAGACGTACCTTTTTCCTTTATACTTTGATGGATGAAAATATGTCTCACGAAAGATAATGTCATAATTTTTCAGTCATCCATCTTGAGTAATACAGTCTCACTATTCCTGTACCCTTTTTACTTACTGCTGATTCATAATACAATTTTTGCAACTTTCACCTTTTAGGGCATGTTTAGGTGACCTCAATATTACTACTATGTATATTATGCATGAATTGAATTTTCCTATATGTGTAAATGAGATTTCCTTGACTTTTATTTGGTTTATTCTAAGATAGAATATCATTTGATGTACTAATTATAATATTGGACCTTGATGAGTGAGAACATGACCAAATTTCCTACGAGCGGATTCCTCACGGGGTAATAGCTGACCTATCTGACGACCATATCTTAGTAAGCAAGTTCGAACTCTAATAGTGGTATTAGGTTAACTCTAGAACGCATGACCTTGGGAAACGTATGAACTAACTTATTCTCCCAGTAAGTAAAAGTAAAGTTGGTGACTGTAATTGAGGGCGAACCGAAGGCTCCCTTTTCAATAGCTACCACATCGATGTGTAAGAGAGGGCACAACTCCTTTCCCTGGATTGCTCCTCTTTACCCTTGATATGTACCTTATATTGCTCAGAGTTAAGCAAGGAGGCATCAAGAACGATTTTCTCAAGTCTTTGGTATGACTTGACTTGGGATTGAACCCCGGTCTCCCGGACCATTGGCGAACACTGTACACACTAGGCCAATGAAACTGTCGGCTAAGTATTGCTACTACCACCTTTCTTCAAGGTTTGCACTGGAATCGCATAACCCACGAAGGTTGGTATGCAGTTAAACAAAAGAAACAAATGACGAAAGTGTAAACATCCTCCCGAACGTTAATCGACACAATAACTTTAAAATTCATTATTTTGAAATTGGATGAAATGATCTTGTAGTTTGGAAAGTGAGTATGTGCAAAGTTAGATCCGTCAAATACAATTTAACATGTTTGCAAGATATACTCACGAACTAGAATTGAAAATGAAAATTTGATTCGAGTGAGGAAGTGAACTATAATGTAGTTCCACTTCATTAAATATAATAAACTTATTCTATTATATTCTGTATTTGAAAATTTAACTTGACATTCCAGATATAATAAGCGCTTAATGAATTCAACAATGGATTGCGCTGAAATTTATTCTGCATATTGGACAAATGATGAAGAACCTTTCATTAGCATAAACAGAGGTACGCATGGTGTAATGGTTAGCGTTTTAGGAAATGGACATGGTGATTCAAGTTCAAATCAGAGACAAGGTTGCCTGCATTTCATGTAGAGCTAATATTCTTGGGAAAAGAATGAATCTGACTATTCTCCGTTCATCTCAGGGTAAATATTATAGCAGACTGGGTTCTTTAACCATAGTTTGGCGACCAGTATGAAAAAAGAAAAATTCTGAATTAATAGCAGTTAATCTGCGATTAAAAACTGACCTTATGTCGCATCCTATTTAAAGTAGGTAAATACATTAATTGACAACGAAAAAACTTTTCTAGCTTTTAAGTAAGAGGAGTTAAGTTCTTGGTTAGCCTAAAAGTTATCATTGCTGGAAATGTTATCGGTGACCCAAGTTCAAATCCTCAATGAAGTGGTATGCATTTCGCGTTTGGTTTATGCCCTTAAGGTAATAATGCATCTCTTTCGCTCACAGGTTTGCTTAAAAAGTTATGCAGACTTAATTCTTTAGCGTTGGTAAAGCATTCAATCAACGAAAAGGAGAAAATAGCAGTTCTCAGCTAAAAGTCGACCTTGTGTCACATATTGCTTGCAGAAGGTCAGTGTAAAATATAAACATGCACAAATGCATACCGCACGCCAAACACTTTCTAGTACGAATATTAACTCCCCCCAACACACATATGTCATAAATATACTTAAGCATAAGTTGATGGCTTTCTGTCAAACCTAACTGGGGAGAATGTCGAATAAATCCATACTCACACACTTGGTGAGTCGTATCCTGAAGGTAGTGGAGGGGCTTGATAAAAAATGTATTAAACTGACCCTAACTTTACTCTCCTAACATCGTCAAGGCACTGAACAGTGTTTTGTGTGTAATTATAAGATAATAAACGTCATCGAAATTTTAATGTTTAAGGTCCACCGGTAACTATTTCTCCTTCTTCAAATTCAAAGACAACACTTATTTTGTTGTTGTTTTTTAAATATTTCTTATTAGCCGTAAAAATCATTTTAAAAAAATGATAGATAAGTAAGTCTGTTTTCTGTCGAAGAGAATTTATGTTAGATATCTCCTTCATGGAGTAAAACAAAGATTAATTTTAAAAATTTGCTTTCGCTAGAATTGTTGATGAAAGTAGGGATCCATAGCATTAGCATTATACTTATATTGTAAATAGAAAGCTTCTAACGTCAGTATACTTATACCATATTTTGTCGTTCCATTAAGAATGACAAAAATGGTAAGTATAGCATTAACCGACTTTGAGCTGGGAGTTATCAGAGAGGTGGTCGAAAATAATTTAGTGAATATTCGTAACGTAGAATTTAATACTAAACTGAATGTCTCTTAGAAAACATAATCTTCAGTATACCTATGTATGCCTCCATTACGTTTTTTTCAAGTCTCAGAGCTTCCGCTGTTATATAAAGGGTTAGAAATAAAAACTGGAGCATGGTTATGTTGATGTACAGTGTGTTTCAAAAAACTTATATCATTTCCTGATCTAGTAACTTGAAATTCAACTTGTTGGAATTATACCTTCTTTTAACAGCAAGCGACGAAACAATTGTATATTTTATTATTAATGTTTTATGTCAGTTTTTAAAGGTATAATAATGCATGCACTGAAAAAGAAAAGGTGGTTTTACATAAAGCAGAGTATTAGCTTGTTTCTAAAGATGTTGTTAAAATCTGAGATCATCTAAACGCGAATTCTATATATGTTATTAGACTACGAAATGATACCAATATTTAAAACACAATGACATTCTCAACTGATACGAATTTTTTGAATCAACCAAGCTTATGTCTTCAAAATAATGCAGAGTCTGCAATATTTATAACACAATTCAATCTATGATAATCTGTTTTCATTCGAAAAAAGAAGTGAGTCTTGCATGACAAAATTCCAATTATTTGATAGCATTTAAATTATGTTCATGTTTTGCTAAAAGGGTCTAATTCAAATAAAAGTGAATATATACGAATTTATGTTAAATGTATATTTTCTTTAATTATACAGATAAGGAAACCTTAACATAACGACAGAAAAGGAAACTACTTAATTCAACTACCCTGAATGTATATATATATATATATATATATATATATATATATATATATATATATATATATATATATATATATATGTATATATATATATATATATATATATATATATATATATATATATACTTGTACTGTTCCAACAACTTCTGGAAGGCCCCATGGAAGACCTCTTGTATGAGCGTGTCAATGAGCTTCGTCAAAACCTCTTTCATCTCCTTAATTGTCTAATAACGACAGCCTCTGAGCTTAGGGAATACCCAAAAGTCACAGGGAGCAAGGTCTGGACTATTGGGAGGCTGAGGAACTGTCTAGATGTCCATCTTGGTCAAATAGTCTGTGACAAGGATGGAGTTGTGTACTGGTGTATTGTCCTACTGGTAATGCCACAGACCCGATTTGAAGAGTGCTGGACTCTTCCGACGGAATCTCTTCGTGAACTCCCTTAAAACCTCAGCATAGTAACCCTAACCCTAACTCATTGGCCAATCAACTCTGGTGTATTGATTTCCTTACTCCTCCCACACCTCGCATCATCCCTCAGAGACGCCCTGCTTTCCTTCTATCTATTATGCCACTCAAAACCTGATGCTTGATTCATGCAAGAGGGTCCAAAAGCAGTCAGAAGTATTCCATAAGTTTGTATGGTATTTTTTCCAAGTTTAAAACATAATTTTATTGCATATCATTCTTCCTCATGTCCAGATTGTATTTTTGAAATTCACCAGCTGTGACAATCAGGCTTAGTAGGTTGTATTCAAATTCCTGCTGTAGCTGTTCATTTAAACCTGACATCATAAAAATTGGCCAGCAAGAAGTATAGCAATAACATACTGAATATTTTCAAGAGTCTACGCCAATTTTAAATGCCCATAGGAAAAACGTCTGGAAACTTATCTTATGCTCCTCGTATACATATATATATATATATATATATATATATATATATATATATATATATATATATATATATATATATATATATTGATGCTGTTGTTAACTATATTCATAAAGAGGGGAAAATATAATCTATAGAGCGTATATATATGAGATAGTATTCTTAAGATTCAAATACATTGATAAGTTACCATCCTTACTTACAGACATATCGGAATGAGCCTACGCCAGTAAGAACAGCAAACAGCTTGAATGCGACGACATATGGATTTGTCATGCTTACATAATACCATTTCTTGTTTTAGAAATATATTAGAAAATAAATCGAATCAACATCTATCTCCCATAACACAAAGACCAGCTTTCTATGAAATAATTTCTTATCCATTTAAATCTAGTTCTGAAAAAAAAAAACACACGAGAAAATTCAACATATAAAGGTTACGTAATTTTAGAATACTAAATATTGACCTTTATCTCAAAATATATTTAACAGCAAATATTTCAGGGAAAAATGTATTTTAAAAATTCTCTATTGACATTGTCATTTATAATGTTCTCGATAAATAGAACAATATAATCAAAAATGCATCAAAATTTTAAACAATCTAAATTTTCTATTTAAAAATTTCAGTCTTAGAATATGTTTTTAAGTCTCAAGTTATCACAATTCATTCTCGTAAATAATCATTAATATATAATAAATGACACGGTATCAGTATCTGCTTTTTTTAAATATTACCAAGTATTCTAGTTGATTTTCAAAAGCCGCCATAATAAAGAGAAGAACGGGACACGGGAAATGAAACATTTTAACAATAACTTGATGTTTTCTAGAGCTCTTTCTAACATATTTGTCGGATATTTTATATTTAATCATAACGTAGGGCCACTGTTTATTTGTTTCAATCAGCATCACCTTTTTTTACAGGGAGTGAAACTTGCTTCAATTAAGAGTTTTCCTTTTGCGGCCTGAATGCAAAACTTAGGAAATAGCCAGTCCAATTATTTACACTTAGCAACGAGGGGAATAGTTGGATTGAAACCTCTTCCCATAATATGAACGCTTTGTAAAATGCAAAAAAAGATTCGTTTTCAATTTGAAATTGGACTACCATGCGTACTAAATGCCACAGTAACCGTGGCAAAACCGATGAAGTGAATGAATAAATTGTTATATTCTTACAATAATGCAAAAATGTTTAAAAATCTTGTTCCTATTATATTTGAAATAATACACGAGCAACGTATAATATATATATATATATATATATATATATATATATATATATATATATATATATATATATATTAAAATCTACCATGTCAACCCTTATAAATATTCAATTTTTACGAAATAAAATAAACAAGTAAAACTCATGACCGAAAGTCATGAGAAGTGAGTTTTTACCCGGTCCACTTTATTTGATAAGTGTATGTGTTATGCATGTGTAAATGTGTGTGTGTGTATGTGTGTGTGTGTGTGTGTGTGTGAACGCCTTCGCACAAGTAGCATGATATATAAAGTCAATTTTCAATTGAGTTTTACAAGTTTGAGCTCAGAGTTTTCCTTCTCCTAGACCGATACCCATGGCTTATGTGTAACATTATTTCTAAGAGTCAGTGCTCATTTGTTTGCACTCAAATAGTTTCAGTTATTACCATTCAAATTTTTTAATTCTATTGATAAAGTAGCCATATTTAATACAGATAATTTTTACACAGCTGTATGGTTTCAAATAACTGATGATAATAATCATTACTAAATCATTGATCGCTTTTATTTGAACTGTAGATAGGACCCTAACAGGTACTATCACTCCTGTCAAAGTTGACCATAAAAATAATTGAGGGTTATCCCACATTTCCTTAACTCCAAAACTTGAGACTCGCCATCAAATAGAGTCTGATGTCATGCCAGGGCACTCATAGTCTTGTTTTATTTGATTTTTTGTTTTTTTTAAATGCGACTGACCGTCAGCCACCGCCCTCGGGCACCTTTAAGGGTTGAATTCGTTATTTACAAATGCAATTCTTTGAATAAGTTCATTTAGAACATACGCCTTTACATGAAACGCTGACTGAACGGATCAGGCCTTTACGATCGCGTCTATACTCGTAAGGGACGAGGTGGAGTGTTGTAAATCACGTGAGCACTTCAGTTGCCATTTCACGGACTGTTCAGCAACACAGATTCCGTCCTAAAACATTACGGATCTTCACGTACCGCCCATAAATGGCCTCCTTGCCGGGGTAATCTTAAAACTATTTAAGGATGCATTTGGCGTATTCTATAGCCCCAGCAGAAAAGACAGTTTGGAGACACAGAGTCTCTCTCTCTCTCTCACACACACACACACACACGCACACACACACACACACACACACACACACAAATGCACAATGTGCAATTAACAAATATAAAAGAAAATGAAACTTCGCATAAGATTTTAGTATAAAATTAAAACAGAAATTAAAGATATACAGTTACTACTTTTCGTAAATAAGCAAACCCAGGTGGATATTGTTGTAAACTAATCCACGTGGATCTAGATATATCATGTGATTCCCAAACAAAATCTTTCAACCAATGATAATCGCATACTAAAAGTCTTATTACTTAGTTACCATAAATGTTATATAACTAAGGAATGATTTATTATATGAATCATT
>OY757909.1:58365606-58389038 GCA_963585895.1 Sepioteuthis lessoniana | reverse complement strand
GGTGCGTGACGTCATTCGCACTCCCTAGCTCTGTTTCCCATCTCGGGCTATTGTGACATCTCTGAGTGACACGTTCGCTCCCTCCGCGCGCTCGCGTGTGAACCCCTGCGTTAATGTTGCCCCTAAGTAACCCATGCACTGAGCCGAAAGGTTCTCAGCCTAACTAAACCTAAAGGCATGAAACGAAATTCCTCGGCCATTATATTCCATGCTTTTCCCTATACAAATAAAAGTATTTGTTATCGATGATGAAAAATTATTTTCCTAAACTAATATGTCGCTCTTCCTCATGTCGAAATGATCAACAAAACTTTCAGCAATACAATTTTAACAAAACAATACGACAAAAAACATGATCAGTCACAAACTCAAAAGTCATTGGAAATAAAAGTGTTCGTTTTGTCCTTCATTTTCATTTTTTTTTCATTTTTCAACTACATTTTCTGATTCTTCTTTTTTCTATTTTTTTTTTTTTAATTTTTTCCAACAGACACTGGTTCGGCATGTATATTTTTTCAGTCTTCAGTCTTTAATTTGTTTTTTTTTTTTTTACTTTTTTCACTCTCAAGTCAATTGCTCATTCTCTGTCTTTTACTCCTATCAATAGCTTACGAGTACCCTCTTTCTTATCTTTTTTCTTTCTTTTTTTTTCATTAGATATCACGGGTATTCTCTCCTAAACCACCCAAACTTTTATTAATTCAGCCAACAAAATTTCCCCCTCAAAACACTTCAAAATCCGAGTCCGCGAATTTTCAGATCAGAACCAATGAGATCGCCAAAACCCTGTGCATATCTTAATTATCTCCAAACCCGTTTTTTCGAAATCGTCCCCAATAAAAACCTCTTAGCCCCACTCCAGGGTGGAACTCACAAAATATCCGTCTGCCTCGTCAGAAACACACACACAAAAAAAAACATATGTCTCTTTGTTGCTCTGTCCCAATGGAGAGATTATTCGAGACAATTTTGGTTGACACGACAGCGAAAAGTCCGAGGCGTTCCGCCGCGCCTCTGAATAGTCGGTATCAACAAACTTCCACAAAAACCAGCATGCCTTCTATCAGCACCCAAAATCGATTATCCCAACTTCACAAATATCGTAACATGTCCCAAACGTCTTAACTACCGATATGCGAATTCCTTGGATAACTCCATCGATGCTCCCGAAAGTCCATCTCTCAGATTAAAATTCTAATTTTCAATTGCTATTTGCTCGGACCACTGACAAGTTACTACAACATTCTATTCATAATAAATATCCATTTACTATAAGATTTAATTCATTAAAATTGTTAACTATAAAAAATTCATTCATAAGAATTTAAACTCAAAAGTTTACTTTATGGCTGTCAATCATTTTCAAAGTCGGGCCATCTTTCTTTCTTTTCTTTTCACAGCCGCTTCCTTGTCTGTTTCCATTACTCTCTTTCTTTTTCTCCCCCTCACTACGATACTATATTACACATAGCAGTAATTGTCGTTTCTCTATGCTATCAACGATTTTTTAAAAAAATTATTTCCAATTCTATATTTTACGAGTATTTAAATTCTATTCATAAATTAATCAATGACAGTCACAATGAACAAATACCTTTTTTTTCTTTTTCTTTTCTTTTCATGCCTTTTTTCTTGACTTCGTTGGTTGCAATTCTTTTTTTATTTACCGCTCGCCTTTTTCTTTACTTCCTGCCCTTTTTTTCTTGGAGTTGAGCTGTTTTTCTTCTTTTCTTCTTTTCTTTTTCTTCTTTGGGCGGCGAATTTTTTCTTCTTATTTTCGGTGTTGAGCTTTTGTTTTATTTCTTTTTTCTTTCTGAGGGCCTTGTGTTTTCTCTCTCTCCTTTCATTGACTGAAAAAGCCGCTTGTAATAGATCCCATGTTCTTAGCCGTTTCCCTGATCGTGTGGACATACTTGTGGACCTAGTCGTAACCATGCCATGAACGACATGCCCAGCTCTGGCACCAAATATATATATATATATGTACCATAGCCATGATACGAATATGCATGAAATGTACAGAGACTGTTCATGACATATATACATAGAACATAAGAATCTCGAAACACGAAAAACACTTCCGACTTCTTAGTTCAGGTACGAAACTTTTTATTACCTTTGAGTTTAAAGGTTCTTCGACATAAGGAGAAAGTGTGACGGCAAATCGAACTAAAATCCCAAAACGGGACTTTATTTTCGAACGTGTGAAGACGGGGCAGGTTGGCACTTAATCCCCTACAGAAATAAGTCCTGTTCAGAGTTCTTCTCTCAGTCATATAAGAACTGGCATATTACATGAGGGAATAATTCAGGGCCAGACTGACCACCGCTGGTTCCAAATTTCACACAATCACACACACACCAGGCCGCTAAACTTCTTTCCCTTAGATAATAGAAGAATACGGGCCTATAGGTCTTAGTCGTAATAATATTAATATTGTTGTAGTCGGCAACTCCGGTTTCCCGTGTGATACTTTAGGAATTAATAGGACTGTTCTAAGCAAGATAATATAAGGCGAATAGAAGCTGAAAGGAAAGCATGGAATAACAACATAGACCACATGGTAAAATGAAAATACATAGGTTCTTTACTACGGTTATATATATACGTTCAAAGTGTCAAAACATATAATTGGATAGTCCATGAATATGAATGTCTTTCTTGGCTTTATCCTTTTTCAAATTGAGAGAGAGAGAGTGGTAAACAAAATTTGGGTGTAAAGGAAAAATGTCCCAAAGTTACTTATCTTATTTTCGACGGGGTTCCACTGGAGAATTTTCTTCTTTCACGGGCTACTAGACTTTGTACTGTTTTTAATACTGGCTTGAAGGATTCTGGAGTCCTTCGTGTCTCAGTTAGTCTTTTGTCTTTAACCCGGAGTAAAATGGCTATGGTCCGTCTGCCACGAGCCTTGCTAAAGAAACTACCTTTTTTCCTATTTACTTCCGCTGAGGGGAAGGGAACCCCACTTCCGTTTTGGGATCCCAGCCAATCATTTGGCTTCTCTCTCTTTCCCCTTCCGATGCCCGGCGACCTGAGGTCACTTAAGTGTGAACATCTGGTCTTCTGTGTGACCCACATTCCTTCCTAACGGTCACTTTTTGACTGCTAGAAAGCGCTAATAGCAACACGGGAGGATAGTATCATTCCTACCTCTTCGTCTCCGTGAGCTATCACGTGACAAAAGATACACATTCTTTCTATTCTGGCCTTTTCATCTGCTCCCGTCTCGTGCGCACCGTCGCAAGGCCTCCACGAACAAGCGAAAGTCAACCGTCTTTTCCCGAGGCAAGACTCAACTCAACTAACTTTTTCAAAATCCCCCAAATCCTCCGCGCGCTTCCGGTGCGTGACGTCATTCGAACTCCTTAGCCCTGTTTTCCATCTCGGGCTATTTTGACATCTCTGAGTGACACGTCCGCTCCGCACGTGCACGCGCATGAACACCTGAGTTAATGTTGCACCGAAGTAACCCATGCACTGAGCCGAAAGATTCTTAACCTAACTAAACCCAAAAGCATAAATTGAAATCCCTCGGCTATTATATTACACAGTTAGTAGGAGTCAGTCAAGTTGGAGATAAGATTTTGTAAAGAGAACCAGCACCCAGAAGAGGCCTATGGGCCCTCAGGACCCCCGATTGAGCAGCCCAGCAGAACGAGAAAGAAGTGCTGCTAAAGGCAAAGGAACTGGAGGTCAATATGTTGAAGTTTATTCAGTCTCCAACTCACCTCTCATACATAACCCTTTCGTCACCCTTTCGCAACCATTTCGAATAAAGTGTGAGAGGTATATTTTTCTAAAGAACTGTGTTCGCTCGTCATTATTGTGTTTACTTTGTATCCACATGTATATGTGTATTAGGGTAGGTCGATTTTGGAACCGTAAAAAGAATAATGCGGTGAAAGTTGCAAAATAACATCAGAAATTACCCCACGAAATATTTGTTTCCAAAATTTTGTATTTTTTTTGCGAAATCGCATTTAAAGACATAATATTTTGTGATTTTAGTCGTGATATCGGTGACGCTGGAAACCTGTATCCATAAAATTAAAACTAAGACCAAAGGAAAATTAAATAATAAAATCTATTAAATAATTGATATTTTTAAGTTTATTATCCATTTTGATATCATATTTAATCAAATGACCAAAAACAAGAATAAAATACATTAAAATATATAGTTTTAAATACAAAGTCGTTATTTGTATTTAAAACTATATATATAATTCCAAAATTAACTCGTAAACCGACTTTTTCGTTGTATTTACTGGATATTTTTTTCGGCTTTCACCGGTGGTAAGGATCTCTCCGGAGTACTTCGGTTTGTTTATGTTTTTTACCCTTATAATTAACGCATATATATATATTTTGCAAAGTAGACATACTATTAAAATATTTAAACATTTTATAATTATTGTAATTTATTTATATTTTAAAATTTTGTGTTTTTTTAAGTGAAAAGTCGGTTTACGAGTTAATTTTGGAACTAAACAGTACAATATTGTTGTTGGAACAGTTGGATACCTTTTTTGTTATATCATCATGTTCGTGCAACCTGCCAATTTTAAGTTGTGACAATATTAATGTCAAATGCACCAAAGAAAATTGCCAGACTAAGCACATCATCTGCACTTGTCCTCTGACAAAAAAGCCAACAAAAAATTATGAAGTTATCACCACCAATAGCTTCAATATTATATGTTATGGGTGATTCTTCCCATTCTTACTCATCTTCTCCAAGTGATGAAACAGAGGATTATAAACAGCTAGATAATCCTCTCCAAGTGCCTTATAACCTCACAAAAATTACAAGGTATGCTCTTGAGTTAGTTAGGGGTGATATATTTTCTAATCTTGGAGCCAGCCTTGACCATGTCTTGCTCTTGGATTTGTGGGCTATTGGCCTTTTTTTAAATCCCTAATATAGATATAAAGAATATCTATATGGATAAATGTAAAATAGAGCGAAGGCTAAAGTGAAAACAAATGCCAATGAAAAGAATAATGAAAATGTGGCGAATCTTCTTAGAATAGGAGTTGATGGGAGGAAAAAGACACACTACACTACAAGGAATCAATGGAGGAAAATGGAAGTAAAATTCTGAAAAAAGCCAAAGGACCTAATGCCACTTGACAATCACAAAGGCGACACCAAATGAGAGTATATATTTGACTCACAGGGTTCTTCCTGATAGTGGTGAAACTGGTACACTATTAAGGCTGCCCTTGTTGACAACACAAATGCAAATACAGGCTGTGAAGGTGGACTTGTGTCACTTTTAGAAAAAAAAAATTCTTCACACAATTGGTTGATCCTTACATCAAAATGAACTTCTATTTAGAGCTCTATTCAAACATTTAGATGGCACCACAAAAAGCCACACTACATTCAATTGTCCATTTGGTAAATTATGTGCAAATGATTGCCATAATTTGCCCCCAAAATTTTTTTCAGCTGTTGAGAATCCCCTGGAGTTTCATTTTGGAAGGAAAGATATCGATAACCTTAGTAGCGACCAAAGACTACGCTATGAATATACAGTTGGTATTTCTAGTTGTAAGGTGGACCCTAGATTTGCATCGTGGAAAATTTGGTCCATTAAACCAGGCAAGGTGGTTAACTTTGGCCATCAGGCTCATGTGCCTATGGACTCGTGGGGCATATCCACAGAATCTTTCGACCAAACTATGTAGTTTGATAAATTTTATTGTGAATGTTTATGCTATTTGTTGGTTTGATATAAAAAAAGTAACAAGTTCCATCACCAGCAAATTTATATTTACAATATGATTGACAGGATACGAAAGAAACCAATTGAGGTTCAAAGGATTACATTAAAATACCTCCAGTATAATGCCTTGGCATTACTTCTGGAGAATGTTTTATTTTCAATGGTGAAATTTGATGAACCTGAAGTGAGAGAAGAGGGTATAAAAAGAGTTTTGGCCATTAGGTACGTTTATATTTATTCATACAAAACTGGTTGAAGTACCTGTGTCAATTTATTGAAACATTTTAAAGATTACATCTGATTTCCCCAAATATTATTAAAGCAGAACAAATTGCATTTAAAAATTAAACTCAAATTATTTTTTATATTCTTTCAGCAGAAGGAAGCCAGTCAAGAAAAGATTTTAAAAGATCCCAATGATCAACTTTAAAGCTGTGCACTGGACTGATTTATTTGATTTGTCAGTAAATGGAGTCTGTAAGCCACCACTCACACTAGACTTTTCTGACGATGAATTACAGATTTCATTGTTAACTGGTGAAAAGATTAACTTGCCAGATTTCCCTTCACATTCCCAAGGTGTGGAACGGGCAGTCAAGTTAGTAGCGGAGGCTTCTCAATCCGTGTATGGCTTTGAAGCAAGGCACCAGCACATACTTGCAAAAGTTTTATGCCATTAATTGAGACCAGCGTTTTCCTCTAAGGGCTCATATATGGAACTATTTGATTCGATATATTAAAAATTATTTAACAATTATTTGTTTTTCCACATTTGTTTATTTGTTGTATTTCAATTCATATCAGGAAAAAGTTTTTTTTCAATATATTCGAATATTACTGCTTGAATACTAGCATTTTAGATTCGACACAGGTAAAGCAGTGTGGGGTAGGGGTTCAATTTTCAATTTGAAGTTTTGTTATAATTTATTTATTATATTTCCATTAAATAAAATAAGATTCCCTAATTTAAATACTGAAATTGTTTGGTTTTTACATCAATATATATTGGCCAAATCTGGCAAAATCAAGGACTTTTCAGTACGTGTTTATTCAAAATCTTTCATGCCAAATTAGCAAAAAACCGTTGAAGATTCAGATCTAATTTTTGGTATGAGTATTTAATAGGTATATAAACAACTTTCAGTGCATTATTCTTTTTGATATTCAAAAAAAAAAAAGTCAAAAATCAACCTACCCTAATATGTGTAGTTATATATGTATAGGTATATGGTTGTGACTATGCAACATTATTGCGTTCACTTTTAAACTAATACATTGATGAGGTATGGGTTAAATAGTGTCCCTACTGTTCTTCTATAAGGATTGTTTTGGTAATTAATAACACACAAAGGTTTACATGCTATTAGTAAAATAGGAATTTTAAAAAAATAAATACAAATGAAAAAATAATTTAATTGGTTTTTAGTTATAAATTATACTGATAGCAATAAATATTCTTCTGAATATTGAAAAAAAAATACGCTAAAGCGTATTCTTAATGTGAGATAGAGATTAAATCAAAAAAAAAAAAAAAGAACATTAACGATGAAGTAATCGTTTTTGTTTTCGTTTCTCTCTTTCGAAAAAGAAATGAGCTTGCGTATCTAAAATTAGATGCAACTTTTAGTCATATACAAAATTAACAATTTACTAGGCCCCACTGACAAGGCAGGAAGTTCACACATGTACCAGTGACAAACAAGTTAAAATATCGCAATCTTTACCATCTTAAATAGGATGAGATGAATAAGATTTTTGAAAACATCAGCTCAGAGTCGATGAAGTCTATCGTTCGAAAAATGATTAGATTCCTGTCTGTGACAAGTTCGCAAAAGTGTTCATACAACCAAACATTAATAGAAGATTTAGAAAAAACAAATTGCTTTCTCGGTGAATTTGAGTCTTTCGCTAAAGAAAAAAAAAGCTTTTCTAAAGGTCCACATTTACTTTCGAGGTTTTTAGCATGGTTAACAATTTTTCTGGCTATTTTGAGTCATCCTCTTATGGTACAATAAATTTCCCAGATAGTGAATTTCGCTGTTGCAAAAAAAAAAAATCGAGTTGGAAAGAAAGAACAAGAAAGCCAGTAAAAATATCCTAACATCCTAAAATACGAGAGAAAAAAACAATGGAAAATGACTATGGTGCCGATTGTATTTCTAGCATCTAAAACGGTCCCCAAAAAACTGACGAAATGTTTAGAAGAATTGGATATACAAGGAAGAATTGAAAACATCCAGATTTCACAGCTAAATATACTGTGAATGTTTAGAATTATAGAGATATTTTACAAACAAGTAAGTACACAGCTATATGTTCAAAAATGAGTTTATCATTTGCAGTTGAACATTATGCAATAAATAGATACTGTAGGGTACCAAAATTTTGAATTTGTAACAAGAAAAAAAAAATTACAACATGTTTGTAACTTATCCAAGTGTGACGAAAAAGACATACTGAACACTGCAGCAGAAGTAAAGACTGATTCATAAGTGACTTTATAAACGGGACTACTACACAAGGACACACTACTATTGTCTGAGCAGCAAAGACTTACTTACATACATTAGTTCTGTATGGACCCCGGATTCAGTGTAGAATATAATGAACGATAGTGAAAAATGGTTTTGCAGGTCATATTTTTAAAGACAAGTTAAAAGACCATAGCATATAGATTTTTATCTTAAATCACCGTTGTTGGAGTAAAGGACAACTGTTTGTATTCATTTGATTTTTAAAATTGTAACCTTCAAATGGTGTCGTATGATCTGAAATATTTTATCCATAGCAATATCAATTTCCCATTTGGAACAGTATGTTAATGACCTAACATAAGATGACCAGAAAAAGTATCTGTGTAATAATTACAAGCTTAGAAATATTTCAAAGGCAAAAGCGTGAAGGTCTATCGTAACTGATCATATCTGAAATCATAGGAGTAAAATAAGTTAGATGCTACTTGTCTAAGTTAATTTTGAACTCAGCTGTGACAGTTGAAAATATGGGAGCTATTTATGGCATAACCGGTATATATATATATATATATATATATATATATATATATATATATATATATATATATATAAAACAATGTAATTCATGTAGAAGAAGATGTATATATTGGGAAGCAAAGACGACACTATAGCGTATCGGTTCTTATGAACCATCATCAAGTCTTTGATAAATAACTTTGCAATAAGATTTTCTCGACATATTGTCGTATTGCCCTACATTAGTTACTTGCACACATCTACGCACTCATTGAGTACCCCATTAACAAGTCCTTCTACCATATATGTTCTGTGACGAAAGCAACAAGCTGGGAATAAACACGTATGTACGAACAAAATAAATAGATATATTCTAAATAATACAAATCTTTTCGTGGACCAACCTATTTTAGAATATATATATATATATATCGTCATCCACAAACAGTTTCGTTATATCAAAAATCTTCTGCGTGTCTAGAAAAAGGAGATGGTTCAAGCCGGATTAGAAACCTGGCAGACTTTATGTCAATCGGATATCTTACCCGAGATTTATCGTCATTCTCAGCGTAACTGAATTAATTTTATACATATTCATTTTTGGATTGGAAAATGGTAGATTTGATAAATTCAACAAGATGTGGAAATTAAGTGTAAAAGTGGATAAATCGAAAATCAGACAACAGGTCTGTGTTTCCTTTTATCCATTTTTCCACTTAATTTTTCACATATTTTCACGTATGCGCCATCAGCTACCTAAGTGCTCAATTCATTTGAAGAGCTTTATATGTACACATATGGGGCAGCAGCAATTTCCCACTTAAGACACATGTGGGTGCATATATATATATATATATATATATATATATATATATATATAAGGAGAGAGATAGATAGATAGAGATAGATAAATAGATAGATTGGCATTTACAGTAGCATAGTGGCAGCAAACATTTTCGACAATCTGGAGAGCGAATGTATCCCAAATAATAGACGCATAATTACAGGTGATATATTAAACTTTTAAATGGTCGGAACAAATTATATTTGAGTAGGCGGTCTTTTATTGTGTATAACGCAGTTTCATGAGATGCGAGACGTAAGAATTCTGAGCAGATGCCGTCGTGGATTCTAAGATTAAATTCGCGTAGTTGTTACTTATATAAAACTGCTCTCATTAGACGAGGGCACCAACTTATTGATGAAGGGATATCTCCTTTCCAGCATTAACTGGTAAAACACGTCTACTTTTGTGGCTAGTTCGAAGAATATCCTATTTTCAAAATAAAGTTAAACAGCATGATATCTCATTTTTTTTAAATCCATTGGGCCAGTTCGATTTTGGAAGTGCAGTTTTGTGCTGAAATTAAAAGTTGCTGTTTAACATGATAAAAAATGTTGCTAAGCATTTTTTCTAAATCGGGAACGTTTTTTTAGAGAAAATGAGTTGAAAGGTTAAAAAATGGATCTTTGAAACTTCTTTCTGATGGTCCCTGAGAGATTTAACGCCGTTGAAATATCCTGTCCCCTTATGTAACACAAATGTGAAAATATCATTTAATAAAATGTATTCCAACTTCAACATTTACCTGAATAACTCGAATAAAAATGAATCGGAAATAGGAATGATATATCAATATTCACTTGTATAAATGCAGAATGTATTAATATCATTAAAAGCGATGAAAGATCACTTTTTTTCTCTCACATGGAATTCACGTGTGTTTATTTTTGAGTGGAAGAAGGTAGAATAATTTTAATTTTCAATAAATCCCAATTTACCGAGAAATATCTTTATTTATTTACCGGTAGAAAAATAAATGTATTTTGCCTATGACTCTTGTCGATAGAACAATTTTTGATGGGTATCTTTGTAAAGTTTTCACTTTTATAAATTCCCCCTGATTATTATTATTTGATCGACCACTGTTCATTTTTAATGGTCAAATTATTCTTTTTTAATATTTTATGAAACAGATTCAATTATTTTGTTTGACTAAAATAATTTTCTATCATTCTTTGACTTATATAATTTTCTGTCATTCTTTGACTAAAATAATTTTCTATCATTTTTTGACTAAAATAATTTTCTATCATTTTTTGACTAAAATAATTTTCTATCATTTTTTGACAAAAATAATTTTCTGTCATTCTTTGACTTAAATAATTTTCTATCATTCTTTGACTAAAATAATTTTCTATCATTCTTTGTCTAAAATAATTTTCTATCATTTTTTGACTAAAATAATTTTGTCATTCTTTGACTAAAATAATTTTCTATCATTCTTTGACTAAAATAACTTTCTATCATTCTTTGACTGAAATAAATTTTCTGTCATTCTTTGACTTAAATAATTTTCTATCATTCTTTGACTATAATAACTTTCTATCATTCTTTGACTTAAATAATTTTCTGTCATTCTTTGACTAAAATGATTTTCTATCATTCTTTGACTAAAATAATTTTCTATCATTCTTTGACTTATATAATTTTCTGTCATTCTTTGACTAAAATAATTTTCTATCATTCTTTGACTAAAATAATTTTTTATCATTTTTTGACTTAAATGATTTTCTATCATTCTTTGACTAAAATAATTTTCTATCATTCTTTGACTTAAATAATTTTCTGTCATTCTTTGACTAAAATAATCTTCTATCATTCTTTGACTAAAATATCATTCGACACGTGCTTTTTCACCCAAATGAAAACACTTGAGGACATTTGAATAAATAATTTAACAATTATTCATGCTGCTGTAAAATGTATTTCTTAGGATGTAATGACTTTGTTGCCAAGTGAAATTAGGGAAATTGCCAAACAAAGCACATGGTCTGTACTTATTCACGTAAGAAGAAGGTATGTTTATTCTATGGTTATTTTTTTAATTGTCTAATTTGAACTAGTTCTTGTCCTGATTTTCAAAGTTTAGAAAAATTTAAAGATACAAATTTACTTCTGATAATCTTTCTTCTTTTGGTAAATATCTAAGTGATATTTTCTTTGATATTAGTCATTTAAACTTTAGCTGTGATTGAATTTATGCAAATTTCAAAATTACTGGTTGTGGTTGAAGAGAGATAATATTGAAAAGATCAGAGAGAAGAAACAGGGTCAAAAAAAAGTTTCCTACTTTGATCTATTGACCAAGATGCCGTCAAAATTAACAAAAAATTGGAGCTGAAACACAGAGATTGAACACAAAGATGAATAATACTATTTATATATTGCTTCGACATCCAACATTCTTCAATAAGCATCTACGAGAGAAAAAGCATCAATATCATTTTCAGGAAGGGAAACTATACGGTCCATTAAACTGTATTTTAAAGGTCCCTAGATTTTCTACCGCCCAGTCAACTGGGGCTGCATAATATACCGAATGTATCTCTGTAGAAGGGTAAGCCTTCCTCAACGAATGTCCTATATATGATATTAAACAATTTTGATGGTGAGGCTCTAGTAATCCAGGATATTTAGGAATACGGAATACCCCTTTATAGTCATCTCTCCCAGGTTTGATTGATTTTTTTTTTACATTTAAACTGCGTACTAATGCTAAACTGAATTGTCTGAAAAAGAACTGTTTGTTTATATAAAATGGGTTTGGCCTTAAATAATCTACAATGGTTGATATGCCATAGAACCAAACCTAAGTAGAATTTCTATGGAATTTATTAGAGATGATGTATGTACCAGTCCGTCTTCATCACTTGCTAATATCAATCTATAATTTTTACAACATACGGGTTTTATTCGTCCAGGTAATTATTAAAAAAAAACACTGTTATGATAAAAGAGAAAATAGATAGGAAAAAAGCAAGAGAGAAATTAAGCAGTCAACAGAAGCCTGTCCAGGATTGGTAAATTTACATCTCTATTGATCTTGATTGCTGAGTTGATGCGGATTCTTTGCTAGGTTACAGAAGACAATGATAAAAAGAATTATAGCAAGGAACCAGTGTGCAATTTAACCTTTACCAGAAAGACGGGCACTGAAAATAGAGATCCCACTCGTACAGTTATTCATATCATTGTTACAACTGATATTGTTCTCCTATAGGATGTTGATACTGTTTTTGAAGATTTCGGCTGTGTAAATATTGTTAAAGCAGTTATTTTGGACAATGCCAGTACAATTACTGGTTGTGATGTAGGGCTTGCTAGAGCATCGATAAAAATTAATGAAGTTTTATACCATTAATAGTTTCTTTTGATAAAAATGGACGTCCTTTTTCAGTTATTTTGAAGTTCATTGATCGAACTTAAAGAAAACCTTCTAATTTAACAAGTCCTATGGAGAAACTTTGTGGTAGAATTTGCTATCATCTGAAGACATTCGGATAATTTATATCTTGCTGTCTATGCAGTGGATAATTTTTATGGTGACTACATTTATGATATGCAGTAATAATTTCTGAATGACGGTGAACCATACATTTGCTGCACTGATAATAGGCCTCTGAATCAAGTATGGTCATTTAGTTTAGCCATTTGTGAAATACTAAACAGCCTTGCACAATTCCTCGTAGAAGTACATGTAGTTATTTGGTTGGAAATTAAAAGCGAAAATGAATTTTATAACAAACTACCGTATATTTTAAGTATGGTAAACATAATGAAGTAAAAGTCAAGTGAAATTGAGAATAATGCATAAAAGTATTTTTTGCTAAATGCTATAGTTTGCTTTTCAGAAAGTGTGTGTTAGCAGTGTTGAAATCAGATAAATTCGATATTTGGGAAGATAAAAATTATTCGTTTGGTAATTGAACATGTATTTTTATCAATTTAAGAAAATTAATTTGACATTTTCATTCAGATTGCATGAAAATATATGACCGATATAACAAATATCCAATGCAAATATTTTTTGTCTGCATCAACAAGAAAAAGCTTTCGAAATGCATTCAGTAACTCTGAAGTTACACAAAAGAAAAATTTAATGAACCAATCACAAAGTGGAGTTTGGAAAACTGAGCTTGTAGAAATGTTGCTGCTTTTTTTTTAAATAATGAACTACAAAAAATTTTAATGAATGGACCGATACTCGAGTTTCCTAATGTACTTTTACAACCATAGAATGTGTATAATTAGCGACTGAACCTTCACAAAGTCCATAAGGACAAAACGCAAGACACGACCACATAATTACCAAATCAGTTAGGCCATAAAATAAGACTTTTGTTTACTTCTATGGTGATTTATACAGTACAATTTACTTATTTTATGAAGTTACATGTTATACGTTACATATTACAGTATGTTTTACTTGGTTAAATGCATAAGCAAATTTCAAACAGTTTTTCATTTAATTTGCGCTCTATATTATTGTAGTGTAATACACTTTTATCTCTTTCTTTTATAAATATCACCCAATAAAATGGTGTGAAAATTTAATGAATCCTTTTTGTAATCTTTTACGTTTTTTTCTGTTATTTTTTAAATCGATATAAATTACATATTTTGCTAGTGTTGATTCATACTAAGAATTCTGATTTTCATATATTTTCACTAATTGTATCCAATAAAAATAAAATTTGGTACGAATTTATAAGTAAAATATTAACATTTGAAACTCATTTTGTCACCAAAAACCTAAAGAAATTCGGTATTCCTGTTCATCTTTGCAGACGATATTTCAAAGTAAACGCTCAAAAATTGGTAAAAGTTTGTAATCTAATTTTTCATCTCCGTTCTTATGACATCATATCCTATATTTCGCCACGATAGCGAATAATGAATTTCTTAAAAAAAGGGGAAAATCAACCTGCCAAATAAATCCTTCTAGATCAAATTAAAAATTTTGATACACTCGTGAATTTTTTCCTATTTATAAAATGTTATTTTTGATTACAGAGGAGTTGCAATTGTATTTTTGTTACCGAGATGTACGAATATTTTGTTGCATACTTTTGATGCTTTAGAAATTGAAATGAATAATGCACAAACATTTTCTTTTTAACTGTATAATGTTCAACTAGAAATAATGAAATCCTTCCATTTTGGTTTAGATGAAAATTAAGTTTTCTTGTAAAAACGTTATAGGGAAACTTATTTATAGCCAATACTTTATATGTTGAAATATTCATAAAAGATTAAGAGGGAAAAATGGAACAAAATAAAAATGATCATGGAAGACATTGAGAATGAATCATATGAAATATAAATAAATTAAAAATTTCATCAAACTTTATTGAAAATCTATACAGCTTTCTCTTCGTAGGCTCATATCTTCGAACTATAAAACACACACACACACACACACACACACACACACACGCACACACACACACACACACACACACACACACACATATATATATATATATATATATATATATATATATATATATATATATATATATAAATATATATTTCAATCATACATCTTAGATGCATCAGGGAGGTCTTCAGTGATGCGCTGTCTTCATTGCCGATTTCGGATTATTTCTGCATCATATCAGCTCCGACAGTAACCCCGGCTTGACTCTGAAAGAGCCAAGCCGCCTCCGTGATCGCGACGTGCTACGCTCGTGCCTCTACCAAAGCAAAGAAAAAATAAATAAAAAGCAGGACATCGGTCGTTCTTATACACATCTGTCTTTTAGTAAACAGCCAATGAAAACAGGGCATTCCACACCCCTCTGCTATATAATACCATCTTTACCTCATCCGGTTTTGTCCGGCTACTTCCGGAATCAGTACCGAGGTAAGATATTATTTTAATACTCGTCCGTGTCCATGATTTATACTTCACTAGACTTACACGAATCTCCCGCCAAATGTGTCCTATACTAATACTTCTAAACTAACATGAATTAATCCCCCGCTCAAAACTATTCAGTCAGTCTTTAACTTTTACCTTATACCACTATTCGCAATATATATATATATATATATATATATATATATATATATATATATATATATATATATATTCACCGATATATAAGTGTATGCACAAACTCACACAAACATCGCACACACAGGGATGCATACACATGCACACACACATATAAACATATATATATGTACATATATTTATGTGTGTGTGTTTGTGTGTGTGTGTGGATATGGATGACAGTTAAGTGGGTCGTAATTGTTATCTTCTAGGGAATGCATTTTATGTAGAAAGTTCAAATCTGTTTGCGTTTTATTTTTGCTCCAATACCCTAGAGAAAGACTTGAATGTCTCTCTTCTCCTTCTAGCTACATCACAAACAAGATTCTTAGTAAGAAGGTTATCTTCGAGTCGAGGCAAAAGCATTACTCAGTTTGTTTTTCTTCCTGCCATGGATAAACAATCGAACATACTGTTTTTTTTTTTAACTTTATTATAGCAATCAGTCTAGGACACAGTAAAATATGAATTCAAATGAGCTTTATTCTCCCGAAAAATAAACATTTTTTTTTTCAAATTTTGCCTGTCGAGAAGGTATTGGTTGAGTAAAAATACAATCTATTATAAGTTATTGCTTAGATATAGGAATGTAATTTGGGATTAAATTACGTACTTAGCTGATAATGAAGGAAAGAAGAGAACTGAGAATTCAGTAAAAGAAAATTGTTAAAAGCGGCGGTACAAGCAAATATCATCAAGAGGACGAAAGGAGATGAAAGAAAAAGTAAGAATGGAGTATATCCGAAAAAGAAATCTCCGTAGCAGAAAATTTAATCAAAGAAGTAAATGAATTGCCAGTCTCATGCGTAAGGATCCCTCTTAAAATGAACCAGAGGGTACTCGTGCATATGGGCCATAAAATAAAGAAATCGATGACAATCCGCAAGGCCTAACACTCGAGGGATATCAAAATGTATAGTAAAGTTATCGTCGTAAGGAATTGGCTCAGCGACTCTAGTTCAATTTCCGGATGTGAGTATTTACATTTCATATTGTGGACATTCATTTAGAAAAGGCATGAATCCAACTATTCACCCTACCCCAATCTATGGATAGATATTAAGCCAGGCATTGCTCTTTAACCTTGGATAGGTAATCAACTTATCTGATTTGTCTGTACTCAACTCGTGGAGAGTGTGTTAGGTAACTATATTCCTCGTGATAGATAGATAGATAGATAGATAGATAGATAGATAGATAATAAAAATGGAAGAAAAAGAAACTCGTCATATAAGCAGATAGATAGATAGATAGATTGAAAGAAATACATATAATAAAAATGGAAGAAAAAGAAACTCGTGATATAAGCAGGAGAGTGTGAGAAGGACAAATAATATATCATCTTCTCAAATTGCTGTCAATTGCAGGCGACATTTTTTTCTCCATTAGCCGTAACATATTAAAATATAAAATTTAGCCGCTCACCTAAAATAGTCTTAACATTTATCTGCAACCGATTAGTTATTGATGATTTTTCGTATGCGGACAAATGACTGGCGATTGCAACAAGTGAATTGCTCGAGAGTTATGGCGCCACACATCTACCATTTCAAAATTACTCATCGTGTTCAGCTTGTGGCCGTGACAACATCCATCAAAATACAATTACGGGTCGAGCCGATAGAATCGTTGACCGGTCGCCTCATGTTTCAAGCGGCATCCAGCCGTATGTCAGGGAAAACACTTACCTCACACACGCTGCTTAAAATCATCTGCCACTAATGATATTATTAGGTAAAAAAACAGTAACAAGACTAAAAGAATAAATAACCCTGGAAAGTAAAAAATAACTTTTATGCGAATAAAAGGGTCCCTAAACACAAATCTGATATCATATTTTAGCCATCATGTCCTGTTATATACATTTAAATGTTATACACATAAGGTTACAATGCTAAGTACATTATTTGTAGTATATCGTCACATTGAAAAATAGACGTTAGTTCTCAAATTCACTATACGTTTTATTACATTATCAATTATTATTTCCTCCATATACCTCAAAATATATTTATCATTATTCCTTATATATGATTTTATATTCCTTATATATTTATTATCATTATGCATTATATATATCATTATATTTCTTATTTATTATGGTAATCTACATTACGTATATTGTATATTCACTATATATTACCACTAATCATTATTTATCGTTATATATTCATTATATATAACATCAATTTATTTTTAATCATTTTTATATCAGTTTAAAGAGATAATAATCTTAATTGAAAAAGAACTCCTTATGTAATATAGCATACAACAACATATCAAACTTAAACATTCCTCAGTAGCTTTCAAAATGTTCGAGGCATTGATTCTTCCTTTAATAGGTGGTGCTATATTTGAGAAATGATTTGAAGCTCTCTTAGTAATAATTTTTCATCACCGAAATATACCGATATAGTTTTTTTTTTCGTGTTCATTATATATATATATATATATATATATATATATATATATATATATATATATATATATATATATATCCTGAATTAGGTTTATAAGTCGAGAGGAGATTGTCATACCATTCCAATCTTTGTTTTTCTTTTTACTTTTTAATAATTAAATCAGGCCTCGTTTTCAGCTCTACAAAACCCACGAAAGGTCCGAACAATCAATGCGAATGCAACGCAAACTCACGTAGATTCATTTAACCATTGAACATTCGATTATACATTAATTATCTGATCTTGATTTTTATGCAAATGACTTCTCTATTTTTATCTTTTCATTTATTTATTCTTCTTTTTATTTCTTTTTTAATCTTGTATCAATACAAAAAACTTTATTTCTCTGAGTTAGAATATACAAGAATCATATAGCATTGCTCCTGCCAAGTTCTTTTTAAAGTTAAGCTTGAGGTAAAATGGAAGGTAAATAAACGTTGATGGGTAAACCAGTTGGATATGATAGGCATTCAATAAAATCCTAACATTTTAGCACCATTCTAAATCTGGATTCGCTATGATTTCATTCAATTTACTTCAAGACATAATTTTTTAAAGTAGTCACATATCATTTGTAGACTAGTGTAACAAAGAATATAGAAAGATCTGTTTGATATTAATATGCATTTTATTGGGTATGGTGGAGTTTTTCGATGTAGATAGAGTCAGAAAGTTGGGAATATGTCTTTGAGGTTTGATTATTTAAAGAATATCCGAAACTATTATTTGGTCTGCATCAGCTCTGTCGTACTTCGTGTTATGTCTCTGGAGCCCAAAATCATAGCCGTAGGTGTATTTTCTGTTGAGGCAAAAAAAACAAACAAAAAAAAAGATGAAAAAATAAAAAATACAAAAAATCTCCCAGCTCACTGAGCAGCGTTTAGTAAATACATAAGCTGCTGCACTTGCACAGGAATTTTTCTGAAAACTGCTGATCGAAAAGTATCAAGATTGGTGAACAAAAAGTCTCAACTCACCTTATCAAGAAACACTGAAAATGGGCTCAAGATGAAATTTTATCGCTGATATCTCCACCCCCATATATATATATATATATATATATGTGTGTGTGTGTGTGTGTGTGTGTGTGTGTGTGTGTGCCGAAATTTAAAATGACATCGCTTTATGATTCTGAAATGACTAAAATACATGTTTGATTTCACGAGTTTGATCACTTACTTTGAGCAGACACACACACACACACACACACACACACACACACACATATATATATATATATATATATATATATATATATATATATATATATATATATTAATCATCATAGTTTTAGCACTCCAGTACATTTATAAAAATACTCTATTATATTCCTCAGTTGATTCATTCCCAACTCATTTCCAAAGAAGATTATTTGGGATTCAACCTATTTGAGAATATATCAGAGAGTTCTTATAAATCTCTGGGAGTGCTCAATCTATGATGATTAAAATACAAATTTATAAATTTCATTGAGAGCAAATTCATATAATTGAAAACCTTAGCAAACTCTCATTTGGCTATTATAAATGTCTTTCAGCTTGCCATTTCAAAGAGAAACGAACCTCTTCAGATAGACATACCACAATAGAGAGAAAAATATATATAAAAAATTATAGATATATTTTTCAATGGATTATTACTCGTTAAAAAGATAGCAGTAGGACAAATTGATATGAGCAAGAAGTTTGTGCCCAAATCTTGGTGTTGTCTGTTGTGCTGTCCCTTTTTCTCTCAAGATTGGCAACACTCTTTTTCACAGTTGAACTAGTAGAGGCGTCCTAAGAAAGTATCAGTACTATGACCTCGTGCATTTCTTTCGAGTTATTTATTTTGCTGATATATTGTGACTGCTTGTGATTCGTTTCTTTTTCATTTCAGATTTGTCACAAACTTGACATCTTTTTATGGGCCTCATCTGTTCAGAAAGTTTGCCATGAATATAAATATATTTTTTTTATTAAACAAGAATAGTTGTATTTTACCATAGTGCAAATGTCCAGACACAACTCCTCCTTCCGGCTGACGATAATAACTCTTTTAAAGCCTCGTATACGCACACTAACGCACATACGTAGACGCTGATATATATATATATATATATATATATATATATATATATATATATATATATATATATATATATATATATATATATATATTTGTGTGTGTGTGTGTGCGCTTGTGTGTGTGTGTGTGTGTGTGTGTGTGTGAGAGAGAGAGAGAGAGAGAGAGAGAGAGAGAGAGAGAGAGATTAAAAAAGAATGACAATTCGTTTCTCCTATTTTTATCTCTCAGCTGTTCAAGTCTTCGTACGCATCGCTTGATTTCTTCATGGAATAAATTCCAGAAAGTGGCGTATTTTTCTAAAATGCTTTCAGACCCAGCAAAAAACCACCGTCAATGGAATGGATAATGAAATTTCAAATACCACCCCCGTATTATACGAAGATAAAACGAACTAAACCTCCTTAAGCTCTCTATATAAAGATTAACAAACCTTCCTCTCTCAAGATCACCTAAGATGATTCTAAAATGTCTCCAACACTTTTCAAGCTAATTATTTCTTTTACGTCTACTAAAACTTTTTTCTACTGTAAATTCCACTCTTCCTTGTTCTTTACACAAATTATATAAATGTATTTCATTAGTCGTTACCCTGAGAGTTCCATTTAAGGCTGAAGGTATACCGGAAAAATAACGTGTCTTTTTACATTCAGTCAATCCAGCAGTCAAAGGACTCATAAAAATACTTGAGCATATCCGAGATGATATTGGGAGAAAGGAAGTGTCTATCCTATTGCATCATATATTTTTAAAATAGAAAATTTTATATATATATATATATATATATATATATATATATATTTTGTTTGACATTTTAAAGTCTTTTTAGGTTTGTGTCCAAGCGTATCTTCCATTGACATGTTTTAGGTTTAAAATGGTCGAGTTCATGTTTTCAAATTATTATTTACTAAAAAAGGAAGATTCTGCCTAAATACACATTTCTGAATTAAGATATATAAGGTATACCAAGTTTTCATGTCGCAAGATGCCAATAAAATTCAAAGATTTTTTTCATTGTTCATTGTCAGGATCCGTTTACTATAAAGCAAAGCAAATTTTAAAAAATCTTTTTATGACAAATTTCTGACTTTTAAGATATGATTTTCGTTTGGTTTAGTTGGGTTTGGTATTATGGCACACCAATCATTGTAGGTTATTAATGCTTAATCCATTTCTATACACATAAACAGCTCTATTTCAAACAATTCAGTTTTTCATAAGTAAACTGTTTAGTTCTATTTGACCCATAGATAGGACCATATCAGGTGGTAGCATTCTGAGCCAAAGTGGAACCGGGAACGATGGCAATGAAGTGATGCTCCGCAGTCTTAAAAGCTTCAGGATTAATGGAACCTCACCATCAAATTGCTTACTGACATATCCAGGACAATCGTTAGAGGAGTCGTACCCCTCTGCAGAGAATCAGTCAGTGTATTCTACAGCCCCAGCTGACTGGGCCATTTGATTTTTGAGTTAAACATATTTTTTGTGTTATGACATTTTCCAAAGTAACAAAATAACTGAGCTTCTCAATCGCACGAAAGGCACAGTCGTTTAAGCTAGGGTTCCTCAGTATCCACATTTATAATTTTGTTAAGGACAAAATAAGTAAATTTGAATTCATTATATATATAATGAATTAATGGTTATCGTCGTAGGAAATGGACACGGCGACACGAGTTCAAATCCTGTACGAGACTGATTGCATTTCACATAGCACTAATACTCTTGGGAAAGTTATGAATCCAATTATTCTCCCTCGAGCTATGAGTAAACAGTAGGGCAGACTAGGTTCTTCACCCTTGGTGGGGCAACTAGTCTAGAAGAAGGAAAACTCTGAACCCAAACATGTTAAACTCCGCTTAAAAATTGACCTTGTGTCATATCCTGCCATGGCGGAGGGGTTGATATATATATATATATATATATATATATATATATATATATATATATATATATATATACCTTCTCTTTAAAGAAAAAAACCAAAGACTGGTTATTTTAGGATTATAAATTCATTCCCATCCTGTTTTGTGTTTCTGATGTAAACCAAAAACACGAAGAATTTGGAAATAAATTTATATTCCTAAAATAACCGATCTTTGTTTTTTTCTTTAAAGAAAGTATTGCTCTGTAATATTAGTTACATTGAGTTCTCTATCAGGAAAATTTAAATGTTCAGCTTTGGAATGATTTTCTTGTCCTGAAGGAATTACTCCCAGCTCTGATTTAACTGGACCGAATAATGCTACTATATATATATATATATATATATATATATATATATATATATATATATATATAATGCAGAAGCAAAATATGGAATAATTTTTTAAGGATTTTTTAAAATTTGATTAGTCAAGTTTTGAAAAAAGTGCAATAAATCTAAATTTTCAGGATGTGATCAATTATTCAAGCACCTTTTCTATAAAATTCTCCCCAGTATGAGTAACCAAGATAAGAAACAGCTAATAATCTATCATTTGCTTAAAGCCAAAACCATGCTAAACATTTCCGAAATAATTAGAGAATCGTTATGGCCTTTCATCATGTCCAGACCATAACCCACTTGATTACTCTATATGAGGCGTTTTAGAAAACAAAACTAATTCAGCTTCCCATCCAAATATTGGTTCGCTTAAGACTGCTATTGAGGAAGAATGGGCTACGATATCTGAAAAAAAAATTGAAGACATCCAAATAGTTTGGAAGGCATGTTGATACAATAATTGAAAAAAATGGCAGCTATATTGGATAAATTACTGTTTTTGGTCTATCTTCTTATGTTGATGTTTATTTTTCAAAATTACAATTTATATTGTTCTTTAATCGAGTCGTTTGTTATCATTGAAGAATATTCTTGTACATTAAATCGTATGAAATTTGGTATTTAGTTATTTGTTCAATATTATTTCATATACTTGTTACTACACGTGCATCGGATATTTTTGCTCTATATAGGCTTTTGGGTGTTATGTTTTGGCTGTTAAGTATTTTCAAAGTGAAGATTGTTTAGTGTATATAAATATTTTATGTGCATGTGAATGTGAGTGTCGGTCTGAGTGTACACACATACATATGTACAATTGAGTATAGATACTCTTGTACATACTAACATTTTCTAGGTATTTGTGGCTGTTTTGTTAATGACCGATGTCTTTCTTTCGTTCTTTCTTTCTTCCTTTCTTTCTTTCTTTGAGTTTGGTCACGTGTATATATATATACACACACACACATATATATATATATATATATATATATATATATATATATATATATAT
>OY757909.1:58300606-58363106 GCA_963585895.1 Sepioteuthis lessoniana | reverse complement strand
TTAATTTTTTAAAAAGTTTTATCTGTATGTATTTAGTTCATATTGGATAACTAGAGAAGCACGTAAAGGTGATCATTTTAGGAAGTGTGGCGATGTTTACCAGTACATCTGTCGCGAGCAAGATGCAAAGAAAATGTTACTTTTATATGGAAGTCACCAGGATTGAATTTAGAGTTTTCCTTCTATCTTTACCAAGGCTAATGAACCTCATCATTCCTCTGATAAAAAAACATGTCTGTTGTGTGAATAGATGTATGCATGGGAGTGTATGAATGTATCTATGAGTATCTAAGCGTATTTTTTACGTGTGCATGTGAGCGTTTTTCGTGTTTGTGTGTAAGATTGTCTGAAAACAATATTTGTTTATACTGCCAGACCAAGAAGCATAAACAAATTGCCCCAAGACATTCATGCTCACACTTAAGTGCTTGTTACATAGTTTTTGGAACTGCCATCGATTGCAGAAGTGGTGTTGCGTATGACGCCAAAATTACAATAAACTGTGAAAGCATTCGAGCAGCAGATGTGTGGAAAAGTCACATGTGTTGACGGCATTCCTCCAGAGAAGTGGAAACACTGAAGTCCTATTCGGCACGCAAGGCTCAATGTACTATGTGTCTACGACTGTTTGGAAGAAGGAAAACTGCCAAAGGGCTTCAAAAACGTAGTTATCATGATTCTAAAGATAAAAAATAAAACAAATTCAGTGAAGTGTACATTACTACGCATCTGATTTTGTATTGTTGTTTAATAGCATGTCAACCTTCTTGGATTATTTAATGTCAAAGCCAACCCAGTCAACGATGGCTGTATAATACACTGACTGCATCTCTTCAGAGGGGTAACCCGCCCAAATAGTGTCCTGTATTTGAAATTAAGCAATCCGATGGGGAGAGTGAAATAATGCTTGAATTTGGGGGAATGCGGAGTACCCTTTCATTGCCATAGCTTCCAGGTCCACGCTGGAGTAGTAGTAGCTGATAGGGTCCTATCTATGGGTCTCTTTTTGACTGTGTGCCAACAAATGACTTATACTAAATTGAATTGTTAGAAATAGAGCAGTTTGATCAGTTAAATGTGTGTAAACAAATGATTGATGTTTAATTGAATTGATAAAGATACATAACACTATTTGGTAATATTTGTGGGTAAAAGAATGATCTTAGGCTCGTTTAAAATGTTATCAACAAAATAAGTATAAAGAGGATTGAACTACTATGGTTGATATACCATAAAACCAAATCCAAGAAAGTTACCAATGATGATTAAAAGAGTGGACTAAAGTTTGTATAGTTCCTACTGAATCACCACAGTGTCACCAAATCTTAGTATACGCCAACAATATCCACTGCAAAGAGTTTTAATATTTCACTTGGTGTCTCCGTGGCTTAATGGCTGTGATAGACTGACTGCAAGTCAAATTTTCTCTCTTGTTTCAGCCATAGCTCGTACGAAAAGTGATACACTCATGCTTTTGTAAACAAAATCACTGCTTAGTAAAAAATAATTTCGATGTGAATTTAGATAATGTTCATCAAATCTTTTTTGTGTGCTGATATTCATTTCACTACCGAGCTTCCATACTACAAACACATCTCTTACTCACCTACGTCTCTTCAGATGACTTTAGTAAGATATAGTAAAAAGTGAAGTCGAGGGTGACTCGAGCGATCCCTTTACAATAGCTACAACTCCGAAATGTGGGGAAGGGCTATATTCCATTCCTTGGATTACTTCACTTTACCCTTCATCCTTAAGCAAGCGATATTACAACTATTTTTGAGTGTTTTCTATGTCTGGACCTGAGATTGAACCCCGGTCTCCCGCTGCATTGGCGATCAATCTACTCATTAAGCCAATGACCCGGTTAAGTAAGATATACTAGAAAGTAATACGACATCAATCAAAATTGCATGCTGGCTTTTAGTTTCTTTCTAATATTCTTAACGTTATATTTCAGCTTCACTGAAAACGTCTTTTACACGAGTTTGCGTAAACAGGTTACCCCGAATAAACTCAGGGCATACAAAAAAATCCACGGTGCATGATGCAACAGGGTCGATCACTCAAAGGTGTGCCAATAAATTATAACGTCCTTCTTTGCCAAAGCATACTTTTTAGCATAGAATATGGTACAGAACCTCTATATATTGTTTATATCAGCTTGATGGTTGATAGTTCTCCCAACAGCGATGTCAACTGCAGTGCTTCTCCCTAAAATTGCAAAGCCCGGAAGCATTCTCAGAATTACAGTATATAAGTTGTGTCATCTTCTCTAAGGTTCGTCTGAACGAATAGATTGAAACCTAACAAGCAGTTAGAACAGTATATTTTATAAACAGTAAGAAAGTACCCTGATGGACAAGAATATTACGAGATATTTCAAAGTACGAACCTATAAAGACAACTCACAGCCTAAAATTATATTGCATCTGCACTGGCTTCATTTAGGTTTACTTCTGCATCGTACCCGCTGTGTAAAGGAGACACTTCAATCAATAACGCTAAATGCCTATGTACAACTAATGTATTGGTTTCGTTTGTTTGGATTTGGTTTTATGGCATGTCAACCATTGTAGGCTTTTTAATTCTAAATTCTTTTTAAACACATACATTAAATATATGATTTCTGAATATGTTGTTGATAACATTTTTAAACGAGTCTGAGCTAATTTTTGGCAAATTGTTAAATATTGCTATATAACAGTGGCAATTTAACATTAGTCATTTTTTGTGCACGAAGTTTGTTGTAATTTCGTTTTGAAATGAGTTAAAACTAATTTGTTTACACACAAGCATTGATATTTTTCTGCATATTTAAATCGTTTCATTTATAGGTATCTAAAATCAATAATTATATTCAGTATTAATCATTTGTTTGCACACAGTGATGTGGTTACAAGTATTGCTATTTGGATTAATTATTCTATTCAACAGTATTCATTCATACGCACGCAGTCAAATGGTAGAACAGCTCTTTTTCTAACAATTCATCTTAACATAAATCATTTGTTTGCACACAGTTTAATTGGTCAAACAGTCCTATTTGGCCCATCCATGTAACCTTATCAGGTGCCCCCTTCTCCGGATCAACGTGAACCTGAGAGAAATGACAATCAAGTGGGGCTGTACATTCCATAAAACTCCGCAATCTATTGCATATGGAAAAGGATTAGACTTTGAAACACTTTTAAAATTGTAATTATGTGGTCATCAGGTGTGAATGAATGACATATTTTAAAAGTTATCTGCTAGAAAACACTAATTGATAACTTTCTAAATCTTTCCCGTTGGCAAATTTTGATAAGTTTTACTTTGTTCCCATTGACTTAGTCGTAGAGTGTTTGCCAATGGTCCGGAAGACTTGGATTCAGTCGCAGGTCGAGTCATACCAAACACTCAAAAAGTGGTACTTGATACCTCCTTGCTTAACAATCAGCATTATAAGGTAATTTTTAAGGGTAAAGTGGAGCAATCAAGGGAAAGGAGTAGCACCCCCCTACACGGTGTAGTAGCTATTGAAAATGGAGCCTTCGGGTAGACCTTGACTACGCTTGTCAACTTTACAACCCCGTGCAAAACAGAAATTAACCAAAAAACTGCCGAAATCCTTAGACTTCATTGGCCATCTAAGTGGTCACATCATTACTCGACCAGTCCCTGTGACCACTTTTCAAACATGATACAAGATAAAAAAAAATATCCCACATCACCTACAGGACATGATTTTGAACTTGATCAACTTTGCAGAATTTTTATATCAGTTATCCATACACCACCTCGACTGGTCGTTTCCAATGTCAAAAAGGGTAGTTCTCTTCATCTTTCTAGATCATCAGTCTACATATGAAACATGCATATTCATACCCACTCAAACACAACCATATTTATATATTCATTTATCTCCCTTATAGAATAGTACAAAAATAGTTTTTCTATTAAAACAGGGGTTATTTGTTTATATTTTTAGATAAATATCATTAAAATCCAAATACATCAATAACTTTTCAATTGAGAATGTATTACCAAAACTAGATCCATTACTCTTTCTCTCCCTGTCTCCCTCTGTCTCTGGCTCTGTCTCACTCATTTTCTCTCACTGTCTTTCTTTCTTTCTTTCACTCACTCAAGCAATATCTCTATTTTTCTACACCCTGTCAGTGTCACTAATAATAAGCTGACCATATCCCTGAAATTTGGGGTAATGTCCCTCAGATAAGGGATGTACAAAGTAGGATACTAAGCTGCATTTTATGATTAGTCTCAAGGTCTGGAACCCGCAGTGGGTAGAGTGCCCTTTTACCACTCTGTTCCAGAGTACTAATACCTATTAGAATCTTGTCTATGGGTCAAATTGATATGTTTTATAAATTGTTTTCATTGGATAAGAATACTTGATATCATAAAACCAAGAACAGAAAAAAGGTCATTCAGTAATCTACGCAAAAAATGAAGATGTAAAAGTATAATGTTTAGATGTACATAATTAACCCCAGATGAGTTAACATGCCGTAAAAATCAATCATTTTTTCTTTTCAGTTATTTTTAACGGATAACATTATAACTTTGTGCACTTCCATCTTCTCAATTTACTGTATTTTTTTTTATTTTTCTGTCTTTTTCAAATTGGCTTTCTTCTAAAATCATCTTTAAGCTTTCTCTCTTTCTCTCTTTCTTTCTTTCTTTCTTACTTTCTTCTATTTACTTATGCAATTTCTAATAATTTCAATAACCGAGGTTTGCAGTTTACATCAATAACGTCACTAATGTTATCATCTCAAATCCATAAAAAAGAAGAAAATCCCATTCCATACACAACGGATTCAACATATACTAGGCAATCACTTTTTCTTTATATAGAAATACATGTTTGGGCATTTGAAAAAAAATCCTCTACTCCATACTTTTGTGCGCCACAGTCTTTGAATCTCTTATTCATCGTGATGAAAATTTTTATATGCATAGACAGAAGACAGCTTGTTTTGTCCTTGGGGCATATTTGTAATACTTTTTCAACGTGTTATTTTTGACAGAAAAGCTGCTAGAATGATTCTCATTGAATTTTTTAACGTTATGTTTTCCAATCGATCCTTCTTTCTCAATAATTGCTAACATCTTCCTTTAAACTCATTTTACCCTTATAATATAATTATCTAACTAATACGTATTTACGGGAACTACAGAAAAACAATTTGGACTTGAGGTGTTACAATTCGGATAAGATATTATTTACCTTGCTGTATATAATTTCTAACAAGTTATTCAAAGCTATTTAGTCTCGAAGTGAGTGCCAATCGAGAGAGCGCTCTGTAAAGACTTTTGCGTAACTCCTTCTTTCTTTTGCCTACAAAAGTGCGTTTATTTTTTTTTTTTACATATTTCATTATTTGTTTCTGTTGTGTATCTATCTATCTATCTATCATGTCCTGCCGCTAACACAGACATCCCTGACCCTCTCTTGCCACTTCTCCCTATCGTTCATCGCCTCTGGCAGGTCTTCAGGGCTACATCCCGTATCCTCACATAGCAGCTGAAGGTATGTTCGAGCTGGTCGTCCTGCTTTTGCCCGGCCATGAACCAGACATGCAGGACACTGCTGGAGAAGCAGAGACGAGCTCATAAGTGATGTACTCCATTTATATATAACTATCTGCAAATATATATATATATATATATATATATATATATATATATATATATATATAACAGAGTAAAGAATGAAAGATTGAATCAAAGAAAACAAAGAAAAATCTCAAGTAACCTCCACAAGCAGACTACCAAGTAAAACCATGGAACAGCAACCACACGCAAAATTGTCACACTCAAATAACGCATTCAAATGAAAAGTTTAACTCCCTACTTTCAATCTAAGATGAATGAATTGGCTCATTCACCCGAAAAACGCCATCCATCCAATCCAAAATACTTTTTCGGCAAAAATACAAATAAAATTACGTCCTATAATTAACATTTCCCACCCAAAATTGGCTGAACCAATAAACATATACTCACAAATGCAAAATAAATTATATGATACCCTTTATATTAGACCCCCTTAACGGAAGAATTCACTTGAACCATTCATGGAATAACAACAACACGGTGAAAAACATGTTCGTAGGTAACTATTATTATCTAATAAATAATTAAAAACAAATACGGAAACATTTTTAGGCAACACAAAAAGAAACCCCCTGTTTTGGTAGCATACAAAGAAACTATTATTTAGACCTCACAAGCCGACATACCAATACAATTTCCTTTTTTTAAAGTAGAGGAAGTATAGAGTGAATTGAATTACCATGACCAGAAAATCCGGAAAACACTTGCGCGTGACATACGAACACACCGGACAGCTGTTTCGACCTTATTAGGTCTCATCAGCGATGTATACAATGATATCCCACACTGGAGATCCAACCAGCGTACAAAAAACGCAGAGCTAAAACTCTACCACTGAGACACCGGTCCACATCGAAGATAAGCGATGCCAAATTAAATAGTTATGGTTATTCCATGACCAATAGTAATTTAATTCACAATATAATTCGTCTATTTAAAAACGAAAATGTACATATATTTCCTTACTCTTGAGGTTATAATAATTACACGGACCCATCAGAACACACTCACAGATCCAGCAAATAAATGAATATTCTACTACAATAATGTCTAAATAAGATAAAAATTACATTAGAAATGACATCCACTTTTTGAACACTATACTACAAGAAGCTGATTCTTACACACGTATGGTTAATTTTTACCTCACAAACCTATACAGCAATATTCCTTATGAATTAGAAAAACAGCCTCATTTCGGATGGAAACATAACAAGAAACATTACACCCAATATTTAACAAAACAATTATCACTGATGGTATATTCTAAATAATAACTTTTTCCAATTTAACAACAGAAACCCTCGGAACAGGTAGGGGAACGAAAATGGCACCAACACGAAACCACACACACAGTGTGTGTGTGTGTGTGTGTGGAGAGAGACAGAGAGAGAGAGAGAGTATGTGTGTGTGTGTGTGTGTGTGTGTGATGTGTTTAATCTGACGATGATACTTTTTCAAAACATGAAATTTAAGTAATTAAGCCGACATAAAGTGGCTATATAACATTTTCTTTTAGGGAGTATACTTTTCTCCTGGCCAGTTCTTAGGCACTTTCTTAATTTTTTTACCAAAACTATTTCTAAAACAATTTCTTAATATATATATATATATATATATATATATATATATATATATTCCAGAAAATATTTGGTATTTTAGAGAAAATAATTCTGATATATTTTCAACAGTGTTGAATAAATTGAATAATTAAATGACATATTTTTCTTTTGCAATGCATTGGGATATATTCATATTCTTGTATAAAATCACTGTAAGGTAAAACATTTAAATACTATTTTTAACAATTTTGAACTTTCAAAAATAATCTTTCTTTTATACTTTGTGTTATTAACGAGGTTTATAAATTAAATTTTTTTTTCTTCTGAGACCTGAGGAATTATGTGATGTAATGTGTAAATCTTTTGTTTGAAGAACTACATTTGTATATGATTAGTAATCTTTAAAAGGTAATAATACTTTGGGGGGAAATGTATATCACCGTTTTTAATTTGATATTTTTAAGAGTAATTTATATAAGATTATATTTATCGCAAAATACCTTTCCGCCAATGAACACTTATTGTTAGAGCCCCACTCTTGATTAGACATTTCCCTTTCAGATTGAAAATATCTTATATTTGAAAGTTTCACAAAACTTACATTCCAAATTTACTGGTCAACATCAAACTATTACAATTTACATTTTTTAAAATTTATTCCGTTTCTTTTTTATATGTATATATATTTCTTTCAAGAGATTTAAACTTTTGTTTTCATTGATCTCATTCATCCTTCGTTTTCAAAATTGATTAATTAATTCCCCACTAGACACTCTTTATTCCTCTATTTTACTTTTTTATTTGATTTATTTTCTTCAATCTTAAATTGTTTTATACTTCTATATTAACAAATTCCGTCATCATTTTAATACCCACGTTGAAAATTTTAGAATATAAATGTTCTACGCAATATTAATGATTTTTTTCATGTATATATCTTACTATAATGGACATTATACTTGTTTCGCCAATGGCCCGGAAGACCTCGGTTCAATCCCAGATTGAGTTATAACAAAGTCTCAAAAAATGGTGCGTGATGCCTCCATGTTTAACACCCAGCATTATTAGCTAAGGACCACTAGTAAAGCGGAGCAATCCACAGAAAGTTGGTGTAGTAGTTATCAAAAAGGGAGCCTTCGGGTCACCTTTGACTACGGTCACCAACTTTACTTTTACTTGTCTTCAATCTCAAATAGATCACCTCCGACGTCAATCCTCTTTTACGTATTTACGACACAATCATTATTATTTCAGTTTCATTTAAATCCCAATTAGTTGTCTAAATTTCTGAGACGAAGCTTGATTTTTTTCATTAAGGGTTTTCGGAGTATTTGTCTTGATCTTTATATTTCCACTACGCTTCAGCCGATATGTCCTCCGGCCTTCTTTAGGTGTTTGTCGAACTCGGTAACCTTCACGGAACTTCGAGCTATGTTTTTTGTTTAATCCATGGGAGTCGCCTGTTCTGATTCCGTCCGCCATAACCGCGTGCAAGTGTTAAGTATTCCTGTATTGTTACTCGCCTGCAGTCAGGATTGAACCTGCAGCCTTCAGATGATTGTCTCCTTAGAAGCTTAGGGTACCAACGCCTAAAACCGTTACGCTATGTCCTGCCGGACAATTCAGAGTGAATTTTGGGGAATTATAAACCTAATGTTCTTACTTGACGAGGATTACAACTATTATGCATGATTTTTTTTACCTGTGCTGATATTAAGATTTTTTTTTATCTAGCATTCTTAATCATCGGTTCCCATATTGTAATTAATTCTATACTTAGTCTACTGAGGAGGTCGTTGTAGCCCAACATATGTGCTGATTCCTTAAGGCGTCTAATCCTCCAATGTTCAGCCCTATCAATTATTTCAACTTTATCCAATAAGGGCAGATGGTTTCCCTTTTCCTTCCATATATGGTCCGCCATACCCGACTCTTCAATATCACCTCGTACTACTGCTTTGCGATGTTCTTCTAGCCTTACATTTAGTATGTGACTTGTCTCACCTTTGTATATTTTACCAGAGCTGCACGGTATGGAGTAAACACAGTTCTTGATCATAATGAATTCCGTTGGTGGTTTAACCCAGAAGAGATATCTGCGGAGATTCGAGCCACTTGTGAATATTGTCCTGATGTCATTTGGACTACATATCTTTTGAATCCTTTCGGCTTGTCCTTTGACCTAGAACAGACATACCGTGGTGAGTTTTAAGGTATTGTCCTATATCCTCCTATCTAGGTTTCTTGGAGCCGATATTATGCGCTCTGGTATGTCTGCTCTATGTCAAAGGACTAGGCGATTAACAATACAGGAATACTTAACACTTGTACACGGTTATGGCTAACAGAATCAGAACAGGCGACCCCATGGATTCAATAAATGACGTAGTTCGAAGTTCCGTGAAGGTTCCCGAGTTCAACAAACCCCTGAAGGAGGTCGAAGGACATATCAGCCGAAATGTTGTGGAAATGACAATAAAGATGAAGAAAATAATCTGAAAACCCTTAATGATATAAATCACAATTATTGATAAATTGTCTTATATTGTTTACAATATTTGTCTTACACAAAAATAACATTCAGTTGCATTCATATATAATAACGGTTTCCACTGTGAGCAGGGTTACTAATGCACGTATTGACCTTAAATTATTATCGGAAACATGTGCTTGATGTTAGTTATTTGAATTTGGTTTTGTCTATTAATTAAATATAAGCTTGTCCAGTTGACAGGGACCGTAAAATACACCGACTGCACCCCTGCTGAGGGGTAAGACCCCACCAACGAATGTCATGTATATGACACTAAAAAATCTGATGGTGGGGTTCCAGTAATGATGAGTCTTTGAGGAATCCAGAGCACTCCTTCATTGCCATTGCTCTCAGATTCCCTCTGGCCAGGAATGGTAGCACCTGATAGGGTCCTGTCTTTATGTTAAATAGAACTAAACTGCATACCTATGCTAAACTGAATTGTTTGAATTAGAACTGTTTGACTTAATTGAATAGCTTGAAATAGAAACGTTTTTGACAATAAATCTCTGTACTGACATTTAAAATATGTATTTATGCTAAATTGAATTGTTGGAAATGGAACTGATTTTAAAATTGAAACTGGACTTATCCAAAACTGAATTGTCTAATATAGAACTGTTTTGACATTTAACTGTGTGTAAACAAAATCTATACTTATAATAAAATGTATTAAATTAAATTTGAACAGTTTGAATTAACTGAATAACTTGAAATATAAATGTTTAGGACAATTAAACTGTGTACTCACGCTAAACTGAATTGTTTGAAATAGATTTGGCATTGCATAACCTACAAAGTTTGATATGCCATGAAAACCAACCAACCAACCTAAATATAAGCCAAAGTTCCGTCGGTAAATATTTTAAAAATCTATTAATAAAAAAATACTTAAGTGTATTCTTTTTATTTCCAACTTAGTCAAATAGTTGATTTAGGAAAATTGATGAATGAAACCCAGGAGTAATAGGAAAAGCTAACGTTAAGCTGTTTTATTCTTTGATTATAGTCTTCTCTTTTTCAAATAATTGTTACGTATTAATTAATTTTGATTTTGTTAAACACTATTCTTTTAACTTTTTGCTTGACTGACATTTAAAAAATATATTTACATCAACATAAAGGAATTGTATGAGTAATTTTGTAAAGAAAATAATTGAAATAGAATTAATAAAAATGTAATCTGTTTATATGCCTCATCTTGTTTCCTTAATCTTTTAATTTAATAAAATATTCTATTTCATCAAAATTTAAAGATTTGCGCCTAGGAGGCGTCTTCATATTATAAGATTAGTATCCTTCATCGGTATCCTCATTGTTCTCGATTACTTATTTTCCAATCGGCACCTCCGTCAGAAAGATGGTTAAAGAGCTCTACTAAAATACCAGTGTTATGAAGTTCGATTCTTACCGTTGATCCCCTACTTCTAATCATATACTAAACTATTTGTATTACTCATGTCCAGGATATATATATATATATATATATATATATATATATATATATATATATATATTCTTTCAAGACTTCTACTTGTTTTTTTTGTTTTTTTTTCATTCATCTCTTACTTCGTTGGTTGTAATTTGCTTTACAATTCATTCATTCCCTAATTGGCACTTTTTAAAAAAATTCCAACCAGACTTGCACAAACTGATTTTTATTCGTCTTTTTCTTCCCTGAAGATGTCTCTCTATTATCCTTTCTCTTTTACTTTCTCCCCCAGATATTACTTCTTTCTTTCCTTTACTTGTTTTAATGTTTTCAATCGCTGCCATGAAAAGAAACAGAAAATTAAAAAAAAAATACGTTTGCGAATAACTTTTGCTTTGCATCTTGTTTCAAATATTTAATACATTTTTTAAAAATATGTTGATGATTTCAATCATTTTTTCTCTTTTTCATCGACTAGAAATCAAGACATGAAAATGCATTGAAAGCCGCTCAGTTGCATTCAAATAAATCTTTTCTGAAAGTTGTCTTGCCATTAACTCCCTAAGGAATTCGCTTCTTTTGTCCAATTTGACGAGAATATCGTAAATCCACTCGATGCATGCAAAGCTAAGCATTATTAACAATAAATCAAAGATTTCTTGAAAACGTAAAATACTATAAAATCACTAAAAAAACAAGAGATAAGAACACAGAAAACTTGGAGAGATATCTCATAAATATATGTATTGGAGAATACAAATGACTTTTCATCACCATACGCAGATAATATGTAAGTGTGCACATATATGCGAGATTGTAAGTGCACATATGTGTGAGTTTGTAAGTGCCTATATATATATATATATATATATATATATATATATATATATATATTTGTGTGTGTGTGAGTGTGTGTGTTTCGATAGAATATTTTGCATTGTTATGTAGCTTTATTGATTTTATATTGGTGAAGATTCATTTTTATTTATATTTATCGCATTTCAACACGCACTGAAGAAAAATCACATGCATAAATAAACACACAAAATTTTTCTTCCGAAAATATTTTTATTACTGTACTTTAAATTGATATTACCAGTTTCATCCAAAGTAGTCACTCACCAACAGTTTATCTATCTCTCCTAGCGTGTTTTTTTCTTTCTTATTTATGTTCTTAGTTATATTGATTTCTTTAATGGCATATCAACTCCTGAAGGGCTGCTTAATACCGGAATTCCATTGTAAGTTTCAATATTACTTTGAGTTTTCTTTTACTTGCTCTAATTTATTTGTCTATATTAATTTATGTTCACGTAGTTATAGGATATTAAATATTCATATCGAATATGAAAAAAATGCGCTGAGTTTTATGGTTTCAGTTATTCCTATCTAATCCTAATAATATACACGTAAATATCGATTTTCAAGAACTGAGAAATGTCCTAGAGACTTGAGGAAACTTGCTGTCTCTCAAACTCCAGTGAAAGACCATCAGATAACAATGATGTGAAAAACTCTAATGATAAATAATCATAATAACATGCACATATTTATACTGTTTAATGGATTGAACTCGTTAGATTTTATGGCATGTCGACCATGTGAGATTTTTCAATGTCATATCCTCTTTATATATATATATATATAATTGGCTCCACTCGTGTTGAGCACTCTTGTAATTGTAGCATTGCAGTGTTCTCGGAAGGTTTTAGTTTTCTTTGGCAAACTGACTGCATATCCTTTGATTTTTTTCAAGGGGTCTGACGAGGTTGGCCTTTTCTTTCCTTTTGACATATAATAATTTTTCTTTTTGCCCCGGGCGGTGATTCGAGATATTCTTATCTCTTGTTCCTGGCGTTTTTTTTCTTTTTTTCTGGTATCATGAATGCTGGTAGATATTAGATTAGTAAATATATATATATATATATATATATATATATATATATATATATATATATATATATATATATATATATTTAGAGAGAGAGAGAGTCGATAGGAATTGTAAACACATTTTGTGAATAAGATTTTTTAATAAGTCTGATTTATTTTTTGCACGCAGTTGAACGATTTCAAGTATTTCTATTCACAAATAATCATTTCTAGAGGAAAGCAAGCATGCTGCCCTTTGTCGACTAGTTTATTATATTTTGATTGTATTCGGTGTTGCAGTAACGGAGCATTATGTCGTCGAAATTTCTATTTCCATACCTCTGAAGGTATTTCATCAATACCTACAGATTTCCAATTTTTAATTTTTCTTAATACTTCGTCAAGTTTTTCTAGCCTAAACTATCCTAGTTTGCTGTTTAGTTGACCACAAATGGTTTTTGTGATAGGTTCATCCGTAATTTTGAAGAATTTTCCAAGCAGATTCTTGAAATGTTTCCACAGGTGTATTCATTTTTCTTGGCTGGCAGTCTTATTTAAATTTTGGCTCCTGCGGTACTCTTCGTTCTACTCACCTCATTTACAGTCTACTATGCTATCCTATATTTTCTCTCTTCCACCGTGTCACTAATCTAATTGATCTCGTCTTGGGTGTATTCTATTTGTTCTTTTTTTAGGTATGCGTTGTTTACTTTTGTATTTGCCATCTTAAGTTTCTGTGCGTTAACGTTATTTGAGCTCCTCTTATTGCATTGGGATACGCTTTTCACGTTGTACCGCTTTTTCTTAACACCCAGGGAACTCTACATTTGGTTCTTATTTTGGTTGGCTTGCGTCCACCTGCCGCTTCTATGTGGGCATCGATGAAGTTCACGTATTCATAATTCGGCGAAGATGTTTCCGATGTTTCCTGTTGTGGATTGGATGTGTTCTTAGGATTATCGTATATTTATCGCTTATATCCTTATTGTTAAACTAGGACCAGACATAGTGTGTGGTTGTGATTGTTTTCGCTGCATTCCTGCGTGCGCTCAAGCATATCTTTGTCGTGACAATTCGGTGATCCGAAGACAAACCCTCAAAAGAAGAGCATGACTCCCAATTCAATGCTTTATTAATCCATTTGTTATTCATGAGGATTCAGTCGTTCCAAAATTTTCTCTCTTCTGAAATTTAGGATTAAAGCTTGTTATTCCATTTTCTAGAGTGAAGTCAATTACGTGTTTGCCATTTCTGCTTGTGGAGTGGTGTAAGCTAAATTTGTTTTTTGCGTTTTTACCAATTTATGCATTCATGTCATCATCGATTCTTAGAAAGTTGTGTTCCGGGATACTACGAACAAGAGAGGATAGCTCGTTATAGAAGGCGTCGAGGTCCATTTCAGCACGAGGATTGGTAGCCGGAGATAATTGTTGTGCTGGGGTTGCCGTTAAACGCGGCTACCATCATACTCGGTTCTATTTTCTTGATGCTGATGTGATTTCACGGCCAGTGGGCCGATAAGCATACTTATTCCTCCTATCACAGCGTTGACAGAATTTTTCCTTGCAGATGCCGAGACAAGCATCCATTCTTTGCCAGTATCGTAGTATTTTATACCTTCACTATGATGGTATCTGGGTTCTTGTACTCATAGAATGATGATGTTAAAATCTATCTCAGCTCTGGTAGTTGGCCAAAACTATTTAAAGCTCTAAGTTCTAACGTTCACTGTTCCTATTTGTATTATGCTTTAACATGTAAGTAATTTTTGTTCGTGTTTGAAATCTATAGCTGACTTTTCGAATAGTGGGGCCAGAGATCCATCCTCAGCGATGCAGTTGGAACGTGTGGTTTGAGCGAGAAACATTATAATCTTCCGATGGCTATATTTTAACCTCGCCAATGGGCGCCAACCTAAAAGATGAGTGGCAGTAGTTCGTTGAATAAACTATTTGATCCTGGACTTTGATCTGTTGGGTTCGTCTACCCAATATCTGGTGAAGCGCTCCATTGACTCGTCGCTGAGTTTTTCTGCCTTACTTCACATCCACCATGCTGCTTCTCATGGGTTCCGAAGTTTAGCTCCTGGAAACATAGCCAAGAACTAGAGAGGTATAACCCTTACTTCCATAGCAGCGAAAATTTACAATGCTCAACTACTTAATCGCATAGAACCTGAAATTGAGAAAGTTCTTATGAATAACCATTCAGCTTCTGAAGACATTGATCCACGGTATCACAAATTTTGACAATCTGTCGAATATTGGAAGGTGTTCGTGTAAAAAAAACTAGTGGCAACACTATTGTTTGAACACTTCTCCAAGGCATTTGACTTTATACACAGAGGGAAGATGGAGCAAATACTTCTGGCCAATGGTCCCTCTAAAGAAACCTGTCGCAGGCAAAATGATGCTATATAAAAACACGAAAGTAAAATTTCGCTCTCCGAATGGAGACTCAGACTTCTTTGACATTGTTGCAGGTGTACTACAAGGAGACACAGAAGCCCCAAACTAGATTATTATCTGCCTAAACAACGTGCTTTGAACGTCAGTAGATTTGATGGCAGCAGCCGAAAGGATACCTACCACCCATCTCGAAAATCATCCAAATTTGACTAGCAAAACTCGCAGGCCACTGCGGGAGAATTAAGGGTGGGCTTATAAGATATGTATTCCTGTGGACCCACTCACACGGACGAGAAATGGTAGGGCGACCAGCTAGAACCTATCTAGAACAGCTCAGTACTAATACAGGATGTAACATTGAAGACCTACCGAGAGAGATGGACGATAGCGATGAGTGGCGAGAGGTGGTCAGAGAAAACCATGCTAGTGGCACGCCATGATTATGATGATCAATCGTTTGTTAGGACTCAATTAATACATTGAGTGTTCGCCAATGGTCCAGGAGACCGGGGTTCAATCTCAGGTCGAGTCATACCAAAAGCTAAAAATTTGGTACCAGATGCCGCCTTGCTTAACACTCAGCATAATAAGCTAAAGACCAAGGATAAAGTGGAGCAATCCAGTGATTGTAGTTGGGCCCTCCCCTACACCTTGGTGTAGTAGCTATTGAAAAAGGAGCCTTTGGGTCATCATAGACCAAGGTGGCCAACTTTACTTTTTTTTACATATATGATATCTTTTCGGTAATTTCTTTTTTAAATGAATTAAAACTAATTTAAACATTATTATTGCTATTGTTTCATCACACTTACATAGTTTCAAATATTGATATTAGATTTTTTTAAATTTAGATAATATTAATCATTTGTTTGAAGTTAAAAGAATTTCTATTTTACACTGATTATTGAATTCAATATCATTCATTCATGTGCATACATTTAATTGCTCCAAGTATTGACACGTATCCAAATCAATTTAATTAGGCTAACATTTTCTTAAACACGGTTAAATGATCAAACATTTCTACTTCTAACAAAGCAATTTAACATAAGTTATTTGTTTGCACACAGCTTAAATGGCCCAAAAATCTACTTGATCCATCAATAGGACCTAATCAGGTGCGACCAGTTTGGGTAAAAGTGGACCTGGAAATAATGGCAAGGAATGACTACTCAAGATTTCTTAAAGTTCCGGGGTTGGAGCCTTACCATCAGAGGTTTTAGTGTCATATCTATGACACTCATTGGGGTTAGGTCTTACCTCTCTGCAATGATGCAGTCAGTGTATTCTACAGCCCCACCCGACTGGGCTATATACGATTTAAAGTTACAATTCCTACATAACAGTAATTAGTTTCCTCTAGTATATTTACGAGTATATCTATTTAATAATTTGCAAACGATGAATGTTTTCAGGAAAATATTGGATTTATTAAGAAAAAAATGTAGTAATATTGAAGGTGCATTTTTCTTTTGTGGACTGTTTAAATGTCCTTTACCTTGAAAGAGCACTAGATCACATCTGTGAGGGTAGCAGAGATAATATTACCCCTTGAGTCTGGTAAAGTCACAATACACTACCGATGAAAAATGAAAAATTCAAGTCAAGATCAATTTGGGACTCAGATGTCAAATATGTGCATCATGATTGGCAGGTGCTTTCTTGATATCCAACATGGGGGACCGAGTCTGCATCCTGCAAAGATTTGCGGTTCTGATTCCAGCGCCACAAAGACCAAAACAAGAATACATTTGAGAGACATCAAAGGTAAAAATGGACAAGAGAAAACAACACAAAGTACTTTTTTCAGATGAAATCCTTGGCGAAGAAGGTATAGGAACCAGAAAATAGAAATCTGTGCAGAATCCGATAAATCTAATTCTAGCCAATGAATTTGCAAATCGAGTCAGATTGAATGCAAAAAAAGCTGAGCAGTGTGACCAGGAGATAGTTGAAACTATAATGTGGGAAATATATTCGGAAATGGCCTCTAAACGAATTGAAACACAAAAAAATTTAAAACTAAATCACCACTGAACTAAACATCACAATATTAATTATAACACAATAAGACAAAAAAAAAAGTAAAATAATCTGAGAAAATATTAAGGGAAGAGAATTCTTCAGAAATCAAGGTTGTAAAAAAGTCTAGGTGGACACCGAACAAGTAAATGAATTATTGAAACTTAACCGAACGTACAAGATCGACAAACTTAATGAGTTAATCTATGCAGAAGCCGAAAAAGTTAGTGAATAAATAATCATCCTCCAAACGATACCGAACACAAACAGAAAATCTGTATGGGATATGAGGCTAGAAGGATAAATGAAGAAACTGCGGCAGCAAGCTAATCTGCTAAGGAAGGTAAAACATAAAGGGATCAAACGAAAAGAAGCCCCCCCAAAACACAATGGCGGATTAATCAAAATACGAAACAGAAAAACATTACAAAAAAGCTGGCTTGATAAATGAATTACAGGAAAAAGATAAAGAACCTAATGAAGGCCTTGAAACGAATATACCCCGACCGCGCTAAAAGCAAGACGCAAGTAAATTCCATACTGAAAAAGTCAGGTCATGATGGCTAAGAGAATTCTGGTTTAACAATACACCTCCATTCACGACAGACTGACTCTGCTTAGAGTAAAAGTCTATAAGAAACAATCATACCCAAATGCATGACGAAAGGGAAAACTAAACAGATTCAGGAAAAAAATCACCATAGAGACCATCCCAAGAAACTAAAGACCAGGCTACAAATATAAAAGAACAAAATTCTTGTGATAAGATGTCCCAGAAAAACAAAGACAAATGCCCGACTACATATAGATCAGTATATCCTCAAGGAAGCCAAAAAAGGCGAAAAAAAGAACCATAGAATGGATTGATTTCGAGAAAGTCTATTATATGGTCCAACAAACGTTGATTATAGTGTTTTAAAAAAATTAACGAAATGATTAGTTCATCGTGAATGCCATAGAAAACTGAAAAGTGAAAATAAAAGCGGGAGGTTAAACATTTGCCGAGGTAAAAATCTAAAAAGTTAACTTCCTGGTAAACTTGCTTTAACCTAGGCAATTCCCTATAGCGATTATGCCACAGAATCAAAATGTGCATTCTACAATATCATAAGAAAATTTTAGGCATCTCATGTAAATGGATGATATAAAGATATTAAAAAAAAACGTGACCCCGATAAAAACAATGAGAATATACAGCAAGGATATAAGAATAAAATCTGGAATGGAAAACTGTTCCAGGGTGATAATGAATTAAGGGGAAAGAGCCAACGAAATGAACAGAACTTCCAAGTTAGGAAAAAAAAGACGGTTGGATCAAAGGAAAACTACAATGATTTGGGAATATTGGAAGGCGACGTCATCAAACATTCGTGGATAAAAGAAAAAATCAGAAAAGAGTACCCCAGAAGAAGGAAATATTCTTCAAAGCACGGTCTCCAGCAGAAAGCTTAATAAATGAACAACCACCCGGGCAGGCATTCTTGTAAAAAAAAACTCGGAACTAGTCTTAAAATAAACAAAGAAGGAACTCGGCCAAATGAACCAAAGGACAAGAATATTGATAATATAAAAGGCTTACCTTTCGAAATGTTACGTAGAGAAACAGTATATGTCAAGAAAAGAATACGGAAGAGGATGTGCAAGCATTAAGGATTGCGTTGATGCATTAATACAAGGAGTCATGGACTACACTGAGAATACACAAACCGATTATTTACAGCAACCAATGTCAGTATTGGCAATACAAATACAGAGAGAACAACAACAAAAACTAAAAAATGGAAGAAAAATAACTCTATGGATATTTCAAGCAACAAACTGCATAGGAGTACATGTGGACATGACTAAGAATGGGAAACCTCAAGAGTAAAAATTAAACTCTTCTAAAAGTGACATAAAACCATTTAAGAATCAATTGTTAAAGCGAAAACAGAAAATACGCAACAGAATAGCAAGAATAGATTATACTGAGAAGTTGAAGAAACGAGGCAAATCCACCAAAAGATGTACAATACTTGGCATAAAAGGCTACGAAAAGATATCCACTAGGAATTGTGCAAATACTTTAAATTTGACAACGTTTCGAATTATATAACCACAAATCAGAATGCTTCGTAGAAAATGAGACATAAAACTATTTGGGACTGAGGTACAAACATACCCTAATTAAGGCCAGAAAACCAGACCTATTCCTTCTTAAAATAAAAACGTGAGAACTAGTCGTCTTGTGAATTTAGCAGTTAACAGTAGGCCAATGAGTGAAAATAAAAGAAAGGGAAAAGAGAGATAAATACTTGGAACTTTCAAAAGAATTAAATGGCCTGTGGACCATGTGGGTCATGTTGAAACCCACTGTAGTATGTGCACTTGGGATGGTCCCCAAAATCTTGGAAAGGGTATTGGAACAATTGGAGACCTGAGAAAGAATCGATACCATCCAGACTTCAACATTGTTATGATCGATACAAATACACAGAATAGTTATAGTGATGTCCGGGATATGTTGAAAATCAGAATCCAATGTAAGCCAACCAGATAAAACGGGTGTTAAAAATTCGAAATGAATTCGAAAAGGTAAACGATATTCAAACGGGAAGCATACCAGATCTAATGAAGCATTTTTTTCTTGGAGCGAAATCAGTTTGTGATAAAATCAGGGTAACCCTAAGTAACCCAAACATAAATAGAAAGCTAGAATTGGAAATTAAACTCAAAGAACAGATAAATTGTGACCACAAGCGAACGTTCTAAGGAAGAAAAAGACGCGAGGTTATTTTGGGATAAAATGACCTAGACAACGGAGACAATTCTAAATGTGCAACTTGGACAGATAAATTAAAATGGGTTTAGCAAAAGAGGGAAACTTAAAAGTTAGCGAGACAGAGCCCAATAATAGTAACCAAAAAGCACATTCTAAATAATAATAGAAAATTATTTCAACAATTAGGTGGAGAATGCAAGAGGACACCCGAAACACCGGATTCAAAGGGAGCATAACAATTTTGGAGTAAATTATGAGAACAGATAGAGCATAACAGAAAGACTAAATGTATAGATAACTTGTTAATGCATTATAAAGACTCGAAGAAGGCTGTAAGGCGGAATTACACCTGGAATCGCTCAAGGCAACACTTGAATAACTACCGAATTAGAAACCAACGTACAATAAGAGCTTACATGGATTCTTGTTTACAAAAAAAACAATGTCCATCCGTGACAGTCTGCTCGTGAACTGATTACATTATAAAAATAGGTCAAAATATCTGAATGGAAGACTAAGGAGTAGACAACACCGATCCAGAAGTACCTCCAAAAAAGATCGTGTCCTGTAGATATAGACCGAGTGCGTATCTACCTATGATGTTTCCTCGTGGTGTAATGGTTAAAGCGATGAACTGCGGAATCGTAGTACGCGAGTTCGTACTCCAGTCGCGCTATTACGTTCACTTTCGGGCAAATACCCTTGGGAAAGGTATGAACCCCCTTATTCTCCCTCCAGCTATGAGTAAATAGTAGGACGGACTAGGTTCTTCAGCCTTGGTGAGGCAACTAGTCTAGGAGAAGGAAAACTCTGAATTCAAACCTGTTAAACTCCGCTTAAAAATTGACCTTGTGTCATATCCTGCCCGAGCGGAGGGGTTGTTAAATAGTACCTATGATGTGATGAACACTGACAGATTAGGAAAATGTACCGGCTTATAGGTCTAATCAGTAGATTGTCCGCTGATGGTCCGTGAGACCAGGTTTCAATTCCAAGTCGAGTCATACCAAAGACTCAAATCTTGTTTAACGCTCAGCACTATAAGGTAAAGGATCAAGGGTAAAGTAGAGCAATCCAGGGAATGGAGTAGCAACCTCCCCTATACCTCGTTGTAGTAACTATTGAAAAGTAAGCCTTTGGGTCACCTCGACAAAGGTCGCCAACTTTACTTTATTACTCAATAGTCAGTCGCAAAGTGTTTCACGAAGATCTAGAAGAATTTAAAGGTTATTGACTGTAAATTGATCGGAAAATTCTCGAGGAGAGCAAAGGGAAGTGGAAATGGGTTGCCACAGCGTAGATTAAACAGTCTAAATTGCAAAAGATATCAGACAAAGTCATAAAATTCATCTCAGAAGCTATGGAAAACTAGAAAATGGAATTGATAGCAGGAGGAAAAACTTTAGTTTTGGTAAAAGTCCAGAGAGGCGTCTTCCAGGGAGATATGCTTTCACCATTACTATGAGTAATAACAACGATACCACACAAACATGTATATACGAAATACACAAGAGGCTTCAAATTTACTAAATCACAAGAAAAGCTTAACCATCTCATGTTCATGGTTGACAACGAGCTGTTTGAAAAAACAACAAGGACTAGAGACTGATACAAAAAAATAAAAAAAATATACGATCAGGATATTCAAATGGAATTTGGCATTGAAAAATGTGCTCATAAGTTAAAGTGGGAAAAAACAAACCACGGAAAGAATAGAACAGTCAAATCAAAAAAAGAAAAATCAGAACGCTCAGAGAAAGGGAAAACTACAAATTCTTGGAAAAATTGCAAGTACACACTATCAAATAAGCTGTGCTGAAAGATACAATAATAAAAGAGTAGCTAAGGTAAATTAGAATGCTTATCGAAAACAAGCTCTGCAGAAGAAATCTCATGAATGGGATAACCACCTTGATGGTCCACCTTGTGAGATACTCGGAAGCATTCTAAAAATGGAGAAAAGAAGAACTCTGAAAAATGGAACGGAGGACGAGAAAGTTGATAAAGTCACACATGGCCTCACATCTGAGACATGACATAGAAATACAGTATGCGTCAAGAAAAGGAAGAAGAAGAAAATTGCTCACTTTGAAGAGTGGTTTGATGCATCAATATGATGACATTAAGAAGACCAAACACCAATGACAACGGCCAGAATTAACCCTAAGAATAAGAGAACAAACAGAAAATAAAATACAAAGACACAGAAATGGGAAGAAAAACAAATGTATGTATATTTCAAGAGACAACCTGACGAAATCTCAGACGAGAAGTCCCGGACATGGTAACAGAAAGAAACTTTCAGAGAAAAATTGATTCACTTCTAATAGCAGCACAAAACAATGCCATACTAATCAGCTATGTTAAAGCCAAAATAGAAAATATGCAACATAATAGCATACAGGTAGAGACATAACCATAAAACACGTTATCAATTATATAGCAAACTGGTACAAAGGTAAAATAAGACTAGACACGACTGGGTGAGAAAGGCAATTTACGAGACATTGTGAGAAATTGAAATTCGACAATGCTATCAAACGTTACATGCACGAACAAAAATCTGTCCAGGAAAATTAAATTATCTTGGATTTTGAGGTATAAACATATAACCTAATCCCAGTCAGAAGACCAGACCGAGAGAGAATTAACAAAAACAGAAAAGACGCCGTCTAGGAGATTTTTGCCATTACGGTTGACCACAGAGTGAAAATCAAAGTAAAGGAAAATACAGAATTAAATACTTTGGAACATGACAGTAACATTGATAGGAAAGGTAACTGGCATGTTTGTAGAGGGTTCTGTAAACATGGAAATTGGAGGACATACCGAATTTATTCAAACCTATGCATTGATAAGATGGGAAAGAAAATAAAAAGAGTACGAGGAAGCCAAGAAAACATGCTCTGTCTCAGACTCCAGTGAAAGACCATCAGCGAACGCTAATAAAAAATTTTCGAAGGAAATAAACTTTAAGAACAAATGGTTTATGCGCAACCCAGAATCTGTCCTGGTGAATGACATACACATACTCCACCAGACTTTATAATAATCAACAGAAATGAGAGAACTTACAGAATTAGGGATTTTGTAGTCCCAACAGACCTCAGAGTAAAAGTGAAAGAATGCGAAAAGAGGGATAAGCACTTCGACCTTGTCAGGGAACTGAAAAAACTGTGGAACATGAAAGTGACGATTATACAAAGGGTAATTGGTACTCTTTGTTCAGTGACCAAATAATTGGAACAAAGAGTGACAATTATACTAATTGTAATTGATGCTCTTGGTACAGTCACCAAATGATTAGTACAAGGACTGGAGGAATTGAAAATAACGGGAGAGGTGGAGATTGTCCAAACTACAACATTGTTGAGATTGGCCAGAATTCTGAGAAAAGTCTTGGAGACATGAGGAGACTTTCTGTCCGTCAAACTCTTGTAGAAAAGCCATAAGTTTACGCTGATGTGAAAAACTCTCAATAAAACTCTCTTATAATAATAATAACGGAATTGACTTAGAAAAATGCGCTAAAAATAAAAAGTGAGAAATGTTACATAACCGAAAGAAAGTGAACTACAAAAACCAAAAACAAATCAGAATAGTCCGAGAAAAGGAAAGCTTCAAATACTTCGGAATATTGGAAGCAGACACCATCCAATGAGTAGAGATTAAGGAGTATCTCAGGAGAATAAGGAAACTACTGGAAACCAAACTACTCAGCAGAAATCTCATCAAAGTTACAAACATCAAAGCTTACTCTAATAAGTTAATCAGGATCATTCTTAAAGTGGACAAGGGAAGAACTTAATCAAATAGCCTTGAGAACAAGAAAGTTGACAATTCACAAGGCCTTACATCCTAGAGATAACGTAGACAGACGTTACGCGTCTTGAAAAGAAGGGACAACAAGACTCAGAAGCTAGCGTCGATGAAACGATAGATAAAAAAAGACAACATAAAAAAGCGCAGAGAAAGACTGATTATAGCAATAAGAAACTACACAGAAAACACAAGCATCAAAATAACAAATAAGCAGAAAACAAAAACGGGAAGAAAAACAACCCATGGATATTTCATGCCACAAACAAGCAAAATCCCACACCAAATTACTTGGAAATGGCTAAGAACTATGCAATAAGTTTAAATTTAACCAATTATGAATAAATGGTATGTGCACAAACCAGAATCCGTAAGAAAATACGACGAACAAAATTTTCTATGATATTTTGATAAAAACAGATCATCTAATCTCGGCCAGACGATCAGACACAGTGATAGTCAACAAAAAAAAAAAAAACATAAACAAAAAAAACCCTGCCAAATAGTGGCTTCTGCTGTTCTTACTGACAACAGGGTAAAAGTGAAAATAAGCGAAAAGTGATGTAAGTACGTAGACTTGGCTTTGGAAAAGAAAAAAGACTATGGAATATTATAGTGACTGCGATACCAATTGTAAATGTTGCGCTTGGTACAGTCAACAAAGAATTGATACGGGGACTGGAGAATATAGAAATGAGAGAAAGAGTGGAAACCATCCGAACTACAGCATAATTAAGATCGGCTAGGGTAAAAAGAGTGCTGGGGATGAAGAGACACTCTGTCACTCAAATTACAGTTAGAAACCATCTGCTAGCGCTGGAGTGAATAACTCTCAAAAGATAATAATAATAATAATAATAATAATAATAATAATAATAATAATAATCTGGAGACTTGAAGAGACTTGCTGTCACTCAAACCCCAGTGTAAAACCATCAGCTAACGCTGGTGTGAAGAACTCTGAAATGAGTAAAATAATAATTATAATCGTAATAATTAATAGGCAATTACATCGTCAATAACTATTAATGCAACAAATTTGAATACATATTTAGTATATATATATATATATATATAACACGAAGAATTTTCAAGCAAATAAATTTAACCCATAGTTAGGACATTAACAGGTTCAAACTCACCAGGTCAAAATAAATTCAAGAGTAATAGAAATGGAACACTCCTTAACATTCCCCAGAGCTTAACAACTGGAGCTCATAATCAGATGTTGTTTAAGAGAATGCCTAGGACATTTCTTTTGTTGGAGATTTATGCTTCTACAAAGAATGTAATCGGTCGATTCTAAGTTCTGTCAGTTGAATGATTTTTCAATTCTTGAAGTGATTTTTCAGAATTTCAAGAGTTTATTGCGCGAGTAATTATATTTCTTTTATAGCCAAAAATTAACGGAATATCAAATTTGAAAATAAAACATTCTCTCCTTTTTTCTTCCTATCTTCCACATTTCTATATGTGGTATTTTTCTTCTTTTTTCGAATTACATAATATCATTCTCCTTTCGTTTTTATTTTTCCTTCGTTTACATTTCTATCGTTCTTCCAACCTACCTTTGATTCGATCTAATTTCATTCTTTTTTTCTTTTTTATTTGCTTTTTCTTCATATTCTCCCTTTCTTGTTTTCTTTTCATTTTTCTCCTTAATTTCTTATATATATATATATATATATATATATTGCTTTTGTTATTTTAATATCGTTGTTTCTGTTTCTTCATTCTTCGACGACTTTTTCTTTTTTTTATATTCAATTTTTCTTGTAGTTATTTTCTTGTTTTTCCGATATCACTTCTTTTTTTTAAGTCTATTCTTTCTTTCACTCAGTATACTTTCATTTTTCTTGTTCCCTTTCTTTATTTCTTCTTCATTTTTACCTTTGATTTCTTAATTTACTCCTTTTCATTTTTTTAAATTTTTCGCTGTTTTTTCCGTATGCCCAAGATTTCTCATTTTAGAATTTTCTTTTATCTTGATGTTTCATATAAGTCTATTCCATATTCGTTCTTTCTTTCTTTCTTTCTTTCTTTCTTTCTTTCTTAACTTTGATACCATCAGCATTTATTTCCTTCATTTTTTTGTTTTCTTACTCTACCTTAGAATAACCTGTTAGTTATTTCATTAATATTTGTTTATATGTGCAGATATTCTTTTTGTTTCTAAGAATATTATGGTTTTAAGAATGTTGTGATGAGTAAAAAGAATACCTTATAATACTCATATAGCAAACCAGCAATGGCATACACACATCAATCCTGTGCAGACACCAGGTGCATACTACAGTCTGGAACAATGGACGATCGGGATAGATGGAGAAATAGATTCAACAGACTCCGTACCATCAGCATGTTTTGATGATGATGATGATGATAGAATAAAAAATCATGTTGTCTTCGTTATTGAAAAATTATTCTTTATAAAAATCAGGCGTGTATTTTATTTTATGAACAGAAATTATAAATGTTTTGAATTATTTTTAAAAAGGGATTATACATATTCTGAAAAGTTTACTTATTAAAGAAGTAATGACAATTTTAGAATATTATGTTCAAATCTAATGAGTTTAGTAGAGAGATATTTTTACTATTCTGAAATATCTTTATCCGCTTCACTATTCTCCGCTATCTTTTCTTCATGAAAATCCTTCTTCCTGTGTTTCATATTTTTCCTGTTTCACAAACGTCTAATTTCCCTTCAACTTTCCGTTTCCTTTTCATGATATTCCAGAATACCTCTTCCCATTCTAAACTTTATAATTTCCCCAACATTTTTTTTTTCGTTCACTTCTTTTTCCTCATTTTTATTCGTTTAATATTTATTTACTCATCTCTTTTTCTGCTTCTCAGTTTCTCTTGCTAAGTTTTTGTTAAGATGACATTTACCTCTTTTATTTTACTGAATGATATGTTTATAACCATCCGTGTATAAGCATGTGCACTGATCTCAAACGGAGCCAACGTGCGTCAAAATTAACAAGGGATATATCAGATAAGTGTGTTTCTACGCTTGTGGAAGCTAATGGAATTATGGAAAAGTTGCTCACTTGCTTAATCATTTAGAGTGTTCCTGCCGACAATTTTGATGCGTCAGCTTCTTGATAAGAGTCAAAATACATAAATAAAGGATAGAGAAAGCGGAATTTCTGATATCTTCAAGGTTATTAGACGAACTTGACACACGAATAAATTTGCTGTAGCCTCTTAGTCCGTTATAAGAATTACATGCTACTTTCTACAAATTTATAACATTACACACACACACACACACACACACATATATATATATATATATATATTGACGCGGAAATACGACACTGTCATATATTCGCTGGATTTTGGGGAGAGGAAGCAACACGCTGGCCGTTAGCCGTCAGCAGTAGTAACCAACAAAGTAGAAGCAGGGGAAACACTGTTTCTCTTCAACTCTCCCTATGAGCATAAGGAGACAGAGTCATGAGAGAATCCCACTCACAATTAATTATGTATGCGTCTGCAGAAAGAGGAAGCCAGCGACCGTGACTGGAACGAAGATATAAATCGCCAAAAAGCCAACACGTGGTCATTTTTCAAACTACGGAAAATAACCAGTTGCCGTTTGTTAGTTTGAGAGAGAAGACACGAAGTTGGGATACGGAAGAAACCAAGATTCCATAATCATACAGCGTAGAGAACACTGAGAGAGAAAAGCTTCTCCTTTGAACGAATTCACACTCCAGAGTGTGGGAACCTCGTCAAGTGAAATACCCAAAACTGTAGACTAGTCTACGAGGAAAGAAATAATTAATCTAGGTGTTATCTGAAATAAGACGTGCGGCTTTCTATCAATGCGTTATGAGAGCCTATAAAGAAAGGAAGGAGAAAAAAAGAAAAAAAAAATGATTAATCACAGTAAGTGAAAATACAATTGAACTATATTTAAGTTTCTCTTGTTATATTCATGCTAATGTGAATAAAAGATAAATTACAGAAGTCAAAAAATATCTCCGATAAGATAAAGAAGAAAAGAAGAGGGAATATTCCCCGAACGACGAACTTGAGATTTTGAACTCACACCCAAAGTCAAAAGGAAAGTAGACTGTATCTAGCTTGCTGAAGAACTGTATTTTTACCTACCGTCATTTAAACGAAAATTTTCACGCTCCTGGCTTTTACCTGAATTGTTACTTTTTTCTTTCTTTTCGTTCAATAAAAGAATATTGTTATTTTAATCTTGTTGATCCAAACAGCAGTTCAGAGTCTTCTTTTATTGTCGAAGTATTGTATTTGTTGAAGACCTTGTATTTGAGGGGGAAAGCTTGCCAGTTACCTGTGTTGAATTTTAATAACTCATATATAACCCAAGTTGTGGCTTTAAATGTGGTTCAACTAGGGGTTGCTGTTCTCTATAATATTAAATAGCGTTGGCAGACCCCAGCCCACCTATATGTACAGTTTTCACTGGTGGAGTTGGCATGAACGATGGGAATCCTGCATGCCCGCTGGGCTTATGGTGACGTGACAATATATATACATATATATATATATATATATTCTGATGACAGCTTCTTTGTCTTGCGCAAGGCTAGATCTACGCAATATTTTAGCTTTTTAGAGGCTACAGCCATTTTGGTATATTGCCCTGCCTTATGGAGGCAGAGTATGCTATTTGATATGCTTTGCTTGTTTGAGGAAATTTTGTGGAAATTGTGGGAGTTGAGTTCATTTTTGAACACACCCTATGATTTTTTATCATGAATTTTCAATCGACTCCGCTGTATTTTGGTAAAAACGCACGGGACGAAAGGATTCCTTCAATCTGTTTTATTATTTCAATAAAAAAAATATGATTTTTGTACTCTGCATGATATATAAATATTTATTACTTTTTATGCGCTTTTCGACTTCAAAATTTGACCGAATACAAAAGCATTCTTTTGAAATATTATTTTAAGTATAAACCTTTTATTTTTATTATCTCATTTAAAATAACTTTTAATAAAATTCTATTGTATGTGGGCAAATTTTGAAGGGGAAGCGTGTTCACAAAGTAAAATAAAGAAATTAGAATATATCATCATCATCATCATCATCTCGCGCTGGTAGCACGGATATCCCTGACCCTCTCTCGCCACACCTCCCTATCGTTCATCGCCCTCGGTAGGTCTTCAGGACAACATCCTGTATCCTCACATAGCTGCTGAATGTACGTTCGAGCTGGTCGTCCTGCTTTTGCGCGGCCATGTGTGGGGATCCATAAGAGTACATCTCTTATACATATATATATATCTATGTGTGTGTGTGTGTGTGTGTGTGTGTGTGTGTGTGTGTGTGTGGTTTCTGTTGATCACATTTCATTCAAACCGATTTCTGACAGTTCTGTCACAAAAATGTACACTTGTTTCGACTCATTTTTTATTTGCTTTCTTGCATATTTTCTATTTTCAAGATCTTTTGTATTTAGTCTTCATTCTGACGTCTTTCATCGTCTACCAGTATATTTTTTCATCATTCCCAACTGTTATATTTGCACCAAATATTTATACATAGCTTATTGAGAACAACCAACGTGTTTCAGTACGCTTCATTGTTGATTGCTCTCTTGGAAGCGCTTAACAGTTCTTTCTCTTATGTTACTTGAAATAAATTTTGTTGGAGAGATGTTCCTTTCAGATAGGTATTTCCAACTGCTTCTCGTAGTTTTCTATTATTGTCTTTTACTCGTAGTAAGATTTTCATTGGTAAGCTTTTGCTGGTATTTATTTTAGGAATGCACACTATAATATAATTCCATATTTTTTCATGACTGGGTTATTCCATAGTTCCTCTTCTTGGAATAATTGAATTTCGTTTATTTAAGTAATATCTTATGAAGCCAAAATATAGATGTAGAAAACATTGATAATCCGAGCATCTTGTTATAAATCTATGAATCATGAGTGTCAATAATTTGCGCTATGTAAAAATTGTTCTGAAACCTTTTTTTTAATTTGGTGCAGACACCTAAGTGAGTGTTTCTATGTGTATGAGTAAGTATGTGTGGATGTTATAATAATCATTCTTAAGGTTAATAATATGGATGAGCCAAATTCATATTCCAAAGGTGGCTATTTATTTTTCAGTTCGCAGTAATGCCCTTCAGTAAGGCATGAATCCATATAATTTTAGTCAGCTACGAGTACATCGTTGCCCAGATTTAGCTGTTTAGCCGTGGCAAGACAACGGGTCGGGAAGTAATCATTCAACGGGGCGGGAACGTTGCAGTAGAAGGTCCCTTATTGCGTAACTCTGACATAACGTGTTGGTGGCTTTAAGCCTGTATTAGACTGACAAAAGGGCTACAGGGATATATATATATATATATATATATATATATATATATATATATATATATATAGTTGTAATCTGGAAGAAAAATTATGTGTCTGGGAATATGCTGAAAATAAGGAATTGTTGAAGATTACAAAAATTGATTAATTTTAAATTGGAAACCTATGAATGAATATAGTCAATGTAATTTTTATTTTTTGTGTATAAGTCACATAACAAACATTAAGCTACGTGACAAATCTTTATGCTATAGATACTCTTTATTACCAACTATTTTCAAATTTAATCATATTTACCAACCCCTCCACTTGGGCAGGATATGACACAAGGTCATTTTTTCAAGCAGAATTTAACAGGTTTGAATTTTCGAATTTAATGATTGTTTTTCTAGTTGGTACTCCGGCACAAGTTGATTCCCTGCCGCATAACCTGAAGCAGACAACTGGATACATTGTCTTCCACGTGAATGCAAACAAAATAGAGAACTTTAAACATGAAAGAGCCATCTCAGCTCTAAGTGCTAGTCCACTGAAATTCATTGAAAGTTCATGTAACTCGGAAGCAGTGTCTCATCTAGTGAAACTGATGTTAATATGCACCTCACGAAAGCGGAGAGTACCATCAATACGCTTTTGATAGCAGTCTGATCTATCCGATAAAATAAAACGAGATTTCTTCCCAGCAGTGTCAATGCCGGTACTACTGTATGGATGCACGACATAGACACTAACAAAATGCATTGACAAAAATCCCGATTAGGTACCCTGATGAGCCTCTTAGGGGAAACTGGAGTAGTTTAACTCCTGACTCACGTCATAATTTTGTCACTATTTTTCTCTACTTAGTATTGAGCACTTTTTTCACTTAGCAGCAGTTTTACAGTGTTTTTTTTTTTCTTTTGACCAATCGATTGCATATCAGTTGATCTTTTTTTCAATTGGTTTGACAAGGTTGCCCTCTTCTATTTTTTCCTGTATATATATTTTTCCCCGTAGACAGTGATTTGTTGTATATTTTTATCTTCAAACTACTTGCGGTTTTTTTCCTTTACCGTAAGTGCTATTATCCAATAAGTTACTTAATATATATATATATATATGTGTGTGTGTGTGTGTGTGTGTGTGTGTGTGTGTGGGCGCGTGTGTGTGTGTGTGTATATATATGTGTGTGTGTGTGTGTGTGTGTGCGCGAATTCGTTTATAGTTTAATCTTGAAGTTTTAGCCTCATATTTCCACTGCATCCAGAGCACTGGGTGGAGTAAATGTCAGCATCAGATATGATAGGTTTATTTCAATCCTTAATACGTGACTGTCCGCAATCAATGTTGACTCAATTCAAACTTAGACTTACAAAAATCTAACAACGATATTGAGCTCTATTTTTTTTATGAATATGGATAATAATATGAATATAGCTATATTATTATTGATATATAAATCCCGATAGCAAAATCTCACAACATCGTTGCTGTACAGTCACTTACCTCACATCTTTAAAACAATCGAATGTTGACGAACAAGTCATGAGGGACACCGCTGGAGAAGTAAGAAAAAAACTCATAAGTAATGTTCTTCTATGGATACCAATACATTTATAGTTTACGCTACCGATGTGCTCAATTCGTTAGAACTTTGCACTAGGTGTGTGGCAAACTTTACATTTCTTCGCAAAATTGCCTACCCACCCACACCCGTGTGTGTGAATATATATGTTGACCGACCATAATCGAGGGCAACCCAAAGACTCCTTTTTAAATAATTACAAAACCGAGGTATAGGCCTGTGCACAACTCCTTTGCCTATATTTATTCTCCTACCCTTGATCAGTACCAAATAATGTTGTGTTTTAAGAAAGTAGATATCAAATATCTTTTTTCTGAGTCTTTAGTCTGGAATCGAATCGTTGTCTTTCGGAACATTGGCGAACACTCTACCAACTAAGCCAATGGGAATCTTTCTAGGTTTAGTGTGTGTCGAATAAGTTTAACTAGGATTATATGTTTTGGCAAAAATATTAAGTATTTATCTCGACCAAACTTGGCTTGGATTTAAAAATATTGGAGGGACATACATCTTTTTAAAAGTTGAGGTATTTGTTAAACTTATGTTTTCCTAGACCAGCATTAAGCTCCCACCTATGAATGCATTTCTGCAATGTCAATTTTTCCTTTTGCCCACTAGTACGTATCTTTGCTGGTATTTCTGCTTTTTGTCTCATTTATAACACTTTTTGTTAAACCTTTCATATTTTTGGTATTTTTTATTAACTGTTGTGCTCGTTAGATAAGACCGGTGGAAGAATAATCAAACAACGGGTGATAGGTGAAGGTTATTGTATAATCAGAAAAAGGAAGTCATACAAAAGAAGTACTAGCCGTTCTCGGCTTGCAGTGTGTCTGTCAAATGTCTTGTAAGAAACGAGAAGTTGTCTTCCCCGAGCGAGCTAGCTCGGAAAATATATTTAGGTTGGACGATCCATCTTTGGAGTATGGTAGGATATGTCCCCATAACATTAACAAACGTTATTTAAAGTTAAATAAAATAAGAAAAACAATTAATGATTAAAATTCATAATCATACGACATTTTGAAAAGTGTAAAGCGATTGTATAACCAGAGGAGGCTTGACAGTAGTTACGTTGAACCAGTGGAATTGTTGAAAATTATTTTTCAATCAAATAACGAATGCATAAAAAGAAAATGAGTAATATTTTTCTCAATAGTTTATTTAGAAAAACTTCACACTTCTCACAACATGTCCATATTTTATTTTGAAATCCTCACATTTAAAAATTACATTTTAACCTTTGTTTACAAGGCAATGGGAATAAATTAAGTGGCTTTTTCAGGGAAAAATGAGGGGACGAAGTTGAAAAGTAAAAAGGAATTGACGATATTTTTCTCAATTAAATTTTTTAGGAAGGGAGACATTTGCCAAATGCATGGCAGTAAGACATGAGCAGAACGGTTGATGATTTATTTACTCAGAGGTTTTTTTTTTTCATGTGGTTTTGTTTCTATTTCCTTATATATAAAAATCTGCAGGGCCCCATAACATGTTTTTCTATACTTTTGAAACTACTATACACACATCCACGAACATACATACATATATACATACTATGCTCATACATACTCATGCATGTATTTTTCTAATACGTGCATATACATACGTATACATTTCGCCTATTTGTATACATAATCATACAGATTTGCTCTGCACCTAAGCGCACAGGCAGATACTGTGCGTGCACGCCCTACCCCGCCCCATATATATATATATATATATATATATATATATATATATATATATATATATATATAACTAGGAACCAAATACGTTATAGTATTAGGATTTATTTGAACAGGCGCCCTGTACCATAGCCAGATACGGCCATGAACGAAATGGACATATACTGTTCATATATATATATATATATATATATATAACACAGAACATAGGAATCTCGAAACAGGAAAAACACTTACGACTTTTTTGTTCAGGTACGAAACTTTTTATTACCTTTGAGTTTAAAGGATTTTCGACATAAGAGAGAGGCACAATCTTTCTATTCTGGCTTTTTCATATGGTCCCCCATCTCGTACGACACCTGCCCAAGGCCTCTGCGAGCAAGCGAAAGTCAACCGTCTCGTCCCGTGTCTAGTCTCAACTCTACTAACTTTCTTCAAATTCCCCAAATCCTCCGTGCGCTTCCGGTGCGTGTCGTCATTCGCACTGTGTAGCCCCGTTTCCCATCTCGGGCTATTGTGACATCTCTGAGTGACATGTCCGCTCCGTCTGCGCCCGCGTGAACACCTGTGTTAATGTTGCACCTAAGTAACCCATGTACTGAGCCGAAAGGTTCTCAGCCTAACTAAACCCAAAGGCATAAAACGAAATCCCTCGGCCATTATATTACAGCTTTTCATTTATTCCTACTTGTGGCTTGCTCTTTACTGTTTTACTCTTGTTCCTGAAATTTAAAGAATATTTTGTCTTGATTAGTAAACCGTAAAAAATATTCTTTAAGTGATATTTTTATAGTATCTTGAACTATTTTCTAGCTTTCCTTGTTATTTTTCATGTAAATTATTCATCTATTTACACCCCTTTATTAAGACAAAATGAAGTTGCTAAGTGACGTCACGTGGCACGTAATGACATTTACTGAACTGAAATTTAGCCCTGAAAAGTTATTTCTGTTGTAGTTCTCGAGCGTGGCTGCACTGGCTTCTGTTTGGTCTCAGCCCACTCCTCCGACTGGTGGGTCTCTTCTGGCACCTACTGCTTTGAATCCCTCTCTATTCTATGTCTCTCGAACTATTCCACAACTAATGCGTTTATCCCGCGTCATCCTTAAAACTTGTAGTGACTTCAAATTCAAATAAGGTTTAATTGCTTTGACCTTTATAACTCGTCCCCAAACACCAACCTTGAACCTCAAGTCCAACCAGAAACCAATTTATAACTAAAATAATCAAGTAAAATCCCAAATAATCTTTCATATACATATGAGTATGGTTCTGAGTTGAACATAAGTATGCATATACGTATGTGTATATATGTATATGTGGGTATGTTGAGAGCTCGTGATTGAATGTATTTTGAGCGGCAAACCACTAATTTAACTTTGAGAGTATAAGTGAAATATATGTGAATTGGCATTAAATGAGTCTGCTAAATATAATATGCAAATTCCAAAAAGTACATGCATTTTTTCCATGAAGTGACCAAATAAAAGCAAGATTCTATACCTAAACCTTTTAAGTTGTTCTTATGCATCTCCTCCCCTCCAAGAATTCGGCAGCTTCATGGGAAATTCATTCCTTTGCTTTATCTTTTGCGGAGTTAGATGACAGATCAAGCGTCTCCCGTTTTTTTCTTAATTCACTGATTTTTTATGGGCCATGAAGTAACAATAAAGAAAGTGATGCTTGTTCTGTAATTAAAAATGTGAAATAGTCGTAATTTACAAAGCATTTAATTCAGATGTGGCAACAAAGCCATATCAATGGAGTCCCCAATGAAATTCGAACTCACTCGTAAAGGTTTACTTGTATGGATTGCTAATCATTACACTACACGTGATACGCAGAAAATTAAGAGTTTTTTAAAACCAATTTAATAAAGGTTCATTTTCTGCAGAATTGGTGATTGCATCTAAACTTGCACATGTTTATTTGGAAGTGAATTTAGCGCTTGCTATGGTACTATTTATTTTCGTCATATTGCTGGGATTTTCTGGTAATTGGTTTCAAGTCCATCTGCAAAGGCACAGTCTTATATAAGGTTATAGGTTTAAAAATGTAAGGCGAAATACTAACGTTGCAAAAATTTAAGTGGATAAACATTTCGTTTAACATCTTTAAACATTGCTAAAAATATGGTTATAATATTCCATTTCTATCTATCTTTCTATCTATCTATTTATCTACCTATCCAGCTTGATATATCTATTTGTCAAGCTTAGATTTATTATATCCATCATTCTCAAACTGTTTCTGTCGTTAGAAATGAAATTAGCGATCTGAGTTCAAATCCTGCATTTAACTTTGCATTAATACCCTTGAGAAATGCTTGAATCCTTCTTTTCATTGCCAGATATTGATAGATATTAAGGCCAAATGGCCCCCATTAGTTGTGGTAAATTAACAAGTCTAAAAGAAAAAAAAACACAATCATAAACAAACCCGTTGTTCTACGCTTAAAATTGATCTTCTGTCTTATTCTATTATTAGGTGATTGATTGACTGATTTATTGACTTTAATAACATGGCAACTTGTTAGGGGTTATTTTATGCCTAGGACATTTATGATTATGTTAATTTATATTTATATTTTCATTCTGTGTAGCTTATTATATTTCTTTACACGCTTATATGATGATCAAGTTTTCCTATCTAATACAAATAATTTGCAAACATATATATTTACCCATAAATAGGACCCTGACAAGTGATGACACTCCGACTTAGAATGAACCTGGGAGTAATGGCAATTAAAGAGTACGTTACACTCTCGATGGTTTGATTGTTTGGGTTTTATAGCATATCAACTTTTCTGGGTTATTTAACGTAAAATCCATTTTTATGAAAATAATCAGTTCTATTTTAAAAAATTCAGTTAAGCATAAGCACGCAGTTTAAATGTCAGTAGAGTGTAATTGTGAAAAACATTTCTATTTCAACCTATTCAGTTTAGTCAAGCTGTTCTAATTCAGCTAATTCAGTTTAGTATGTGTACAGATTTTGTTTACACACAGTTAAATGTCAAAACAGTTCTATATTAAACAAATCAGTTTAGTGTAAGTACAGTTTCAATGTCGAAAAACATTTCAATTTTAAATAATTCAGTTTAGCAGAAGCACGCAATTCCGTTTTGCATAAATATGCCGTTAGTTCTATTTAACCCATAGATAGCAGGTGCTACCATGCCGGACCAAAGTGGACCTGGGACCAATGGCAATGAAGGGGTACTCTGCATTCCCAAAAGCATCAGCATCACTGGAACCTCTCCATCAGATTATATAGTGTTAGATCCAGGACACTCGTTAGGGGTTCTTACCCCTCTGCAGAGTTGCAGTCAGTGTATTCTACAGCCCAAGCCGACAGGATAGTTACACTCTCGAGAGTTTCAGAATTGGCGCCTCACCATTAGTTGTTGTCTTGTGTCACACGCAAACACCCTTTTGGTATACGTAGGTCTAAGGCCTCTGCAGAGGATTCAGTTTGTGTATTCTTAGTCAGGCATACAGGATGAACATAATGGTGGATTTTTTGTTTGCTAGGAGTTTGTAGCAAATCAAACTTTGTATATTATTTAATGCTAAATCCATTTTTATATGAATAGATTGTTCTGTTTCAAAGAATTCTATTCAGCATAAGTACACAGTTTTATTATTAAAAACATATCTATTTCACGCTATTCAGTTTAGTTAGTTCTAATTCAATGAATTCACTTCAGTAGAAGTATAGTTTTTGTTTACACGCAGTTGAATTTAAACTGTTCTGTTTCAAACGATTCAATTTAGCATAAAAATAGTACTATTTTAAACAGATCAGTTTCGCATAAATACGTAGTTTAAATGTCAATACTGTTGTATTTCAAGCAATTCAGTTTAGCATAAGAATGCAGTTTAGTTCTAATTAAACTATAGGTAGGACCGAGTCAGGTGCCACCCCTCCAAGCTAAAGTGGACCTAGGAGCGATGGCAATGAAGGGGAACTCCGCATTCCCCAAAGCTCCAGCATTACTGGAACCTCACCATCAGATTATTTAGTGTCATCAATAAGAACAATTATTTCAGAGACGCAGTCGGTGTATTCTACAGCCCCAGCAAGATTGGGAGCTTGTGCTGAGAGGGTGAAAAAAATGCAAACATCGTTCTAAATAAATAAACTTACAAAATTAACAAATAAACGTATTGTTCAAGGTATTATATATTTTACTGAGTTTTGGGAGACTCGTGCAAAGATTATTAGCCGCGCCTGAGAGAAGGGAAATGATAATAGAATTATTATCATTTTATTCTTTTGAGAGGTTTTTCACTCCAGTGTTAGCTGATGGCCTTCCACTAGATTTTGAGTGACTGCTCGTTTCTACAAGTCTCCATGACTTTTCTCAGTGTTTTGGCCGACTTTAATAATGCTATTGTTTGAATGGTCTCCTCATGTTCTCTAATATCTAAATTCTCCTGTCTCTGTACAAATACTTTAGTGACTGTAGCGAGCGTACCAATCACAATTGGTATCATCGTTAATTTCATGTTCGTTATTTTTTTTTTCAGTTTTCTCGCAAGGTCAAGGTATTTATTTTCCTTTTCGCTTTTTTCAGTTTTACCATGTGATCAAATTGAATGGCAAAGTCATCTATTTGGCAGGTTCTATTTTTTTGTTGACTATCTCTTGGTCAAGTCGGCTGACTCTGATTAGATGATCCGTTTGTATCTTAAATTCTCTGTGACGTTTGTGCGTCTCATTCTTCAGTACAGATTCTCAGTTGTGAATATACCATTTGTTTGTAAGGTCAAATTTGAATATTCTTGCACAATTCACAGTGGATCATCTTATCCTACCAGTCATGTGTTGTCTTTTCCTGTTTTTGTGCTAATTTGTAGCTTTCGCTTATTGTGTGATTGTTCGTTTCTTCTCAATTACTACATATCCTCAATTTGCAATTTTGCTGCATTTTATCTATTCTTGCTTTGATATAGTTCGTTCTTATGGCGTTGTTTTGTGCTGCTATCAAAAGATAATCAGTTTCTCTCTTAAGGTTTCCATTTCTTAGACATGTCCATGTTTTCCGCTGTAAGATTTCGTTTGTCTATTGCTTGAAGTGTCCATAGTGTTGTTTTCCTTTCCATTTTTGTTTTCTGCTTATTTTTGTTCTGTTGATATTTGTGTTGTTCGTATTGTTTTTGATGGCTGTTATCAGTTTTCCTCTGCACTTGTGTATGTAGTCTTCGAGACGTTGTATAGATGGATTAAAGCTACTTTCAGTGCTAATATGTCCTTTTCCAACTTCTTTTCTTGAAACATCTAGTCCCTGTCATCACTGGGATTAAAATTATTATTATTTATTACTTGAGAGTTTTTCACATCAGCGTTAACTGAAGGTTTTTCACTGAAATTTACGTGACAGCAAGTCTCTTCAAGTCTCCAGGAGTCTTCTTAGTTTTCAGGCCGTTGTCAATAATCTTGCAGTTTGGATGGTCTCTACTCATCCTCTTATTTCCAAGTCCTCCTGTCCCTCTTATAATCCTTCGGTGACTGTACCTAGAACAACAATTCTAATAGGTATAAACATCACTTTCATGTTCCTCATTATTTTAAATTACCTTGCAAGGTCAAGATATATGTCTTTCTTTTTACATTCATTCAATTTGACTCTATGATCAGCCGGAACAGCAAAGTCAACAATTTTGCAATTTCTCTTTTTTTGTTGTTAATTATAAGGTCTGGTCACCTGGCTGATATTTGATGATCAGTTTGTATTTCAAAATCTCAGAGGAATTTTAGTGTCTCATTCACCAGGACAGATACTGGGTTGTGCATACACCATCTGTTCGTATGGTCAATTTTCAATTCCTTGTACCATTCCTAGTGGATCACTTTGCCCGCCTAGTCGTGTCTAGTCTTATACTCCTTCTGTGCTAATTTGTGGCATTCGCTTATTATGTGGTTGATTTTTTGCCTCTTTTATCACATTTTATTATTATTATTATTATTATTATTATTATTATTATTATTATTATTATTATCGAACATTTTCTAACTGTCTATACGGTCTGTTATATCCATTGAACACGGTTACTCCTTTCTTTTGTCTTTTTTCCTTCATTTAGTCTTCTCCTTATTTATATATGAAATATATTCTTCTCATACTCACATTCCTCTTTCCCATCCTTTTATTTTCCTATGTTTCTCCATCTATCTTTCTTTCATTCTCATTTTTTAAACATTTTCAATATTTAGGAGGCATTATTCAACCGTATTCGTTATTCGACTCTTCTTTTACAGTCTCTACTTGTGTGTGCAAAAAAGATTAATCTTATCGCAAAGAAATATCACTGGAAGAACGTCAAAGAATGCGAATGAGTCTGCTCACTGATTGTTGGTCATGGTTACTTCAAAACAAAACCTTAAGCAAACTAAAAAAAAGCACAAAATAAGTCAGTTTTTAGAAGCGTTCAATATGGCTACTGCTGTGAAAAACGGGACAGGAGCCGATTGCCATCACTGGGAAAGGTGGCATGTTTTATGGGTTAAACGATTTCGCCGCCGTCATATCGAAAAGCGTTTTGCCACCGTTCTACCCCTTCTCCTCATCGACGGTTGGCTCTCGACCAAACGGTTAAGATACTATCATTGACTACCTCGAGTTGTTCGTGAGCTTTGCCAAAAAGACTTTACGCCCCGACCTACCCTGAAAACCTCAGTGCTTTTATTGTCTCGTAACCTTTCCTGCCTTATTCATCCTCACATCATTATGGCTAGGAATGCTTGCATTGCAGCAGATCTTTTAATATAACTCGGATACTTTCATTTAGTTGCCCCTTGTGTCTGTCTTTCAGTTGTCTGTCTGTCTGCCGGTGTCTGCCTCTGTCTCAATATATATATATATATATATATATATATATGTATATTCGTCTCCAGAGGGTAAGTAATGAACAACTGAGTTTCAATGGTCCTACTCCTCCCGTGAAGCATTTGCACCTTCAGTGACTTTAATTTGAATTCTATGACGAGGTTAAAATGACATCAGAAAATCGAGACAATGTACTACGTAGTCTAATGTCTCTTTTAAAAAATCGCTCTCTCTCTCTCTTTCCTTTTCATAAAAAAATGTATAAGAATTGATCAATTAACAAAGCTTTTATATAGATTCTCCAGATAAGAAATAATCGTTATAATGTTAGTGCTGCGGCTATCTCACATATTGTTCGTGGAGACAAAAAGATAAAGACAAGAAGAAGAGGCGATGTTGTATGCACGAGGGATAAAAGGTTAGACATGTGGTCACAAAAAATCCAACTCAGTTTATTTAATCTGAACTTTTCTCAAAAACAGGGAGATACAAAATGGCATTTTCAAATTGATCTAAAAAGATATTCGTTTTTCATATAATCCAACCCATTCTCAAAGTGAGTGCAGTTTTGCTTTGTCTCGAAATTTTGGTCGATTTTATTAATCTTCTGTTCGTAAGAGACTTTAAAACGCCACAAGTCTTACGCTTAACCGTCTCTCGTGATTGACATTTTTCTGTAGGTTACAAAACTGAGCACCAGGACCTCTAGTCGAGATATGTGGTCAAACATCATGCGATTTTATGTTTTGACCAGTGGTAAAAATACCCTACGCAGCCGGGTGTTTAAATACACTTGTTAGCATTTTTATGGCCAATCGTCTAATGGAGACAACTCCTGTTAAATTAGCACCAGTTGTGGAAATTCCTAGTTGCTAGAGTGGAATACTGACAAGTCGGGCAAAAAAAAAAAGAATAAAAAATCAAAATGAGGGAGGATAAAAAGGAAAGCCAAAAAACGACAGCAAAACTATAAGAAAGGCAGGTCAGGAAATTTCTGGTATTCTGTGTCTGCCTAAGTGGCGATCACAAGTGCTTTTGGAAAATCCTAACAGCAATCAAAAGGACTGACTCATCTCGTCCACAAGCCAACTGTTTCTCTTCGTTGCCCAACGTACTGACTCTGATGGGTTATTGTCAGATAATTCACCTCTGTTCCCGTGCTGAATTATCTTACTGATTTCTCAGGCCTGCTCTGATTGACAAACGATCTTTGGTCCTTTCCATATCCACTTCTATCTCGGGTCTTTACGCCTAAAAGATGTTGATTCAGGCGGCTACATCTCTTTGTCTATTTTCGTGCTAAGACAATCCACGGACAATTTACACAAATAAATCTCCAAGACAGACAGACACCGAGACGCTGAAGACAAAGTCCCGGTGATTCAGATATCTATCCAAAAATATACATACGAAGACACATGCACATACATCAATATATATATATATATATATATATATAAGTCTCGAAACTTATTTAATGATCCTCGTATATATATATATATATATATACGAGGATCATAAAATAAGTTTCGAGACTTTTTTCGTATGGGCAATTTTATTGATAGTACACATATGAAACTCTAGTCCCCTTCAAAGTAATCTCCTTCGGCTGCAATGCACTTGTCCTACCGTTCCAAAAACTTATGGAACGCCCCATGGAAGACCCCTTTTGTGAGCTTGTCAATGACCTTCGTCACAGCCTTTTTCATCTCCTCAATTGTCTCATAACAACAGTCTCTGAGCTTAGGGAATTACCAGAAGTCACAGGGAGCAAGATCTGGTCTATTGGGAGGGCGAGAACTGTCTGGATGCCCATCTCTTTCATATTGTCTGTGACAAGGATGGAGATGGGGACTGATTCATTGGCCAATCAACTCTGGTCTATTGACTTCCTTACTCCTCCCACACCTCTCATCATCCTTTACAGACTCCCTGCCTTCCTGTAATCTCTTATGCCACTCAAAAACTGATGCTCGATCTGTGCAAGATGGTTAAAAAGCAGTCTGAAGAATTCCATACGTTTCTGAGGCATTTTTTCCAGTTTAAAACAATTTTATTGCATATCGTTATTCTAAAGTGTTTGAAATTTACCAGCTGTGACAATCAGGCTTTAGTAGGGTGTATTTCAATTGCTCATGTAGCTGTTAATTTGAACCTGTGGTCATTCATCTCATAATGTATATAGCCATAACATAGTGAATTTTCAAGTGTCTGCAACAATTTTAAATGCCTATACAAAAAAAGTCTGGAAACCAATTGAATGCACCACGTATATATATATATATATATATATATATATATATATATATATATATATATATATACATATCATTGTACCACCCAGTGATTCATTTACATAGATTATGTTGAACAGATATATTGCTGTCAAATTGTTATATTAAAACCTAACAAAAACATGGAAAAAATAGAATTAGAGATCTAACCATATACTAACAATATTAGTAACTTTGTATTCATTTAATACATTTACCTACTACAATCCTTTATACTGTGCTCTTGTATATATGTATCCGGTTGTCCCAATAATTTTCAGACAAAGTTTTAATGAAAATCATTTTCGGTGAAATCCGGCGAGTATGCTTCTCTTTCTAATTCCATTTTCTTAACCGGCTCTACGTATGCAGTGAAAATGTTTTTTTCAAAATCTATTGTATTGCGACTAACACCGTTTTCTCTTTTTTCTCCTGACATTAATCAGTACTAAAACGTGTTTTTTTTTCTATGTACTTTTGGATAATACTGTAAGACTCGATTGAAGAAAAATATCTTATACTAGAAAAAAATGGCGAGATATACTAGTTTTGCGAAAAAATTAAGAGTTTGAAGAGCATCTTTGGAAAACCTCATCGAAAAAAACGTATAAGTTTCGCCTTAAAATATCAATTTACCGAACTAAAGAAAGTCAGTGACAAATTTATGGAACTTCGTACAAAGTGGCCAATATACTCCTGAAATCAAGTTCAAAACTATTCCTTAAAACATCAAAAAACCGAAACAGTGGCAAAATGTTGTATTATAAGTAATATCTCGTAAAACCGTCCCTTTACATTATAATCAATACCCAACGTCCATTTGCTTATGTTTCTTTGCAGATTAGACCCGTACCTAGTTGGTTTGCAAATACAGATTCTAAGATGAGCTCTTGTGGCTGGGTGCTGAATAAAAATGGAATGGCCAAAAAGCCCTGTTGTGAGATAGAAAATCGATGACGAAAAGACATAGCAGTCTCAGTTTTTTTTTTGCAAAAGTAAGGACCGTCAATTGAAAACAAAAACAGACAAGAAGGAGGCAGTGATTTGGTCAGATAGAAGGTCATTGAGCTAATGGGTCGGTTTCCCAAGGTCTATCTCTCAACGTGAAATGGAAGTATTTTTTTGTTTTGTTTTATTTTATAGAGACTATACTCCCTTTTCTAGTTAGAATCGGACGAGCTTAACTAAAGATAAGCATATTCCGTTTGACTGAATCCATCATTTTTGCTCAACTTAATCTCTTTCATCGGAATGAAACTGGTCCCCTCTTAGCTGCTCTCAGATTCCCTGCTCAAACTAGAGGGCGCAATGAGACGACAAGAAAGCAGTTTAACATAAACAAACGTCAAATGGGTCGAAGTTAAGAACTCATTACTATACTTAGCACGTTACCTTCTCATACACAACACCAATCAGAAATATCTTGAACTCGATGCTATATAGCAAAAAGATCCAAGCATATCTTATCAATTCCTCTATGAGTCGAATAAATCAAGAGATATTTCATACTGTAAATCCTTTATCCCTTTTTTTGATTTTAAGTTATTATCTTAATCTCACTTAAAGTGAATATTTGCTTCAATCTTTTGATCTTATTTTCTTTCTGGCCCATTAGAAATCTGCTATTAATTATTCTACACACAATTTTTCTAAATCTAAACATAATTTATATGTAACGGGATTTTTTATTCTTCTAAGCCAGGTCTGCAAAGAAAATACATATATTTCTCTGAACATATTCCTCCCAAAATTAGAGTTATATATTCTAATTCAGCAGGTGAAATAGGCAGTATGTAAATGTTTAGGTTTGGTTCTAGGACATACCAACCATTGTTATTTTTTTCTGTTTTCACATATCTTTAATATATAAGTTGTAAACACTTTTTGCAGATACACAATTCAATGATAAAACACTTCTATTTCTTACAATTCAATCTAACATAAGCAATGCTATGCATCGCTTTCAATTTTATTAAAGATCAGTCATTTATTTAGACATGGTTAAAGGATCAAAAAGTTCTATTTCTAACAATTTACTTTAGTATGTCATTTGTTTGCTCTCAGTTTAAATGTCAAACAGTTTTATTTGACTCATAGTTAGGAACCTATCAGGTGATATCACTCCAGGCCTTCCCAAAACTTCAGCAATTACTGGAGCCTCTCCATCAGATTGCTTATTGTCACATCCTGAGTTGAGAGTGGGTCTTACTGGTCAGTAGAGATGCCGTCGATGTATTCTGCAGTCTCAGGGAAATGCGCTCCATCATAAAAAGGTCGATTTACATCGGAAGTATAATTGATTGTATCAAAGCGTATGCAGAGGAAAGATCGCAAACTACACCATTAAATTAAATATGATTGCTTGACATTCCCAAAACGTCACCGACTACAGACATTTGAAGAAATACTGAAGGGATAACCGGCAAAACATTGTTATAATAATAACTACGAAGATGGAAATATTAATCTTTGTACCTCATTGAACAATAATAATTTCACGAGTCATTAATATATATATATATGTGTGTGTGTGTGTGTGTGTGCATAATTCAATATAAACTAAGGTGTAACAACAGAAGAAGTATACACATAATCATATGAGAGGAGGAACAGAGATCTATTTAAATAATGCAAATGTGTCATACATGACTATTTAAATCTACGGCATATAAATAAACAATAGTTCGTCTAAGACAGTAGAGGTAACCCAAAAGTTTATGAGGTGAACATACAGCACAATCTTGAATAGGAAACTAGATTTATATGTCTTCAACCTGTAAATGATTTATTAGGTGATGGATGTAGCTCTGCCAATTGGCGCCATAGAGGGAAAAAAAAAACTAGGAAATATGAGTAAATGATGAAGAATAACAAAGAATGAATTAAGCTAAGAACATAAAAGATGAATTTTATTTTTAATCCTGGACTAAGATGTTTGACATTCACTTATTGCTAATGTCTTTGCGAAAATCAGTCTACTCACACCATCTACTGGTGAATAGTGGGACAGACTGATTCCTCTAGCTTTGATAAGTCACACACTCGAGGATAAGTTACTCTCTGAATACTCACTAGTATTACTTAGCTTTAAAATTGACTCGTTTGTGCCTTGCCTGTGACGGAGGGTAAGGGTTCATTCATTGTATATGCTATTCTCTGTTTTTCCTGCAGCTCAAAGCAGATGGTAAATCGTCTATCATGTTTCTTTTACTTGTCAACCAATATTCGATTTTTTTCTCAAGTAATTCCTTGGTTGGACTGAATTTTTTTTCATAATAACTTATATTCTCAACTTTGGGATGAATTGTATAAACGTGGAATATGACGGTGATATTATCATTATTACATCTGCGGTGCTCAGAATACAATTGGTGCATTTCCTATATGTGTTTAAGAACTCCCTTAAACAGTGTCCAAGAAATAGCAGTTAAATGAATCTAGTGGTGAGACTCTAGTTTTGGAGCTGTAGGGATTATGGAGCACCGTCTCTTTGTCATTACACCGGAATAGTAGTATATGTTAAGCTCCCATCTATGGATCAAATAGATATGTTTGAAAAGGATTTGTATTACATAGGAATGCTTGATGTTATATCACTGTGAACGAAAAATTAAGAACCCATACAAAAATATAAATATGAACGTAGAAGAAACGTAATTCTCTTAAAAAATAATAGAATAGGCAAGAAAACTGAGGAAACCCCCTGAGAAATTAGCAAACTTACATTCACTTTATATAACTGGTGTTAAGATGCGCTGAGTCCATATAACAGGTTGGCTTAATATCTTTTTTCTAGATTTTGTCAGAGACATCAGTATTGATTTATTTGCTAAAATTGGCACCGATATATTTGGTCTGCTTCTGATTGCGTATTCATTTATCGTTGAGTTTATACCCGCCAAAAGTTATCAAAACTGTTGAATATCTGCCATTATCTTCAACGTATGGTTAAAATTAAAATAATCTTTCGACAACCAGGAAATTTACTTATCATGGGTTGATATTTTCTTCCTTTTTTTATATATGGAAAATTTACCCAATGGTTTTCTATGATAATATCAGATTTAATTGAATCGATATTAATCAATATCTATTTAATAATTTTCTAACTACATACAATTTCTATAATAACTCACACTAAAAGGTGTTACGGAAGAGTAAGTCTAAACAGAAGAGGCACCAGTTCTGGCGATCGGGTCAGTTTGTAAATTACCTTAGTGCCATTATTTCAGTTGCACAAAGTAGTACCCCAAATGTTGATAAAATGATACCACTGATATTCGTTAACATTAGTTTGCTTTGGCATTTAAAAACATCTATAAGGTTAATATGCCTTTAAAAAAGAAACCAAACAAAACGAAAATGGTAGTACCTGTTACGATTCCATCAATGATTGAAATAAATATGGTTGAAAAGAGATACGCTTTAATAGGAATACTAAATATAGCAAAGTACCTTCAGCTAACTAGTTATCGGCGTAGGAAATGGAATGAGCGACCCGTGTTCAAATCCTTCGTGATAATGACCTAAGGAAAGTCACGAATTTATGTTTGGCGCCTATGAGTAATTACATGTTCATACTAACTTTTTTTTTTACCTTGGTAGAGCTACCGATTTACGAAAAGGAAAAATCTTTACTCGGCATAAAAAAATTACATTAAATCATATCCTGGTGATGGCGCAGGTGTAGCATAGATATATAATTGACACTTATAACCAGTTATATGCCATCAATTATATACACACAAACACACACACACACACACACATATATATATATATATATATATATATAATTTTCCTATCTGATAATCAAACGAATTCTTATTAAAACGCATAACTTGAAACCATATGTGCACATATTTTGTATCCAATTTCATCTTCTTATGACCTATTAAAAAGTGGACCAATCTCATTCATTATCTTATCATTGCCTTTTTTATATATTAATTGTATCAATGTATTCTATAGTTAAATAAAATAAAACTAATTGTTACATCAGCAAATAAAATCGGAAAACGAGAAAGAAAAGAAAACTAAACAGGAAAAAAGAATAAACGGCCTTCCTTCGAAGCATGAGAATGTTTAATAAAACTTCATCATCAGCATCAAAATTTGTGTAAAATGAATGAGATAATCAAGTGATAAAAGTTAAAGATCTAATTTAGAAAAGGAATGCTCAGTCAAGGATAGGAAAATAGACGTGAAAACGTAAATTACTTCACTGGATAAAAGGACGAATGAGCCAACGAATGTCTCAAAAAGAAACACATTTTCCGGGAGTACGCGGTTTAAATATCAAAACAGTTCTATTTCAAGTAATTCAGTTTAGCATAAATACGCAGTTTAGTTCTATTTGACTCATAAATAGGGCTCTACCAGATGATACCATTCTGTGCTTGAGTGGACTTAGGAGTGATAGCAATGAAGAGGTACCCAACATTCCTTAAAGCTCCAGATTGGTTAGTGTCATAATATGGACACTCGTGGGGGTTCTCATCCTTCTGCAGAGATGCTTCCTTATGCTTTTCAGGATCACTGGCAGATTTCGATCTCTAATCGGTAAATTATATTTTCTTGTGTTGACGGTCTCTCTGAATATAGGACCGCCTGTAAAAAGTTCATAGAATAAAATCGTAGAAAACAATTATGTTACTATTTAAATTGTTACAAAATTTTGGAAAAGCATGATTCCACTCTTCTCTATTTATATTCCAATTGAATTTATTAAATAGAAAAATGATGCCATGATGGGCGTTTAGTATAACGGTTATCAGTGTAGAAATGAACTCAATGAAGCGAATTCAAATACTGGACGAGGCTGTTTGCGTATTGTTTCACGTTGACATTCTTGGGAAAGAAATAACACCATCACTTTTCATCCCAGATCTGTGTAAATTGTATATCAGGCTGATTATTTCTCTACTTTGAGAGACGGAAGAACTTTAAATATTCCATAGGGTATGAAGATCCAGTCATTGCTCCCTTCTGCCAGGATTCTGGATCTGCAGATATCGTAAATTGGCAATTTTTTTTTTGTTTCAACCGACTGAAAACATCGCTCTGTTTATTTCTGTTTTATTTCCTTCAGAACACGTTTAATACTTTCTATGATAAATGTAATTAAAAAGACGAATACTAATAAAAATGCAACAAATACGTTTATTTCGCTGCTAATAACTATAATGTGTTTTATCCAAATTGAATAGAAAGAGCGAATGGGAAATAAAATCATTCATCGTATTGTTACATGTAAATATTTTGAGAATTAATGACGTGTTACAAAAACATCTATGTACGTATCTCTTGTGATTATTTGATAATTCAATTGGATTGAAAATTGCCACACACACTATAATCTTTTTAATAGCTTGTGAACTATTCCTATTTTTCATTGTTGAAGCAATTGAAATGAACTGTCATTGAAAGATAAATAACGAAGCTTTTATTTCTGTTTTCCCATTTCTTCATTATCAGGAGAGAATCTAATTCTCTTTCATCCAGTAACCACACTTGCAGTTTACAATGGTTGTTTATCTGAGTACACAAACCACTTTAATGAAAAAATATAACCAATTTTTTCCGAAAAATTATCCAGGCTTTATTTTTCATTTTATGTATCTCTTTATTTCTCCTGAGTTTTTTTTTGTTTTTTGTTTTTTGGTGGGAGGGGGTTGAGTTTTGCTTTTTTTTTTTAGAAATAGACCTTTTCTTGAAATCTACTCTCCTGCCGCTGTAGTAGTGCGTCCTCTTTCTTATCGCAGCCTAGATTACTTCTCAATCCAACTCCTTGCCCAGTCGGCTGGGGCTGAAGAATACACCGACTGCTTCGCTGCTGAAGACTTTCTAGATATGACACTAAACAATCTGATTGTGAGTTCCAATAATGCTGGAACTTTGAGGAATACAGATACCCCTTTATTGCCATCGCTCCCAGGTCCACTCTGGTCCAAAGTGGTAGCACCTAATAAGGGTCCTATATATGTGTTAAATAGAACTAAACCGTGGTTTCTTGAGTTTATTGTGTATTTTTTGCATTTAAACTGTATATCTATGCTAAACTGAATTGTTTAAAATAGAACAGTTTTGACATTTAAACTGCCTACTTATTCTAACTGGAATTACTCGAACTAGAACTGTTTTGACATCTAAACTGTGAACTTATGCTAACTTAATTATCTAAAATAAAACTGTTTTGGTATTTAACTCTGTATTGCCCAGTCAGCTGGGTCTATAGAATACACCGACTGCATCTCTACAGAGGGGTAACACCCCCCTAAGAGTGTCCTGGATCCGACACTAAACAATCTGATAGCAATGTTCCAGTGATGCTACTTACATTCAAACTGTGTACTTATGCTAAACTGAATGGTTTGAAATTGAACTGTTTTTGACATTGAAACTGCACTTACTCTAAACTGATTTGTTTAATATATAACTGTTTTGACATTCAACTGTGTGTAAATAAAATCTGTTCTTTTACTAAACTGAATTAGTTGAATTAGAACTTTTTTCTAAACTAAATAGCTTGAAATAGAAAAAAATATAAAAATAAACTGTTAACTCATACTAAACTGGATTGTTTAAGATAGAACTGATTAATGTACAAAAATGGATTTGGCATTAAATAAACGACAAAGGCTGATATGCTATAAAACCCAAACAACCAACCAACCAACTTCAACTCCGTATTCAGGTAATCTCACGCCGACTCACTGATCTCAAACAGCAGAGAAAAGAATCTCAAGTCTCGTACTGAAACTTTCTCATGCTTATATTCACATCCAAAATTTACATATCAACATCGGTTCCGATAGATTTTACGAGACTAAAATTTATATATTTTCCTGTAAACAGCCACTATATTTATTTTTCAAAAATGCTCTGCATGAGAACCATGTGGGTTGCTGTTTCTGCTTTTGAGGTAAGTCATCTCTTTCGCAACACTACCCCCTGATTTCAAGATCACAAATATGGCAAGAAGGCTGTGCACGTTTCTGCCGGGCACTCCTTCGTCAAAGTGCCTGCGCTCACTCATCGGGTCTTCTCCAACCGCTAGATTACTGTCGTTTTGGGTATCATCGTCTTCACATTCAGATGTGAACACTGCAAATAAACTATCAGGTCATGTTCCAAAAGTATACATCGTCTCCGGTTCACTCTTGGACAATGTACCTTCTTATCTGTGATGACATGGCGTGGCGTACCATTGATTAGGGCCGTCTGATGGCTAATCACTCTGTTAACATTCCCTTGACGAATCGGGTGTTATATCGGCCGTTCGCTGTTTTAACCCAAGCAATTTTTCCTACTTGATATGATTTGCTTTCGCCGCCAGGAGGAGATAGTTTACTGTTTCCACCTTTCACGCTCTGCTCATACTGGATTATGCTAGAGACTGGGGCACTAAACAGTACCTCACCTTCGTTGGGCGTCTCGTTTTACCAGTATACGGCCGTCTGGTTCGTGCATCGCATTCTGGCTGAAATCCTCTTTGTCTGTGTGAAGGTATCGCTCCGCAATCGTATTACCTCCTGGGACATTGGCACATTCGTCTGCAAAAACAAGAAAACTTCGGCCACAAAAACGTAGGTCATGATTCGTTATTAATTCAGCTGGTTAACCACGTTCATAGAAAATAGACCATAGTTCTTGCACAACGGTTGATGCATCCTAACACGCCCGTGTAGACCACACGGTAAAATGTGACGACCCGGAATTAATCAACGTTAGGAATCCATTGCCATGGTAGTGTGTTATATTTATGCCCGATCGATACCAGATGTCTTCGACTTCGATCTTCCCCTTTTACTCCCGGGCTATTTGACATTCTTTTTAAGCTCCTATTGCGGCTATGATTCCTGCTTTTTTGTGGGATATATATTCTTTGGCCAAAATGGGTTGTACACCAAACGACTGGATGTCCACATCGTTGGTTTATGGCACGAATCCATTCAGTTGTTAATTGATTTTCATGTACGGAATTCGCCAGCGACGAGGTGTCAGATCCTCACCGCATCATATCGAGCCACCTCTTCGGCACCCGTGTCAGTCGATCTGCCAAATTCTCTTCCGATTCAACCAAAGTTACGTCGACTCGCAAGTTATACTCGTTGATCATCTTCTTTACAGTCGTCAGCTTTCTTTGCACCGGCATCTAGTACCATTGATTTGCACCAGCATCTCGTTTGCAGCTTTGATCTTTACTCGGGCCCAATCCGTTAGGACGTCGGTCAACCTATAGTAAACACGCAATGAGTTGGTGTGTAGATGCACTTTCATGGATTGCCACTGCAGCACAAGCCATGAGCCCTTCAGTGTGGCGTCAATTTTGCTAAATTCAGACGAAGTCAACAGATAGCTTCCGGGATGGCACCGTGTCTGTCCAACTCCACACCGGTCGCCAAAATGTTTGCGTGAACTCATGCGTTCACTTCTTCTCCAGTCACGCTCAAGTCAGCTCGAGCAATATCACAACACACTTTTTTCAACATTTCATCACGATATACTTGAGAGGGACATCGTTAACTGGATCATCCTATCCCTTAGTCACCGTGTTGATGCATCTCTTTATTATGCAAATCAATGCGCGGAGCCATGCGCAAAGAGAAAAGTGCCCTAAAAGCATCGCCGATGGAAAATGTGGTGCGTCGCGTCATCTCGACAGAGGGTTCTGGAATCGCTGACCCTCACATCTAGCGCAGGGTGTTGTACTTTTCCCAGACCCTGAAGCCTAAAACTAGAGCCCTCTTGTTTAGGAACTCAAGATCTTTACTAGTTAAGCCGAAAGATTCTAACCTCAACTTAATTTCGTTCGCTGATGTTATGTTCTCATTTACAAACATGTTGTTAACGTAAGATGATATTACCTTCATTGTCAACTCCTCTTGTACCAACAGAGTCTTGGTGATTGTCTTCATGATCAAGAGTGTGACATTTTGACCAAACCCTAATCGCGTCAAACTATATGTCTTCCTTCTAATTAGTACTGTTAGAAATACCAGCATCGATTCAGGAACACGTACTTGCAAATAGGTCCTGCGTAGGTCTAATCAAGGCCATATATACCCCTTGCTGACGCAACTCTCTTAGCTTCACGGTGCATACGTCTGCATCCACGGTAAAGGCGTCCACAAACTCATTTACTTTTCGGTACTTCATTACAAGGAGATAAATCGGCTTCGCTGGGTTGTACGACAGTAATTAGAGAGATAAAAGCGTTAGAAGATCCCAACTGCTCATATGGATATGGGATCAGCCAACCGTTACCAATCCACATCTGTAATTCTTGCTCGTATACTTGCTCGCATTCTTCTCTGATATCTTGTACTCTACGACGTTATTGAAACGCTTAACTGGTGCGCCACTCATGGCCCATTTCCACCTCACGGTCCAGCACCTTCTGATCAGGATCAAAGAAAGTATGGAAGTCTGGGTCGTCAACATAAAGAGCTGCACACCACTTTTTCCAATACTAAGCTGACCGCTATCGGCAGGCGTGTGATCACCTTCCCTCTTATAACTCGGATCGTATATATTCCGATTAGCAGGTTGTAACCAAGATGTTTCTTTCTTAATCTGTGACGATCAAAACAGCTCAAACTCAACAGTATGCCCGGGACTTACCATCAATGGTCCTAATTTCTAAATTCCAGCAACACAATCTATTAATTGGGAACATCCAGTGTCAATGAGCGCTAAACATTGCTCACCATCCACTCGTTAACAGCATTCACTGACCGAGAGGAGGCAAGGGTGCAACGATTCTCGACTACGGACTCGTTTCCCGAACAATTCCCCGATATATAACCCAGTTCGTTAGAGAATTAACAACGCAGTCGTCCCCTTATTCTTTGATCTTTTTTGCTTCCTGTATGACTTCAGCTCCGACAGTCCTTGAGAAATTGTTTGGGCCACCGGATCGGTGACTATTTTTTTTTTTTTTTTTTGTGGTTTGAGAACACTGGAATCGTCTACAGCACGTCTTTTTATGTTGGTCTTTCTCAGAGCTGCTGGAACTAGTTCCCTATTTTTCAGGAGACTTCGGGTTCTGGCTAACAGCTGATAAATCACTAATTCATCCAGCCCCGATGGCGTTCGTAACAGCCGACTTAAATTGCCATGCAGCCCTGCTGAAAACGAACATCCCAGGAATGTGATAATTTCATCATCATCATCATCACGTCGTGCTGGTAGCACGGATATCCCTGAACCTCTCTCGCCACTTTTCCCTATTGTTCATCGCCTCAGGCAGGTCTTCTGGACAACATCCTGTATCCTCACATAGTTGCTGAATGTATATTCGTGTTGGTCGTCCTGCTTTTGTACGGCCATGTGTGGGGGTCCATAAGAGTACATCACTTATGAGTTCGTCCCTGCTTCTCCAGCAGTGTCCTGCATGTCTGGTTCGTCAAACTTGAATAGTTTTCGTGATAGGAGGCAGGTGGCCGTACAGTTGGTGTCTTGTGGGGTATTGCCGCCAGGACTTGTTCAAGATTGCACGCAGCATTCTTGTGTAATTGCCGTCTAGCTCCTTCTCGAGTCGTTTTGTTAGACTCCATGTAGTGCATCCATATAGCAGTATCGATGCAACCGCTGCCTGGAAGAAACTGCGTTTCATTTTATCGGTTAGGTCTGATTTCCATATAATCGATAGCCTATTGATAGCTGTTCATGCTTTCGTTAACCTCGTGTCGATGTCCTTTTGGGTTGATGCGACGCTGCTTCCTAGGTAAGTGAATTTGTTTACTAGTTTAAGATGGGTTCCGTCTAGAGTGGAGATGTCACCCATTATATTATAGCACATATATTCCGTTAATCGTCTTAAACCAGCTTGGTATATATCAACCGTTTTATTTTGGTTGAGCTGTCATCCAAGGAACTGTTTCCAAGCAAGAAACGTGTCTGTTTAAAGGGCTGCATACAGGGGACCCTTTATTTCTTCCTGGTCCATTTCATCGCCGAGTTGCTGTAACAAGGCATAAGCCCCTTTTGAAAGTCTCAATCGGATCTTACTTGCTGGCTTTAAACATTCTACTGACACTCTCTGCCTTTTCAAACCATTCAACAACAAATGGACTCGTATATATATATATATATATATATATATATATATATACATATATATATATATATATATATATATATATATATATATATGTATGATTCATTTCTTGATGATATATATATATATATATATATATATATATATATATATATATAAATTATACGTATTTTAATTCCTTTGTTCATATGCAATACACTGAAAAATCATGTGCGCGTTTGCTTATTTTATGTATGTGTTAGTACGTGTGTATGGACGTATGCTTACATGTTTTTGTGGGGGTGGCGGGGGGGTGTAAGCAGTTTTCCGCTTTAATTGTTAATAAATTTATATTTACTCTCCTTTATATTAAACGTGTTGTTTACATTATATCTTACGGTAATGAATGTTTTATATAGACCAGTGCAAAAGAGCCTACATACCGATTTGATTGTATATTCTTTATATTTATATTGTCCTATTTTATCTATTTATTCATTTATCTATTTCTTTTTTTTTTTTTCTTGCGAGCCGATTTATTTTTCTGTCTCTTTTTGCTCTATATAAATGTTAATCTGGCTGAGTACAACTGTCGGAAAAAAAAAAATCTTGAGCAGTAAAGTTAGGGTCAATGATTGTGAACGTAACTTCTTTCCTCGATCATACAGTTGTCCATGACAAATGTATTCATCATATTGATCTGTCTAGCTTCCAATACGCGTGAGAAAACATACGTAGAAAGTAGAAAAAAAAGATAATAATATCTAAAACCCAACCCTTTTTTTCTCAGAAAAACACAGCTGGAACTGTCTATAAATAAATGCAGTATAGTAAGTAATTTAATTTGTCTTTTTCTTTTTTTTATTTAGATATATATTATGATGCAGAATTCGAATATACTCTCTCATCGTTTATTACACCAAACATAAATGATACAACCTTTTAAAAAATACGCAAAACAGTGTATCACTCTAAAGCGTGACCTATAAACTTTTTTTAAATTCTAACTGCATTGCTAATAATCATTGCTCTTCATTGATGAAATACGCTAATGGTGTTGATTAGTACTTGAAAAACGAGAAATGATTACCGCACCTCCATTTCTTTGTATTCAACAACAACATACCAACAAAAAAATCTCAAATGATTTTTATGAGAAATGTCCAGTGCGCTCTCTTCATCACAAAATAATTTGCTTTTCGAATTCGATTCAATATATTTTCCTCTACGTAGTTTCCCATTTATTGAACGAATTCATTTTTGATTTTTGGTGCGATTTACAGCTGATTAGCATTTACTTCTGCCAAGTAATACTTGAAATTCATTGAAACTATATACATCTTCTCGATAACCTCTAAATTGCAGTTCTGTTTCGTCAGTAACGTCACGTCATCAAGTAATCGTCTAAAAACTTTTCTTTAAATATCTCTTTCTTTCCTAGCTTTTTAAAGTAATTTACTGTCAAGGGTTTTACATTTATTAAAGGTCATTTCCAACATCTTCAATTTCTTGAAAGCTCTCAGGAATTCAAACAAATTTTGTGTTTGCTTGTTCTATTGCTTTATTTCTAGTAACATCATCAGTTCCTCCTATATATTCATCCCCTTCTATACTGGATACTCTGGTACTCCTTTCCTTTTGCGAATCACCATTGTCACCTTCAATTTATTTAACAACGCTAATTCCTGTGAGGAATTCCTCATCAAATTTTATTTCTATTTCTGTCTCTACCATAATCACATTTTCTCCCAGTTCCTTCCGTCCTAGTTCTGATGTACTTTCAGTCTCCTCGTCAATGCATTTTACTTTAACCACATATTTCTTCTGTAGGAAAACATGTCAAGATTCAGTACATTCTCTATCCTCTCGTTCTCTGGTAACTTTCAACTTGCAGTAAACCATACCAGTCAGTTTTTACCGTTTACTCATTCTAATCGAGGGAAAAATAGAAAATGAACAAATTAGAAAGAAGCATACTCAACGACACAAGAATTTTTTATTTATACAATTTGGCACAAAGCTGAAAGTGGGTTTGTAAAAAATGTTGATAATTCTTAACTATCCCAAACTTAGCTTGACACATTCGTGACCCATTCCCATATTATAATGGTATAGGGAAGTATGCTTAAGAATAGAAGTAAATAATTATAGGAGTGTATCCTATACAGCCAATGATTGTTTAAATACTCTCTTAAATTCAGTGTTTAAAGTAGACATACCTTTTTCCTTATACACTTTTCTTATCCCTTTTTATTTCATTCTTAAATTCAATATAATAATTTGAAATTTAACCCATATCAATTGATGTAATGAAAATAACATAGCATTGAAATTTTATAAGAATTGTTTACCTATGATAATTGTTAACAATAAACATTTAAAAGTCAGTATTAGATAATTACACTATTGACTTGACTTAGTTTTTTTTTTTTTTTTTTTTTTTTAAACAAACAAACAAACCTTCATCTTATTTTCTGTTTTTACAATTCGATGTAAAAAAAATAATTTGAAGAATCTCTTTCCCCAAAATTTGCTTGCGGGGATTCTTCAGTTAAGATGTGCTTGCGGGGATTCTTCAGTTAAGTTTGAATGGTGATTTTACAGTAGATCCCGACTAAATATTTAAAATCTTTTAAAAAACCGTTCTGGAAGATTTTTTTTTCATAAAGTTTGAAAATTTTACATCTACATATCTTAACTTACCATTTTATATTACAAACTTAAAATTCTTAGACTGTCATATTAATATGAAAAGTTAATCTTGTAATATATACTTGATCTAATTTTTTACTTTGAATGTTTAGTTTGAAAATCTCTAAAAAATCTTATTTTAAAACAGAATGTTATTTTCACATAATAATCTTAAATAATTATTTTATGGTGAATCTATTGAAACCTCTGAAGATCGTGATATGTATACAGTTTTTTTAAAGATTTAAAAACACCTAATTAAGTAAAAACTTTCGAAATGTGAACAAACATTAAATCACGTATATTTCTAGTTCTACTTTACTACGAACGATTTTCTATATTTAAAAGAATCAATTTTTTTTTATGAAAAGAACCATTTTAAAAGAAAAAAAATAACATTTATTTTTAGCAAGTTTTAAAGATATACAGTTGATCAGTCAGTTGATTTAAGTCGTGGTGGAGATTTTACAGTTATTAGTCTAGGAGGATTCTTCAACTGGTCCAATGTTTATATCAATGTTTTCTAATTAGAAAAAAAATAATTGTTTATTTTAAAGATACGCACTTCCGAAGTTTTCATTTTATAAAAATATGCCGCCTTCAAATTAGCAATGAGAGTCAACCTTGTATGCTCTTTTGATCTGCTTTTTCGGGGAAAATAAAATTGTTGTTTTTATCTGAATTCTTAAATTATTTTCTTTTACAATAGATTGATTTGGGCATTTTTCAATAAATATATATCAAAGAATTGTTTTAATAATAAGATTTGAAAACCTGATTTTTAACAATGAAGTGAAAACTTTTTTTATCGATGAATTTAAAACAAATCAAAAATTATTTCAAAATTTCCTAAAAATAGAAAATCAAAAGGGCGTACGAGGCTGGCTCTCGTTGCTAGTTGGAAGAGAACATTCCGTGAAAAATAAGATGAACATTTTGGGATTGCCTTTCTTAAAGAAAACCAAAGACCTAAACAGTTGTTGTTTTCTTTCAATGAATAAATCGTTTAGACTTATTTCTTAACGTCATAGCAATCATGTTGACAAAAATAACAAGGGGGTCGATATAGTGCTAGGAACAGCAAAACAATTTATTCCTAATTTTAAAATTTAAATGAAGGTTGTTTTGTTCTAAACTGTTTCAATTATTAAAAAAGAAGAATGAAACTTACATTTTTAAGGTAACAGACCTTTACTAAGGATAACTGTGTGTAGGTGAGCTGAGTGTATATAGTGGTCTTTTCCAGGATTGGCACCACAGACTCATAGAATATATCATCTGTAAACATCATTGAGACAATAAAAGAATAAAACTCCAATATTTATTAAAACCCATGTGCTTTATCATTTACTCTCAAAATCAACGATAATCTTTAATTTGATTCTATGACTTTTGTGACGGCAAATTCTTTAAAATCCCAAAACGATACTTTATTTTCGCACGTGTGAAGACGGGGCAGACTGGCACTTGATCCCTCGTAGAATAAGTCCTAATTCAGAGTTTTTTCTCGGGCACATAAAAGCTGGCATATTATGTGGGGGATTAATTTATGGTTAGACTGACCGCCGCTGGCAAGGGGTTCCAAATTTCACACTATACACACAGCCACCAAGGCCACTAGACTTCCTCCCCTAGAACAATGGAAGATATGGACCTCTAGGTTTAGACGTAATAATATTAATTATAGTAGTCGACAATTCCGGTTTCCCGTGTGATATCTTAAAGGAATTTATAGGACAATTTTAAGCGAGCATATCATAAGGCAAATAGAAGCTGAAAAAGAAACATAAAATAACAAATTCGTAGCTGACGCTGCAAATAACAACTTCGAGCACGTGGGAACATTAAAATATATCAATCCTTTTTACTACACACAGATATACACCTTCAACGTATCAAACATATTATATATGAGAAGTGCATGTGCACAAATGTCTTTCTTCTTTTCTTTCGTTTTCAGTCTTTCTTCAAATTGAGAGATAGAGAGAGAGAGAGGGTATATAAAATTGGGTATAAGGAGAAACAGTCCCAAAGTTTACTTATCTTATTTCGATGGATTCTTGTGGAGAATCTTTCTTCTTTTACGGGCTCTTCTTTTACCCGGAGTTCTTGGTTTAGTTCCGTCCGCCACGAACCCTGTCCAACGACTAGCTTTCTCTTTTTCTTTTTTTCGCAGACGGGAAGAAGGTGCCACTTCCGTTTTAGGGTCCCAGCCAATCGTTTGGCTTCTACCTTCTTCCTTCCCGTGTCAGGCGACCCGAGTGAGGTCACAGAGTACCAACATCTGTGGGTCTCCACTCTGACCCACATTCTTTACTTTGACGGCTTGCTACTGTTAATTCACGCACGGGGAATAGTAGTAATCTTATTTCTATCTTCTCATTGGGACACCACGTGACACTTTGCTCTTAAATCTAATCAGTATCCCGTTATATGTATATATATATATATATATATATATATATATATATATATATATATATATATATATATCGGAAATTTCAATTATTCAAATTATTAATCAAATATATTAATAATAATGCAAATATTTTCTGATCTCATGGACAATATGAGGAAATATTGATTATAATCTAACCAATACAGATAAAAAAAAATGTGATTATTAATTTTATTTCTAATCTTAATTTTCTGTCCAAAAGACTTCTGGGTTTTGAGGAGGGGGACGCAACTTTGAAAAAAAGATCAATTCTATTTCTCCATGATATAATCTTAAGACCTCAAAGAAGATGAATTTTATTTCTTCAAGAAACCTTAGTCTGAATGACAAATTGTTCGTATATTTTTGGGAAATATAAAAATTTCAGTAAATATACTACCCTACATTGGAAAATATTTATTTTACATTTTTGATAGATTTAAATACAAATATTTGTTACCCCTATTTTTTTATATTGCGATAATCGACATAGATAATTTTAGCTTGTTTTTTAATTATTTTTAGTAAAAACAGAATGTCCGAAGATGATTTTTTTCAATGATTTTAAAATCAATTGTGAAGATGTTGAAAATTTAATGAGAAGTTTTGTATTTTATTCATTCAGAAATCAATATCATGATGAATAGCTTCTTGATTTAAAACACATTGAGAACTTATTTTTATCACATAATAAGAGGCTTCCCACGTTTTGACATCTGAACAAAAAAAAACATTCTAATCGCTAAATTGTACATTACTTGAAAGATCAAAACGAGAAGACCTCATGTAAAAAAAAAAGAATTAAATTTACGATGGGAACACACAAAAAAGTTATTTAAAAGAATTTGAATTTCTTCCCCCCCAAAAAAAAAGAATTTTCATAGTGTTTTGTCTAGTGGAGTTTAAAAACATTTTTTTTTCTTTGGGGTTGATAAAAAAAGAAACAGGTTTCCGCTCATGCAATTTACGTACATTTTATTCACTTAAAAATTTTACTGTGAATTTTGTACGGTGTGGTCTTGTAGTCTCAGCAAGAGGTCGTTCACAGCAGGGCTAGATCAAAGTACTGACATCTCAGACAGTCACACAAGCTTATAAGCTAATCTTCCAAACAAAAAGGAAGGAATGTGAAAAAATATTGCAATAAATTTTTGAAACATGATAACATAAAAATGAATGATCACGACTTCAATGTTTTTCACTCACATTCCATCCCCATAAAGTGACCTCCGCGGCCCAACCCTCCGAACTTGGTCTGGCATTGCATACCGTTAAGGACTTTAGAAAATTTATGAACGCGACTATTCTCCCTGTAAATATGATTAGATAAGAACAGACTAGATTATTTAACCTTAATATTGTTATCAGCCGAGTGGAAGGAACTCTCTGAATTCAAACTTCTTAACTTCCCCTTAAAATTGAATCTGAGCCATGCCCTGATCATAATGTTAGTATTCATCAAATATATACGTGGCACATTCAATAAGTTTCCAGAATTATTTGTACAGGCATTTAAAATTGTTGTAGACTCTTGAGAATTCAGTATGTATTGCTATACATCTTATGAGTTGACTGATCTATTTTTATGATTTCAGATTTAAATGAACAGCTACAGCAGCAATTGGAATACACCCTACTAAATCTTGATTATTACAGCTGGTGAATTTCAAAATTGCAATCTGGACGTGACGACACTTTAGAAGAATGATATGCAATAAAATTATGTTTTAAACTTGGAAAAAATGCCACAGAAACGTATGGAATGCTTCAGACTGCTTATCGACCATCTTGCATGAATCGATCATCAGTTTTCGAGTGGCATAAGAGATTCAAGGAAGGCAGGGAGTGTGTGAGGAATGATGAGAGGTGTGGGAGAAGTACGGAAGTCAAGAGACCAGAGTTGATTGGCCAAAGGGTAAGGCTTAGGGTTAAGGTTACTATGTTGAGGTCTTAAGGGAGTTCAGGATGAGATTCCGTCAGAAGAGGCCAGCACTCTTCAAATCGGGTCAGTGGCATTTCCACTAGGACAATGCACCCGTTCCCAATTCCATCCTTGTCACAGACTATTTGATGAAGATGGGCATCAAGACACTTCCTCACCGTCCCTATAGTCCAGACCTTGGTACCTGTGACTTTTGCTTATTCCCTAAGCTCAGAGGCTGTCGTTATGCGACAATTGAAGAGATGAAAGAAGCTGTGACGAAGGTCATTGACACGCTCACACAAGAGAACTTCCATAGGGCCTTCCAGAAGTTGTTGGAACGGTACAACAAGTGTATTGCAGCCGGAGGAAATTACTTCGAAGGGGACTAGAGTTTCATGTGTATACTATTAATAAAAGTGGCCATACGAAAAAAGTCTGGAAACTTATTTAATGATCCTCGTACATGTCAATTCTTTCAATATTCTGGCTGGATGATCTTTGATGCCAAGCTGTATCTGGAAGAAGCGTTCTCAGTTCCCACTGACAATAAATTCAATGATTGATTTAAAATTAATTTCAATTCATCTAGTGTTATTTTATGTCAAGCAGCCTGGGAATTGCGATCATTACACATTCAAAGTTACATTTTCAATTCTGTTGCTTCTTAAGGTTTTATTTTTTTTAAATTTTGTGCCCG
>OY757909.1:58228106-58293106 GCA_963585895.1 Sepioteuthis lessoniana | reverse complement strand
CTTAAAAGTAGCAGGCATAATGCCGCTGCAGTGATGATGAACAATGGTGTGTAGCGAAATCTATTTACCTATCCACTTTATATTACGTTATAAGTTCGGTATTATTCGAATCTGGTAGGTACTTTTCAGAGGGTGGGTGACTAGAACAGGACAAAACTGATTCATTATTCAAATGAAGCCAAACTATTTGGAATTATTATAAGAGTTTTTGCACGAAATTGGTTTTTATGCTCCGTGATGATGAGACCACAATCAAGATTTTCCTACTAATACTGGATCGAGGGAAAATAACCAAGATAATTAAACTGATCGTACGTTGTTTTTTTTTATCCGACAGCATAAGTGCTCCTTGAGTGGACGGTACTATGTCGAATCCTGAGGAAATAAAATTTACGCCACAGGCGTTTCTCAAAATTATTTTATTCAGTAGGTCTTATTTAACCCAATACTCTCGCCTCTTCTCGTGATTTCACAGATTTTTTTTTTCAGTTGTGTAGAGGAAACGTTTTAAACTAAACGTAGAATAAGTGCCTCCCTTCGCATAAGAATTAGAAAACTCGTCTCACAGACCAATTGATTTAGATAATGAGTTCAATTATCACTATGCCCTTCTATTTGACTCTGTGCTGAATTGATTTAACTATTCTGGAATTCAATTACCTGGTATTCGTATTAGATAGAAAATACTGAAAATCGGATGTTCATCATGGGGCATTCTAGAAAATCTTGACATTACATAGGAGGCTTCATACAATCTTCCAGTCAAGAAGATAGAGACGAATAAGAATTTCATTAAACCAATCAAAAATATTCATGTCTTATTAAAAGTGCTCTCGCTTAAATGCTTAGTCTTTTAGGCTGATCCACTTTGATTCATCAGGTGATTATAAAAGAGATAGCCTTTTCGATTCACGACAGAAAAATCAGGAACAGCATGAAAGAGTCTAAATAAACAATACTTCATACCTATCACCATATACGACAGGAAATAAAACCAAAGGGATCACGACAACAGGATGAACTAGTCTAAATATTAGGCACTATCATATCTCTCTCTCTCTCTCTCTCTCTCTCTCTTTCGTTTTCTCTCTCTCTCTCTCTCTCTCTCTTAGTTCTATCCCCGACAATCGGAGGCAATCTTTAGTGTATGGGTTTCCCAACAATACTTGACGTATATCTTAACTGAACAATTCCATTCTTTTCAGGTTTCTTAACTTTCCTGAAAATACTCTTTACTTCACACATTTTCCATTTTATTAAAGACCCTTGACTTATATATTAACAAAAACATACTTACGATAGGACTTTTCTCTATATAGATTTGGAGTATTTCATGTCAGTTCTCTATTTATACAATTATGTTTGCTCCTGTAATAAAAATGTTGATGTTAATTCACCGTGAATGTTTTTTACATTGTTTTGCTCAAGGAAAAAATTAATCATAATACTTCTTCTTTTCTACAAATGTCCAAATTATGTTACTCATTCTCAAATAAATGTATCGGTGAGTTATGTTACCCCGATAGGACAAATATACGGAGACAAACATTTCAGGCCTTCAATACCATAAAACAAACATCCACTAATTCTACTTTGCAATAAATAAAAATTAATTCTCAGATTAAGAAGCCTCATCTCAAAATGATTCCAATTAACCACCAGTACAAAAAAATTCGGTACGGACCCGACTCTGGAAGACCAGATAAGGATTTATAAGACCAAAAAATCCATCCTTAATCGCCCTTCGGGGCCCGTGGCGCAGCGGATAGAGGCGTTGAGTCTCTACGGTTCCAGGTGAAGATAGCGGTTTCAAATCCTACTTGGCAAAAAAAAAAAAAAAAACGTGGTGGGATAGACAACAACTATGGAAGGCAGTAATTTACAAGACTCAGCATTCCTATCCGCGGTCGCGGTAAATCACCTGAAGAAGGCCAGAGGTGAAATTTGGCCGAAACGTAGTGAAGAAAAACTACCAAGATGAGGAGAAAAAGTCCGCAATAAATAAAAATTAATTCCAAATTAATTCATGAAATTTGGGTAGTGACTCTGGAGTTATAGTAAAGCTCTGGGTCCCTTCTCTGGCACAACTATATCTACTTAAGAATTATTTGTATTTGTAGGACCCTGAGCAAAAAAAATCTCTTTAGTAACAATGGCACAAAAATTGGATATGAATGTCTAATGGACATGATTCTCTTACCTCTTGGCAAAAGGTAACCGTAGAAATAATTGACTCACAAAATCAATCAATCATTAAAGCACACATATACGCTCTCACTCATATGTGTATGTGTATAAATTCTTCTCTCCTTAGAAATACATATTTAGGTGTAATAATTCATAAGTGTATAGAGTATGTAAGCATAGAGTCTTAGTGAATATATATATATATATTCCCTAAACTATACGTTTAAATACTCATATAGACCATGTCGCTCCAATACATATATGATCTATTGCACCTAAATATGTATATCTAGGGAACAAAGAGCTTATAGTGTCATAATCAAGTACAAATAAAGAAGCGATATATTTCGAAGTGGAGGCGAGCTTGTGGTGTGGGAAAACCCTAAAAAGATATTTTGAGTTTAAATATAATGTATCTATGTGCTTTCTCACGGTAAATCCAAAATTTCCATTACACTTTAAACCATGATAATCAATGAAGACTCCTTAATTCTGCGATATTCTTTTTTTGTTTGTGTTTAATTTTATTATCATAAGATTCTTCATGAACCGTTTCTACGCTCTGATCTCAGATGATTCAAATCCAGACATATTTCGTGTAAAGTAAACAAAATGTTTAACATAAATCTCCCAAACTTGGTTCTTAAGTGATTCAATATAACAATTTACCCAGCAGTGGAGTTGAATCCAAAGTGTCCCTTCTCTTTACCTGCCACCTTCTCATGGCTAGAATGTCCAATATAACTAATTAATTCATTATACATCATTATTAAAGAACAAGAAGTCATACAATAACAAAAGGAATTATCTTGAGTAGGGCTTCCTAAATATTTTATTTTCTTCGTCTTTTGTAACCAAAACCATTTTCCATTCACCCATAAATATTTTTCTTAGTCTAAATGGACACAAATGATGAGAGGAACAGGTGTTTTAAATGTTTTTGATTTCAACATTAATATTATTATGAAATACCGAATATTCATTGTAAATGAAATATTGAATCATATAACAGCCACACCAAGAAAGTCTAGATAATTCTGAAACTGTTCTTAGCAGCTAAGAATATCGAGAAAATAAGAAAGGGAAAATCTTTTGCAATTGGGGAAATTAAACTAAACTTTTGCTCACAAAATAGAAAGGGTTTGCATGAATATCCATCATAGAGATTTTTTTTAAAAAAGCAGATGCCAGCAACTTGATAAGAAAGAACGATATTGAAAACATACAGGAGTTGTGAGTTATCTGTGAGAGAAAAAAAAAGAAAAAAGCAGGACAATACGGACAAACTATCATGATATAGAAGAATGAAATTCATCGTAATAACGTTCACCAAGTGCACGGAAATACAACGAAGAATTTCTTTGAATATACAGGAAAAGTAAAATACCTGAAAATAAAACGTATATTCGAAAATTCTTTGACAGAATAGAAAATCATATTACTGTCTGAACCAGTGCATAAAGTTCATTTGACTTCCACAGGGCAAATAAATGCTGCAAAAAACAGAAAATACTTCTAACCTCAGATGATCTTTAGACTGATGGCAGTTGGCGTTATACACAACCTTTTAAAAGAATATACGAATGGCGCGATTCATTTCATTGGAGTTAGACAGTCGATGGCTGAAAGGCAGGCTACTTTTTCTTCGTAATAACAGTTATTATTTCAGTAGATGAGTGAGGATTTTTCTTTTGCTAGGACAGACATTTTTTTATAATAATAATAATTACAAAACACAGTAACAACAGGATAAGTAGAAATAACTTAGGCACAAATAAAAAACAACGAAAACTTAGGAAACAAAACCTAAAATAAACTAAACAAAAATAAGATGAAATAAAAAATCAGAAGAAGTATATGGATACTTTAAGCAGCAAACCAAGGAAATTGCTCATGAGATTATCTAGAAAAGGCTACAGAGGAGAAATCTAAAGAAATAAAATGAATTTTAATAATATCAACTCAAAATAATTGCGTAAGAATAGATTAAATCAATTGATAATACACAGGCACATTTTGGTTTGGTTTGGTTTGGTTTGATGGCATATGAACCATTGAAGGTTATTTAATGCCAAGTTCATTTTTTTACATACATATTTAATAAATGATTTCTAAACAAGTTTTGTAGATTAATCAGTTATTTGTTTACACACAATTCTGCTTTGCACAGGAACACAGTTTAAATGTTAGATAATTGTATTTGAACTATAATTAGCATCCTTTCATGTGCTATCACTCCAGGCGAGGGTAGACCTACAAGCGATTGCACTAAGGTGTACTCCGCATACCCCGACTAGGCCACACAGGTGAATAGTAAGTGGAGACTATGTGGTGATAAAAATGGAAAGTGTTAACCCCAGATTTTATGAATGCAGAAAAATATCTCAAAAGGAATCACACATTTACAAACAGCTGACTAGAAACAACCAAAGTTTTTCGCCTCACTCCACTGTGGATTTTATTTTCTTAAATGAGTTTTATTATCCTTTCTATTTTTTCATTTGATAGTTCTGTTTTTGGAGCAATTTTTCCTTTAAATTATTTGCGGACACCTGAAAGAACTGTCTCTTAACTGTTGACAGATTCGAATTTGTAGGGTTCGGTAACTATTCGTTTAAGGAAAGCAAATTACAAACAGTCTATATTTTGCTTCAATATTGACTTATCTGATATGTTTCTTTGCATTGCTTGAAAAATATTCAATTAGTTTAAATCATTTAATGTAATTTGTTAAAGATATGTTTTCTGAAACCAGGATGATCAATAGTTATTTTTTTTATCATTAAGAGTTTTCCAGCAGGACACACAGTGGTTATAGTGATTTGTTCCCTAAGATTCTAAGGAGACAATCATCTGGAGGTTGCAGGTTCAATCCTGACAGCAGGTGAGTAACAATACAGGAATACTTAACACTTGTACCCGGTTATGTCAAACGGAATCATAACAGGTGATCCCCGTGGATTCAATAAAGGACGTAGTTCAAAATTCAGTGAAGGTTCCCGAGTTCGACAAACACCTGAAGAAGGCCGGAGAACATATCCACCGAAACGTTGTAGGAGAAACAATAAAGAAGAAGATAATAGTCTGAAAACCCTTAATGATAAAAATCATCAAGCTTCGTCTCAGAAATTTAGACAACTGATTTGTTAGACACAAATATCATGTGTCTAATTTTTTATTAGTTAATCTACTTATAAAAAACAAAGAAAAGTAAGTAAGCTAATTCCATAATTTTGTACAACCAGAAGACTTACCTCTTTCAAAATATGAAGATCCTCAACTCTAAAAAATTATCAGCTAACGCTAAAATTCCGACGTGCCTTTTTTCCATCACCAGACTGGAAGGAACCATGTTAATTTCTCTGAAACGTTTGAAAGAGAACTGGATATTTAGTTCATCACATATACCTTCAAATTATACCACGTTATTTTCCATTAATAGCACGGTAAAAATCTGCTTTCATATTCCCGACTCATATTTGCATGTATGTTGAATACGATTGTACTTGCGTGCCGATCAGTAATTCTTTGGCCTAAATAAGAACAGAACAATTCAAGGTTCACGAAACTCATGTTCACGGAAAAATTAGAAAACCAAAATTATTCATGGAATAATCTGATTATGATAGTTTAAGCTCATTGAATTGTCTGAAAGACATTATTGACTGGAATAAAAACAAAATGAACATATCAGGAAAAGTCTACACCATAAAATCTACTGTGCACATAAAAATGTCAACACGGTAAAATAAGATAAATCAGAGAAGCCCGAAATGAACGAGAAGCAACTCTTGAATCATAATTATTCTAATATTAACGAAAAAAAAAAGCAAGAAGATACTGATGAAGTGGAGAATAAACTAATTGTGGATCAGCTGAAGAGAAAGCTCTTATTATGGAAAGAAAATTAAGCACGCAGAAAGACGTATAATTTTTAAAGTTTTGGCTGAGGCAGAGAAAACTGACGGACACTTTGAAGTAAGAAATATACTTGATGTAAGAAAATGAGCAAGTAAACAAAAAGTATACATAAGAGACGAGAGAAAATAATTTTCTTCCACCTGCAGATTTTTTTAATGTCAAGAAAAAAAAACACAAGTGAATGAAAAAATTGTCAAAAAAGTAAACGATGTGTAAGTTATGATGTTTTCATCAGACACAACCATTTTTAGGAACTAAAAAACGAATAGGTGTATTCCAGTCTAATAGATTTTTCTACTCCGACAATTCCAAGTACTTAGGCCTGATTGAGGTACTCGCAGCGTAATAGTAATCATAGTTGGAAATAAACTCGACACTGATACCAATGGAAAACGTATAAATTTATCTATTCTCCCTACTTCCAAAATATAGATAAAAACTAAATCTGATAGTAATCGTTAATCATGGTATTACAACCAGTGTAGGTAAAGGAAAACACTGAATTCAAACTAATTTACTAAGCAAGTGAATATTTTGCTAATAACTTTTTTTTTAAACAAAGTGCCTAACCGGATGAAAAACAAGTTCAATGACATTTAAGATTAAAGTGGGTGACCGAATATATATATATATATATATATATATATATATATATATATATATATATATATATATTGTATTAATAGTTTATATGCAGTGCACTGATTCTTTTTTCAAGTTTGATTTGAGAAATTAATTAAAAGGGAAGATGCATAAAATCAAATAATAATGATGATAATAGTGATGATGATTGGTTCGTAAGATTACATAAAGACATGGTATAGAGTCTGCAGGACTTGGAAATAAGAAGATGTACCGAGACCATACAAACGACAGCATTGTGAAGATCAGCCAGAATACAGAGAACAGTCTTCGAGACAGGAGGAGACTTTTTATCCCTTAGATTTAAATGAAAGACAATCAGCTAACGCAGGTGTGAAAAACTCAAAAGCAATAATAATAATAATAATAATAATAATAACATCTCGTACGACGAAACCTGGACATGGCTAAGAAAAGGAAAAGAGAGAAACATAATCTCTCGTAATGGCAGCACAAAACAGCGCCATAAGAACCAACCATATCAAACCGAGGATAGATCAGACACAACAAAATAGCAAGTGCAGACTATGTGGTGACAGAGATGAAAATATCAATCACATAATAAGCGAATGCAGTAATTGGAACAGAATGAGTACAGGACTAGACATGACTGGGTGGGAAGGTGATCCACTGGGAAATGTGCAAGAAATTTAAATTTGACCATGCCAAGAAATGGTATATGCACAACCCAGAACCTGTCCTGGAAAATGATACACACAAACTCCGGTGGGATTTTGATATACAAACGGAACACCTAATCTCGGCCCGAAGACCAGATCTTATAATAATCAACAACAACAAAGAGAATCTGCAAAATTGTCGACTTTGCTGTCCCGGCGGACCACAGAATAAAACTAAAAGAATATGAAAAGAGAGCTAAGTCCTCGACCTTGCTAGAGAATTGAAAAAACTATGGAACATGAAGGTGACAATTATACCAATTGTAATTGATGCCTTTGGCACGGTAACTAAAGGATTATTAAAGGACCTTGAAGATTTGGAAGTTGGCGACCGAGTGGAGACCATCCAAACAACAGCATTATTGAAAACTGCCAGAATACTGAGAAGAGTCCTGGAAACTTGAGGAGATTCTGTTTCTCTCTTAAAGTTTCCTTTTTTTAGCCATGTCCAAGTTTTGTCGTGTGAGATATTGTTTATTAGTCGTTTAAAGCGCCCATAGAGTTATTTTCCTTCCCATTTTTGTTTCCTAGTTATTTTGATTCTGTTGTTCATCATGTTCCCAGTATCGTTTCTGGTGGCTGTAATGAGTCCACCTTCATGTTTGTGTATATAGTCTTTGTGTCATTGTATCGATGCGTCAACGCTGTCTTCAATGCTGGCAAGTCCTCTTCCTCACTCTTTTCTTGAAACATATAATCTGTCAACGTCGTCTCTGTAAAGCCTTATGCATTGTCATTAGTCTTCTTGTTATTTGGTCCATTTGTTTAAGTTCGTTTCTGGTCCACTTGGGAAAGGGTCTTGAATATCTAACGAGTAGTACAGCCCAGGTATTTATTCCTTTGATAAGATATCTGCTATTGAGTTTTGTCTTGAGTAGTTTTCTAGTTCTCCTGAGATATTGCTTCTGAATTTTTTTTTCTTTCATTTCCGCTTGTTTGATGGTGTCAGTCTTCAAGATACCCAAGTAATTGAAGGTTTCGTGTTCTGCGAGCGTTTTTATTTTATCCTTGTTTGGTAGTTCCATTCCGTCAGTTAGCTGCTGTTTGCCATTTTTCATTACAAGCATCGCACACTTTTCTATGCGAAATTCCATTCCTATGTCCCGGCTGTATATTCTAACTCTGTATATTAGGGTTTCCAGTTCTTTTTCATTGTTTACATAGAGTTTGATGTCGTCCATGTACATTAAATGATTACTTTTTTCCTGTGATCTACTGAGATTGTATCCGGCTGTGCGTTTTCTGAGTATGTGGTTAAGTGGCATCATGGCAATTATGAATAGTAAGGGTGATAGAGCATCTCCTTGGAAAATTCCTCTTTGGATCTTTGCTTCACCTAATCTTCTTCCTCCTGCTGCCAATTCGACTCTCCAGGTTTTCATAGTTTTGTTGCTGAAGTTTATGACTTCGTGTGATATTTTGTACATTTTGAGGCTGTTTATTATCCAGCTATGCGGAACCATATCATATGCCTTCTCGTAATCAATTCAGGCCATCGGCCGATTTTTCCGTCTGGTTTTGCTCTCATTTAGGATGTGTTGATCTATGTAGTGTAATCCTGCTGTGCCTCTAGATCCTTTGTTGATCTATTATTATTCTTTTTATTATTGTACTCGTCTTATAATCTGACCTTGTTTCACATCGTGTACTTGACAGAAGGATTGGGTGAATACGTACCTTTTTCTCGTCAGAATACTAGCTCCGTAAGTACTATGAAACTAACACACAAATGTAAATTAAAAAAACCTTTTACATACTTCATTTGTCTAAACGATATCTATTTTTTAAATCTTTACCAATTATAAATGTAATATAAATTGTTATAATTGGATTCTGTGACAATAATAGTTTATCAAAAAAACATTGATGAGGTGTAACGATTGTAGATTTTATCTTGTAAAGTTAATAGTGTGAAAACTTACACGGGGTTTTGTAGATAATTTTCTAAATTTAAGTGAGATTTATATATATAACATTTTATATCTGCTGATAGTGTTATTACTTACTAAATACATAATTCTCTGTAATTATTCTACATCTCCATCTTGAAGAATTGAAGCTGACTAATATTTTATTAAACGTAAATCATTTTCTTATTGAAATGTATAAATTATTGACTTTTCTCATTCTAAGAAAAACGATTTTGTTCGTATACTTAAATCTTGCAGCAATATTACTTCCATTTGATGCTTTTTTATTGTTTTAGAACAACTCGCGCTCTGTTCTATTTTTTTCTGGGCAACATATTTTAAAGCTAATACTAGCTCTCTTTAAAAAAAATATACAAAATTTATTAATTATATTTTAAAATTTTCTCAGTTAATTAAGAACAAAAATACTTCGTGAGCAGAATATATATATATATATATATATATATATATATATATATATATATATATTGAAAGCATGGATTTCCCAGATTCTATTTGTCAATCTATCCCAATCATGCATCGCCCATGTCAGGTCTTGTCTCCGCGCAGAGATGTTGTTGGTAAGTTCTTGCTGGCACGTCCATGTGCAGTGATCCATAGGAAATTGTTACTTAGGAGTTCCCCTTTCCATCTCCAGGAATGTCTCAGATATTTTGTTCGTCTTATTTGGGTTTTTTTTTAGATATATATATATATATATAGAGAGAGAGAGAGAGAGAGAGAAAGAAAACGGGAAAGAATGGTAGTTTTCATTAATTATATGCAATGTACCCGGATTGTTGCCTGTGATAAACTTATTTCCCTCCAACAACTCATGTCGATAAGACAATTTATTCTTTCAACCTTATGTCTCTGTTCGTTCTAATAAAATTATCGACTTTAAATTTTCAATTAATGTCGACATTTCTTATGATTTCTAATGCAATCGAAACTCTTGTTATGAAATCTATTATAATCATACAGTTTGCCAACATGAATATACAATACGAAATTTCAACAGGATCTTTTATCTGATCTTTTTATTACTTGAATTCTTTCGCAGCGAATTTCTGACATGTAATAGAGGATGGTGGTAACATTCGCCATCGGTTCCGTGTGAATTTACCATGGTTTACCTGAGTGTCAGATATTCTTGAAAGCTGCATGCTTTTCTAACTTTGTTAGAGAAGTTTGCTTCTATTTCAAAATAATTTTTCTCCTACACTGGTATTTCTAACAAACTAATAGCCTAATCTCCCTAACTATTCAGGCAAATGAAAAGTTTTCCTATAATTCGGTCCTCTTTCCTGGTTTATTATGCGAACATCACGAGGGTGAAAAAGTTTACGCTGTACTAGGAAGCCGCTGTCGTTTGTGGTATCGTAGTAGTTTGCGTGACGTCACAAACTGCTTTACTTCACATTGTCTATAAACTCTGCAAATCTTTGTTCAAACTGAAAAGTAGAATACGTAGACTACATCTCTGCTGAGGAGTAAAAGAAAACCAACGCGTATCCTGGATATGATACTAAACCACGTAATGGTGAAACTCCTGTTCTGGAGCTTTAGAGAACATGAACTGCTCCGCCATTGTCATTACTCCTTGACACAATGTGATGCACAATGGTAGAACCTGTGTATCAAATATCACTATTTAATCATTTACTATACTAAAAATGATTTAAATGTTGACGAATAAAACTATGAGTATATGGTAGCAATATATGAGACCATTTAACTGTATAAAAAACAAATGAGCATTGTCTAAATTAAATTCTTTTACCTGAACACTATTTATTTACAAATATATATATTATATGTATGAATAAATAAGAGTTGCTATTAAATTACTAAAAGGCTTGATATGCTGTAAAAGAAAAAAATACAAGCCAACTTAAAAGAACACATGATTGTAGGAAAAAAGTTTCTCCAAGAAAGTAAAACAAGTAATAGCTACATCTACATTTTTTTCTGTTTTATCTACCTGAAGGTTTGTAATACAGCTGAACTTAAAGTTACGAGGCGCATACGATAAGTTTCCTGACTTTTTTTCGTATGGTCACTTTTATTGATAATACACACATGAAAGTCTAGTCCCCTTCAAAGTAATCTCCTTCGGCTGCAATGCACTTGTTGTACCGTTCCAACAACTTCTGGAAGGCACCATCAAAGTCCTCTTGTGTGAGCGTGTCAATGACCTTCGTCACAGCCTCTTCCATCCCATCAATTGTCTCATAACGATAGCCTCTGAGCTTAGGGAATAACTAAAAGTCACCGGGACTATAGGGAGGGTGGGTAACTGTCTTGATGCCCATCATAGTCAAATAGTCTGTGACAAGTATGGAGTAGTGGACTGGTGCATTGTTCTGGTGAAAATGCCAGTGACCCAATTTGAAGAGTGCTGGCCTCTTCCGACGGAATATCTTGCTGAACTCCCTTAAAACCTCAACAAAGTAACCCTAATCTGACCCTAACCTTTTGGCCAATCACCTCTGGTGTATTGACTTCCTTACTCCTCCCACACCTCTCATCATCCCTCAAAGACTCCCTGTCTTCCTTGAATCTCTTATGCCACTCAAAAACTGATGCTCGATTCATACAAGATGGTCGAAAAGCAGTCTGAAGCATTCTATACGTTTCTGTGGCATTTTCCTAAGTTTTAAACAGAATTTTATTGCATATCGTTCTTCCAAATTGTCATATATCCTTTTTGAAATTCACCAGCTGTGACAATCAGACTCCTGTAGGGTGTATTCCAATTCTTGATGTAACTGTTCATTTGAACCTGAAATCATAAAAAATTGGTCTGTCATCCCATCAGATGTATAGCAATAACATACTAAACATTCAACGACAATTTTAAATGACCCTACGAAAAATCTCTGGAAACTTATCTGCCGCCCTCGTATCAGAGAGAACACAGTTAAATGGAAGCCATCAATCAAGACGATGCTGGAGAATCAAAAGATTGCAATCTTCCGTATTGATGGATCAGTAACCATTATTATCATTATCATCGTCATAATCATCAGGTATGTATATATTATAAGAAAAAGAAAGAAAAAACATTAAAAATTATTCCACTCAAAAGTTCAATTTTCACAATTTTTTTTTATAAAGTAAAAGTTGATCCGTAGACATTTAACATTATTCAAAGAGATTAAAATTTAAAGCAAATATTTATTCTTTTTTCTTTCTTTTATATGATAATTTTTTCATTTGGTGTTTTAGCTTTTGAACAAACATTTATATAATTTCTTTTTAAATAACACACACACACACACACACACACAGTTATATATATATATATATATATGTATATAGGAATTTCCCCAATGCTTCAACATCATTTTTTAAAACGTCTGTTTTTACCTTTCTCTATAGATATGCTTTTATTGGGGCACATTTGCCGCGTGTGTCATGTGTAAGTTGAGTGTTTGTGTAGTGTGAGAACATTGTGTCAGTTTGCATGCGTGAGTTTTTAATTGCGTGGGCGGCGGCTGCGAACACACGTGTGCGTATGTTTAATACATATATTAAAACAACATTTTCCGACTAATATTTCCTTGTTATGCCCGTGGTGCAATGGTTATCGTCGTAGAAAATGGACACGGCAACACGAGTTCAAATCCTGATTGCATTTCACATAGCATTAATACTCTTGGGAAAAGTATGAATCCAATTATTCTCCCTCCAGCTATGGGTAAATAATAGGGCAGAATGGTTCTTCAGCCTTGGTGAGGCAACTAGTTCAGGAGAAGGAAAACTCTAAATTCAAACCTGTTAAACTCCGCTTAAAAATGACCTTGTGTCATATCCTGCCTGAGCGGAGGGGTTGGGTAAATATGAATACTTCCTTGTCATAGAGGTAACCATCATGTTATACATTTTGAAAAAAAAAAATCAAGTATTTCAAAAGCAGATCATTATGATCATCATCTGGTCATGGGGATCGGTCTGAGTCTCTTGACTCTATCTCTCCCTCTCTCTCGTTCCACTCTTTCTCCCCTCCCTCCATTTCTCCATCCGTTTCTCTCATTCATCTTGATTCTCCGGGTTGTGTCTAGCATGCCTCTTCGGTTTTGTTGGATTTGTTGAGATTGGAGATAAATGACTTTACAGCTTCATTTTTGTCCAGGATGTCGATGTCACGAACCTCGCCCGTGCAGGCAGAGTGGCCTGTAGAGAAAAAGCGTGATTTTAATATAATCGCGCGTGAACTTTCACGTGATGCACTACTGCTCCACTGGTGAGCATCGAACCTTCAGGTACCTTCGAATTTATTCCATGAAATCGCTATATCATCATCATCATCATATCGTGCTGGCAGCACGGATATCCCTGACCCTCTCTCGCCACTCCTCCCTATCGTTCATCGCCCTAGGCAGGTCTTCAGGACAACAACCTGTATCCTCACATAGCTGCTGAATGTACGTTCGTGCTGGTCGTCCTGCTTTTGCGCGGCCGTGTGTGGGGATCCATAAGAGTACATCTCTTATGAGTTCATCTCTGCTTCTCCAGCAATGTCCTGCATGTCTGGTTCGCCTAACTTGAATAGATTTCGTGATAGGGGGCAGGTGGCCGTACAGTTGGTGTCTTGTGGGGTGTTGCTGCCAGGACTTGTTGAGGATTGCACGCAGCATTCTAGTGTAATTGCCATCTAGTTTCTTCTCCGGCCGTTTTGTTAGCATCCATGTAGTGCAGCCATATAGCAGTATCGATGTGACCGCTGCCTGGAAGAAACTGCGTTTCATTTTATCGGTTAGGTCTGATTTCCATATAGTCGATAGCCTATTGATAGCTGTCCATGCTTTCGTTAACCTCGTTTCGATGTCCTTTTCGGTTGATTCGACGCTGCTTCCTAGGTACGTGAATTTGTCTACTAGTTTAAGAGGGGTTCCTTCTAGAGTGGAGATGTCCCCCGTTTGGTTATAGCACATATATTCCGTTTTGTGTGCATTAACATGGAGGCCTATGCTTGCTGCTGCTCGTTCCAGGCTATGCAGAAGTGTTTCGGCTTGGTCAGGTGTATTTGCCAGTATCGCTATGTCATCGGCGTAGTCGGCGTCGGTAATTGTTGTTGCGGGATATCTTCTGCTTCTTTTCTTCGTCAGTTCGAAGCCATTCTCTTTGATTTTGTCAATCGATGTTCTAAGTACATAGTCTAGACAAATGATAAAGAGATACGGAGCCAGCGTGTCCCCTTGTAGTACTCCTGCTACAATGTCGAAGTATTCTGTGTCTCCATCTGGTGATCGTACTTTTACTTTAGTGTTTCTATAGAGAATCGTTATTGCCGCTACGGTTTCTTTAGGTATGCCGTACGCTAGTAGGATTTGTTCCATCTTTCCTCTGTGAATGGAGTCGAAAGCCTTGGTAAAGTCGACAAATATTAATGTCGCTTGTAGGTTCTTTGCCCGTACACCCTCAAGGATTCTGCGGATGGTTAGTATTTGTGAGGTCGTAGATCTATTTCTTCGGAAGCCATTTTGGTTTTTTCTAAGTATGTTGTCGATTTTGGGTTCTATGCAGTTTCGTAGTAGGGCATTGTAGATTTTGGCAGCTATGGATGTAAGTGTTATGCCTCGGTAGTTTTTGGCTAATCCGAGGTCCCCCTTTTTAGGGAAGGGGAGTATGCATCCCTTCGTCCATCTATCTATCGGATTTTGATTGTATACTGCGTTGCAGTGTCGGAGCAGTATGTCGTCGAATTGTCTGGTCTTCCATACTTCCGGGGGAATTTCGTCCAGTCCTGCAGCTTTCCTATTTTTAATTTTTCTGAGAACCGAGTCGAGTTCTCCTTGTGTGAACGGTCCAAGTTTAATGTCTAATTGTTTGCTAATTATTCTGGTGATTGGTTCATGCGTTATTTTTGGTGGGTTTCCAAGTAAGTTTTCGAAGTGCTGTTTCCACAGTTTTATTCTTTCTTGTTGGTTTGCTGCTTTAAGTTTTGCTTTGGCTGTGTTCTTTCTTCTGCTCACTTCGTTTATTGTTTGCCAGGCAATTCTAGATTGTATATCTTCTACCGAGTCTCTGATCTTATCTATCTGATTTTGAATGTATTCTGTCTGTTCCTTTATATATATGCCTGCTAATTGATATTGTGCCGTTTTTAGTTTTAAGGCATTTGTGTTTGTTGGGTTTTTTCGATAGTTTTTGGAGGCTGTTTTCACTAGTGCACGTTTTTCTCTCACCGCTAAGGTTTCCCATGGGACTCTATATTTAGTTTTAATTTTTGTTGGAATGTATTTTGCTGCTGCCTCAATGTGTGCATTGACGAAATTTTCGTATTCGTCGTTTGGTGTACTTTTTTCCGTCTTTTCTTGTAGTGTTTCGAATCTGTTTCTCAATTCTAATACGTATTTATCTCTGACATCTTTGTTGTTTAATAGGGCCCAGTCATAGTGTTTGGTGGTCGCTGTTCGTTTGTCGTTTTTTCGTAGGCTTAACCGTATTTTCGCTGTGACTATTCGGTGATCGGTGGACACACCCTCAAAAGAGGAGTATGCCTCGCAATTCAATGCACTATTCTTCCATTTCTTGTTTATAAGGACGTAGTCTATCTGAGCTTTAGTATTGTTTGCGTACGTGTATGTCCATAGTTTGCCCTCTCTTTTTTGGTAGTTTGTATTGAGGCATGCTAATCTATTTTCTATCATGAAATCTGTTAGATGTTGTCCATTTCTATTTGACGTGTTGTGGAGGCTGTATTTGTTGTTTCCGTTTTTCCCTATTTGTGCATTCATGTCTCCGCCAATGGCTAACATGTTGTGTTTCGGGATGCTACGCACTAATGAGGATAACTCATCGTAGAAGGTGACTATTTCATTTTCTTCACTAACATTGGTGGGGCTGTAGCATGAGATGATTGTAGCTCTGGGGTTTCCGTTAAATGTAGCTACCATCATTCTAGGTTGTATTTTCTCTATGCTATTAAGCGTTTTTAGTGCTCTAGGTCCTATAAGCAATCCTACCCCTCCCACTGCGGCGTTGACAGAGTTTTTCCATGCGGATACAGTGGCGAGCGACCATCCATTGGTAAACATCAACAGGCCGACGATAAAAATGCAACCGCCATCGCCAAGAAGAGGAAGGTGAACCTTTTCTACGAACGCTAGCTAAAGTGCACGGATGGAAAGAGTGATAAAGAAAGAAGACGTTTGAGAGTGACAAAAAAAAAATGGAAGGTGAGGAAGAAGGCAATTGAATGAACTTTTTAAGAACAATCCGCTGTAATTCCCGAAAATAAAACGACTACTATTTTCTTTCTTGGGATTCAAATTTCGAGTGTTTCTTTTCTGTGAATTCATATCTTTTTATGAGACACAACGCTTTAATTTTTTTTGTCCTATACTATAGATACAGCTCGAATAATTATAGTGTATTTCTTATTTATCTTTATCTCATTGATTTTTTTAGAGTCCAGGTGGTGCAACTATTCAGTAGTACCGACAATGGATGCAGAATTTTTATTATTGAATATCCAAGATGGGTAAAGAACAATTAAGCTAATATATATTCCAATTTTTAAAGCGCAGTCTAGACAAAATGTACACTATCAGCGACAACTTGATAAAATAGGAGGTCATTGTTAACATCATAACATTATCAAGATGTATTTGTCGAAACACAGGGTTGTAAAAGTACAGAAACATCTAAACTTTCAAAAAACTTGCTCCCTATTAGTTTTTTTTTATGTAATAATAGCTAAGGTTTCACGACGTTTCACGGGCGATTAAACTAATAGTAAAATCAATCTAAATCAGTTTGTTTCATGCTATGTTGGAGAAGATTAACGTTTCATTTCTTGTTCATGTCTATCTTAGTACATGCAGCTTCAGTTTTGATTCTTTCTGACATGTCTTCGATTTTTTACATATGCATAAGTGTGTTCCATATGCTAAACATTTATTTTAAATCTCCTCAAACTTCTGAACCTTGTCATTTCTCTTCACAAGGCATGTGTGTGTGTGTGTGTGTGTGTGGGTGGGTGTGCGCAGTGTATTTATGTTTGTTCGTAATCTTCTGTGTGAGAAAATTAAGTTTCCAAATGGCGACAAATTCTTTATCTTTAAATGGCTCAAAATTCTCCAGGAGTTGATTCATTTGCGAATATTGATACAGGTGTTGGTATTTTCTTTCTTTGCGACATATAATTTTTTCTTTCATTTTAACTAAAAAATCTGCGAAGAAATAATACTAATACTACTACTACTACTACTACTACTAATAATAATAATAATAATAATAATAATAACATCGGCGTCCTATTTGATTAAAAAAGACTCCAAATACATGACAGGTGTTCTCATATTTTCTTCTCCATTTTAAAAACTATTTTTCTTATCTCATATCTACAACGAATCAAATGCTCTCTCTCTCTCTCTCTCTCTCTCTCTCTCTCTCTCACACACACACACACGCGCGCGCGCGCGCACACACACACACATATACATATTTATATATACTCGTCAAATAGCATATTGCTGATATAACTTCTGTTCTGCAATATCCGTTGTTGATTACATTTCTGCACACCCTTATTTCCCTATTGACATTCGAATCAGACCCTGCAAATATAGCTTTTGCGGTTCTATTGTAGACGTAAATAATTAATATTTTGGGTGCCAAATAGCAGATGTTTTAGTCAGCTTTAATCAGCTTTAATGAACTTTTTTCGGCCTCAAATCGTGAGTTAGTGGAGAATTACATTTCGGGTCTGCTTGAAAAGCATCTTGGCTTGTTGTTGGGAGAGATTCACTTCTAATGGAATTAAACGCCAGGTTTGGACTTCCCGAACAATTTCGTGTTCTCGCTCCCCTGTTGGCTCGCCTGGGACCCATTACTCCTTTTTTGATTGCGCCTTAAAAGCGGGTTTGGAAGACACACCTGATTGTTTTTGCTATGACAGGAAACGGGTGAACACGCCTTCTACCACTGCGAGCAGATACGCTCGTTTTGGGACCACGTCAAGTGGGCTGACGGCTTGCATCGATCCCAAGCAGTTAGTGTCGCTCGAATAAGGTTACGTCGTAGACAATGTTTATTCTCCGTGGAAAGGATTTGAAATGAAAGGCGTTTATCGTGATCCTAGCTATTTCTCAGGATCATTCTGGACGACGCGACAGAAGAGATGGTTGGAGGGCACAAACTTTTCTCATCATGATCCATTTCTCTTCTTTAGACATTAACTCGAGGTCAAGATTCAATGTGATTGAAGAAGCTTGGACCGCATAGCATTCGATTTAAGATAGGGGAAAGCAGCAAGTCTAGTCGTACGAAAGGAAGCAATGTTGGAGTCATCCTTCTCTCCTCTTCCTGCACATGGCAGTGCTGGTCTGTGTTTTTTCGGTCTCCACTTCAAGTATGTTTATTATTCTTAGCAGTATGATTTGCATCTTTGGTCTTGACACTCACTATAGAAACAACAGGTGAACCGCAACGCCTTTTTCATCCGATCTCCCTTTTATTCCAACCCCACATTACGTATTCCATCATCATATGTATTCATTCCAATCCAATCTTCATCCCATTTATTTTTTGCTCCTATCACAAAGTCACATCCCTTAGTGATAGCCCAGCCAGTTTCAGACGCTCAGGGACCGGAAAGCAGTCGGCACTCCACCTTAAAGAGGGAATAAGAGGGCAAATAATCGTGGTAATGATTTTTGGTTCATTCTATTTTCTTTCTTTTGGGATTTTTCCCCTCCCTGTTTCATTAAATAATTGTATATATTCATTATATGTTATTTCTTCTGTAGGGTTTTAAGTTAGTTTCACGCAAAGCAATCATAATATTTTGTTTTTTCCTGCATGGAAACTTGGTGTGATTGCAAATATTATTTGGTATGAATTGGTCGGTGACTTGATAGGTTCCGTTAGACGAGCTTGGGAAACAGATAACCGCTGCTTTTCCCCTCCCCTTTTTATTCTCTCTGAGCCTACGCAGGAATGCGGCGGAAACAATCAAAGCCGCACACTTTGACTGATCCCTGCTTAACAGTAGAGATATTTGCGATAAATACGCGACAACCCTAAGAAAGAAATTCGACGAACATCAGCTGATTCCGAATGATGAATATGAGAACTTCGTCAATGCGCACATGGAAGCGGCAACTGAATGTATACCAACCAAACTAAGAACAAAACAGTGAGTTCCCTGGGAGACATTAGCAGTTAAGAAAAACGAGACCGCGTGAAAACCTTATCCCCATGGAATAGGAGAAACCCAACTAACGTCAACGCTCAGAAACTTAAAAAAAGGCTCAAAGTGAATTAACTATCACGTACCTAAAAGAACAAACAGAATGCATCCATGACTGGAGCAATAAGATTAGAGACACGGTTGAAGATAAACAATTTAAGAAAGCATCGCAGACAGTAAATGAAGTGTGTAGTAGGAAGAGCATCGCGTGAGCTAAACTAAAAGTTGCCATTCAAGAAAAACGAATAGACCTGTGGAGAAGACATTTCAAATATCTGCTTGGAAAACACCCCAATGTTATGGATGAACCCATCACGAAAATTATCTGCAATGAACTAGACATCAAACAAGGATAGAACTCAACGAAGTATTAAAAAATATCAAAAACAAGAAAACTGCTGGCCTTGATGAAATACTCCAAGTAGTATGGAAAACAAGGAAAATGGACGACATACTGCCCTAATAGAGCAACAACGTATATTGCCAGAACATAACAGATAGATGTACAAAAGGATACATCCTTCCTTTCCCCAAGAAGGGTGACTTCAGAATTGCCAAGAACTACCGAAGTATAACTCTTACTTCCATAGCGGTCAAGATTTGAAATGCTCTGCAATTCAACCGTATTGAACCTGAAATTGAGAAAATTCTCAGCAAGAACCAAAATGGCTTTCGGAGAAATTGATCCATGAACTGTCAAATTTTGGTAATCCACCGAATTTTTAAAGGTATTCGTGCAAAAAACCTCTTGGCGGCACTATTATTTGTTGACTTCTGCAAGGCCTTTATCTCCATGTACAGAGGGAAAGTGGAGCAAATATTTCTGGACTGCAGTATCCCCAAAGAAAGCGTTGCAGCCATAATGACGCTCTATAGAAACACAAAAGTAAAGTTCGCACACCTGATGGACAGACAAACTCATTTGACATTGTCACAGTGGTGCTGCAAGGGGACAGATTAGCCACATACCTGGTTATTATCTGCCTAGACAAAGTGTTTCGAACGTCAATAGATTTAATGAAAGAATATGGCTTTATTTTGGCGAAGGCAAGAAGCAGACGAGAACTTGCACAAACTATTAAGGACTTGGACTACGCTGATGACATGGCGCTTCTGGCAAATTCAATTGTACAGGCCGAACCACTGTTGCTTTGTCTGGAACAGACAGCAAGGGACATAATCCTCCTTGTGAAGGCAGACAAAATAGAGTTCAAAGAGGCGACATCTCCCTGTTAAATGTTAAGTCACTGAAACTTGTGGAAAAATTAATCAACATCGTAAGCACCGTCTCATCTACGGAAAATAACATCAATACGCGACTAGAGAACGCATAGACAGCTATCGATAGGCTCTCGGTCACATGAAAGTAAGATCTACCCAATAAAATAAAACACAGTTTTTTTTTCGAAGCAGCGGTCGTGCCAATACTACTATATGGATGCACCACATGGACGCTGACTAGGCGTATGGATAAAAAGCTTGATGGCAATTGCATAAGAATGCTATGAGCCGTATTGAACAAATCCAGGAGTCAATAATCCACGAAACAACAGCAGTACAGCCACCGACCACACATTTCGAAAACCATCCACATTAGACGAATTAGAGAGGCAGGACACTGCAAGAGAAATAAGGACGATATCATAAGCGATGTACTCATGTGGTCCCTACACACGGACGACCAAGGATTTGGTGACACGTTCGAACCGATCTACAACAGCTCTGAACTAAATGAGGATGTACCATGGAAAACCTGCCGGAAGCGATTGACGATAGAGACGATTAAGCGAGAGAGGTTCAGGGAAGCCCGTGCCAGTGACACGGCATGATGATGATGATAATGATGATGATTCTTTGAATAAACTGAATCAGTTAGTAACGCAGCTTAGTGCTGATTAACAATTTGCGAATACTCCATACATTATTATTATTATCATTATTATCAGAGGAACTAGTCTTACTAATGCAAACGTTTATTATTATTATTATTATTATTATTATTAATATTATTATTATTCATTAGAGTTTTTTCACATCAGCGTAAGCTGATGGTCTTTCACTGGAGATTGAGTGACAGCAAGTCTCCTCAAGTCTCCAAGACTCTTCTCAGTATCCTGGTCGTTTTCAATAATGTTGTTGTTTGGATGGTCTCCACTCGGCCGCCAACTTCCAAATCTTCCAGGCTCTTTATCACCCTTTAGTTACCGTGACAAAAGCACCAATCATAATTTGTATAATTGTCACCTTCATGTTCCATATTTTTTTCAATTCTCTTGCAAGATCAAGGTAGTTGTCTCTCTTTTCAGATTCTTTCAGTTTTATTTTGTGGTCGGCCGGGACAGCAAGGTCGACAATTTAGCAGATTTTCTTAATTTTTTTTATTATTATAAGGTCTGGTCTTCTGGCGGAGATTAGGTGATCCTTTTGTATATCACAGTCTCATAGGAGTCTGTGTGTGTCATTTTCTAGGAGAAGGGCTAGGTTGTACATATACCATTTCTTGGCATGGTCAAATTAAAATTTCTTACACATTTCCCTGTGAATTACCTTGCCCAGCCAGTCGTGTCTAGATTTGTACACCTTTTGTGCCAATTTGCTGCATTCGCTTATTATGTGATTGATGGCTTCATCTCTATCACCGCATAGTCTACATTTCCTATTTTGCTGCGTTTTATCTATCCTCGCTTTGATATGATTGGTTCTTATGGCACTGTTTTGTACTGCCATTAGGAGAGATTATATTTCTCTCTTAAAGTTTCCTTTTCTTCGCCATGTCCAGGTTTTGTCGTGTTAGATATCGTTTATTAGTCGTTTAAAACGCCCATGGAGCTGTTTTTCTCCCATTTTTGTTTCTTGGTTATTGTCATTCTGTTATCTATCGTGTTTTCAGTATTGTTTCTGATGCTCGTAATCAGTCCTGTTTCGTGTTTTTCTATGTAGTCTTCGCGTCGTTGTATGGATTTGTCAACGCTCTCTTCGATGCTCGCAAGTATTCTTCCTCCCTCTTTTCTTCGTACATATAGTCGGTCCATTTCGTCTCTGGGATGTAATGCCTTGTGCATGGTCACTAGTTTTCTAGTTCTTTGGTCCATTTGGCTAAGTTCATCTCTGGTCATCTTGAGAAAGGGTCCTGAGTATCTAACGATTGGTATAGCCCAAGTATTTATTCCTTTGATAAGGTTTCTGCTATAGAACTTTGTCTCGAGTAGTTTTCTAGTTCTCCTCAGATATTCTTTTTGAATTTTGTTTTTCATTTCCACTTGTTTAATGGCGTAAGCCTCCAAGATTCCTAAGTATTTGTGGGTCTCGTTTTCTGCGAGCGTTTCGATCTTGTCTTGATATGGTAGTTCTATTCCGTCAGTTAAATGTCCTTTGCCACTTTTCATGACGAGCAGAGCGCATTTTTCAATGCCAAATTCCATCCCTATGTCTTGACTGTATGCTCTAACTGTGTGTATTACGTTTCCCAGTTTGTTTTTTTGTTTGTTTTTTTTTATTTGCAAATAGTTTTATGTCATCCATTTAAATATGGTGGTTGATCTTTTCTTGTAATCAACTAAGTTTGTATCTGGCCGTTCATTTTCTGAGGATGTGGTTTAGTGGCATCATGGCAATAATGAATAGTAGGGGTGATAGTGCATTTCCTTGGAAAATCCCTGTTTGGATCTTTGTTTCAGCCAAGCTTTTTGGCCTTCCTCATCTTGGAATACAACCCGTCTAGGGAAAGGAAGACTTGGATAAAAATCAGTAGGTAGAGTCCTTAAGAAACCTCGTCGTGGCCATTCCTGCAACGAGAGGGATGCTCAGAAACATGATGCCCTTCGTCAATCTAGACCTATTTTCAAATTTAGGATAATGGAGTGACGCTGTGCTGCCGTCGGAATCCTTGGGACACTGACTGCTACGTTTATGTGTTTTCTACGCCTTTCAAAGACGAAAAAAGGCTTTGAATAAAGAGTACATCTATCTTAATTCGGGATCTGAGCTTTGATACTATACAGATATACTGACGGAATGGAATTGTGATTCTAGAATTAACAATCAGACGCTTCATTCTTATCCTAACGGAGTTTATGTGAATAAAAAAGTTAAAATATCTATAGCAGACTTCCATACAAGTGCATCTATTTTTGTGACAACTAATAGACCCATCGTTTATCATTGAATAATATATTATCCCAGTCTATCATCATCACTTATCTCGAAATGTTGAAAATCCCATTTCGAACGTCCAGTCATTTACATAATGAGTTATAAATAAATCTGAATTTTTTTTTTTTTTTGAGCTTGATATGCACTTTTAACATTCTTCATATAGGAGCAATGCATACCAAAACTGCATACAGTTATCATCCACATTTAAATGATTGAAAAAAATAAACGAAAACAATCTAATGTTGATGTTTTAGATGACGTACTAATATATATATATATATATATATATATATATATATATATATAACCTATACACTATAAATATATATATATATATAACCTATACACTATAAAAACGATTTTTTAAAAATTGTGTGTGTGAGAATTCAACATCTCTCATATACAGCATTAAACTTTTTGAGTTACACAATATCAAATGCCGATCTAGCCTCTGTTAGGGTTAAAAGGTTAGGTTATAGATCCTAGAGTTTTTTCTTATAATAATTTGATATGGTCTCCGGTGATATTTCCTTATGAATCAATGGGATAGTTGTGATGTAGATCTAAAACTCACATCTGTTTAAATCCCTAAAGGGACATAAACCCGAAATATTCACACAAATTGATTTTCAAGGTAAAAAGATTGGCCCGTCATCCGGGAATTACAAGCTGAATCAAAATCAGTTTAGGGTAAAAAAATGACTTATAAATCTAATACGTTGAACCCAGGAAAAAAAAAAAGAATAAATATTAACCCTATGCTGAAATGAAGTTCCTATAATTGAGATGGAACATTTTTGGAGAGTGAGGAAGTTGAAGAAGAATTAGTTGAGTATTATAGGTTTGATAGAGTAAAAAAATTCGTGTGGATTTTATATTTTGCTGACTTTTCTATGCCAAGAGGGTGTCGAGGTTCTCATAGTGTATTTATTTGTCAAACTCCTCAGCTACGAGCAGGATGTTTTGCAAGATCAATTTTCAGGATTCTTAGAATTCAATGATTTTTCTCCTAGACTGGTTGTCTAACCAATGTTAAAGTATTCTTATTATTTTGCTATTGCTCCGGTAGACTAGATTGCATTTAAAATATCCCCTATGATATTAGCGCGAAGGTGAAATGATTTTAACTCTGGTCTTCTATTTTATTTCAGAAGACGATAAAATTTACGCTAAGCGCACCTCATCACTCCGTTTTCATCATTCACATTATTTTCGTAATACGTTTACAACTGATTCACATTGATGGATTCAATTGATATATTAATCACAGTTTTATTTTCTTCTTTCGTCACATTGTTTTCTAGACATAAAAAAGTTTTTTTTTTTTTTTGCTCTTTCCTCGGAGTGATAATTATGCTCGACTGTAAGATCGTAGTAAGCGAGTTCGAACCCAAGTGGTGCTTTAACATTTACCTTTTGACACGTACGCTTTAGAAAGGTATGAACCTCCTAATCACCCAAACCACGTGTGAAATATTCTACCACTGCTCTCGTACAAAGATGGATTTGATATTAAATAATTGATGAAAGTTTATCTGCAATTAAACTAAGAAAGCAACCTTCTTTCATTCGGTTTATACACTCATTGCAACTGGAAAAGTTAACCAGAGGAGATTTTGTATAACGCAAGAAGTTGGGATTTGTCCGCGTAAAGTTGGCGATATTTTCTTATGATCTCAAGCACATATATATTCAATAAGATTTGCAGAGACAAATGCATTGTAAATAGCAATGACTTGGAATTGTTTTGGGGTATATATCGCTTTTACCGTATAGAATAATGGTAAGTATCAAGCAACGCAATGCAAAATTTACTGAGATTATCTATTTTCGAAGCAAGGGATCTAAATCTCATTGAACACATATATATATTAGATGTATATTGAGGAGCAGGTTATGTAATATTGTTAACAGAGAAAATGAACTCAGTATATCGTGTTCTAATTCTTGACGAAGCTGTCGGTTAATATTCTTAATAAAGCCTGGAATATATCTCATCTTGTAAACGCAAATATTAGTTAATTTTAGATCCACTGTTCTTGTCAAAACTAATTGTCAAGTAGAATAAGCACTCTGAATTCAAACTCTATAGAAGTGTTGTAGGGTTCCTAGCTGCAGTAATATGGTCAAAACTCAAACTAGGACCAGTAAAACAGTCGGAAATTTTGTTAAGTGCCAATCCAACTCTTCTTGGGTTTCTAAAATTTATAAAGAATTGTTCTTCACCTGGACAGCATCTGTGTCGTAAGAGTTGAATCAGCGGTGAGACTGACGGATGTTGTTTTACATATTCTAATTTAAAGCCACTTATATTTCTAGAGTTAATATATGATATTACGAACTAAAGGATATCAATTGAATCCATTATACTGAACCGGAGTTCAAAGTGGAAAGAATTAAATGAGTAGAGCAATAAAAATAACCTTACAATGAAATACATACCAATGAAATTCTCATGAAACTAATAAAATAATAGTTAGCATTGTATGAATGTAATCGTCACAGGAAACCATCAGCTGTGCATACTGGACAAGAGGGAGAAGTAACTCTAGGAAGACTGAGCTTGTTTGAAATAAAGTGCATATTCATTTTTACTAATGATTGGTGGATGCACAGAGAATTGTTTGTTGTAGGATAGATATGTCACGTACCAGAGTTGTAATTAAAAAAAAAAAAAACTACGTAGGGAATGCACGTGTAAGGATGTATTGTATCTTTAAACATCTTAAATGCGCCATGAGTGTCCGAAATTAATGTATATTGCATTTTGTATTTGTCTCGACTTCGGCTTCTGCATCATGCAGTGATTACTAAAAGATCGCACCCTCATTGATGTTGCTGCGTCTACTGTTCAGTCGTCGTATGAGAAAGCTTTTGGTTTGGTTTCTTTGTTTAATGGCATACCAACCATTGTAGTTTATTTAATGCCAAAACCATTCTCCTTGAAGAACAGTAGTGGTACTATTTAACCCATAGCTGGGATGATAAGGGGGTTCATACCTTTCCCAGGGGTATTTGCACGATAGTGAACGTAAAAGGGCGACTGGAGTACGAACTCGCTTACTACGATTCCGCTGGCCATCGCTTTAACCATTGCACCACGAGGACACCCCATGAAGCTCTTGGTAGCTGATGACGTTTAACGCCATGGATTGTGAGCAGTTTGCTGGGTGGATCCCTCTCTGTTATCAGTCTTGTCAAATTAGGTTCTTTTTTTTATACCTCACTGAATGTTCAGTACAAGGCAGATTGGTGTCTGATCGCTCAGAAAATATTTTAAATCCCTTTATTTTTCGCTCGTGTTCGTCTCGAAAATGATTGGATGTAGCCAGTTGAATTTAGATCTATCTTTGCTATATAAGTGGCGTCTTCGACAACTACTTATATTTCAGGGACATACCGGAAACATCTGTCTGCGTTATTGAAAGGAGTCCCATATGGTTACGACAGCCTCCTCCTATGAGTAATAATATTCAAACTATTTGAGCAGATACATATGTGATATTTTTCGTTTCTTTTTTAAAGTCATAAATGTAATACCAAAACCATAATTTAGAATAGGGGTGGTAATATCTAAAACTTAGTTGCTAGATAAGGGACTTCATTCCATTCACAACGTTTATTTGTATACCAAGCCTTGATGGGTATTTAATTCCAATTTTTGATCACCATATTTACCAACCCCTCCGCTCGGGCAGAATATGACACAAGGTCATTTTTAAGAGGAGTTTAACAGGTTTGAATTCAGAGTTTTCCTTCTCCTAGACTAGTTGCCTCACCAAGGCTGAAGAACCTAGTCTGCCCTACTACTTACCCATAGCTGGAGGGAGAATAATTGCATTCATACCTTTCCCAAGGGTATTAGTGCTATGTGAAATGCAATCAGTCCAGGATTTGAACTCGTGTCGCCGTGTCCATTTCCTACGACGATAACCTTTACACCACGGGCACCTCCAATTTCTGATTACACATAATGCACACCCATGACATGTCACCCAAACCCCACCGAATATATATATATATATATATATATATATTGTTACGCTGCCATGGGCCCAGTGGTTTTTATGGGTGCTGTTCGTTCCCGCCAAGTCCACCAGTTCATGCAGAGCACAGATATTGGCTTTCACCCTCAAATACAATGTCTTCGACGAATACAATTCTTCCAAAAAAAAAAAAAAAATGGGGCTCCGAACTGCCATGTTTGAGTTAATAATATTCTTTTTTTTGCATAAAAGAAAACAATACAATTTAGGTAAAAGTCAGGAGCGAAAAAAATCTTTTAGTATCTCGGAAGAACCTCCACTAAAATATCCGTATCTCGGACTAAGCCCACATAAAATATAATTATCCCTGAACAGGTCCTCCATAAATTATCTGTTAATGGCGGAAAATGAGAAGGTAGTCCGACAACGGTAGACACGGTCCGCTTTCCTTCGGACTATGGGATTTAATGGCAGAGCTCGCGCTCCAAATACCGAGTTTATCATTTCAGTATGAATGCAGCAGGATGAAATTGAATATATTTAAATTTTTTGATCACTTACTTGGAGTTTTGTGAAATTTATTATCTTCTCTTTTTTTTCTTTTTTTGGTGGAAGGATACAGGTCTTATTTCCGATAACACCAAGATTAATAATTGTCTCTTTCCTCGTGGACAAGTCTTTCCTTTGGGTATTTGCTTCTTTTCTCTGCATTCTCTGCGTGGCATTATTTTGGAATTTTGGTTTCTTTCATATCCCAAATTATGTTCTTGGTTTTTTAACGAACAAAGGCCACTCCTTATGCGCCTTCATCCTGTGATGAATAAACGGCAACTAACTATGCGTCTTCACCCGGTGATGAATGAATAGCAACTAACTTATTTCCGTGGTTTGAAAATTCACCACGTGTTGATTTATTTTGGCGGACTCTTCCTCAATACCAATCATGGTCGAAAGTCTGCCTCCCCATTGACACATTTTGGCTAATAGAGAGTGAGGTCCTCCCATGCCTATCTCCCCTTGTAATGAATGAGAGGGTGGGAGAGAGAGAAAACTTCTTCCACTGATAACTTAGCTTATTACTATCGTCTGTTGATTCTTGCTTGCTACCATCATCTGCTGACGGCCAAATGTATTAGGGTGTCATATTTCCTTGTCACAATATAAATATATATATATATATATATATATATACACGTGTGTGTGTGTGTGTGTGTGTGTGTGTGTGTGTGTGTGTGTGTGTGTGTGTGTGTGTGTGTGTGATTAGTTACTTGGTAATTTTCTTTGAAAGAACTTGGATTCATTTTGTTTGCACACAGTTAAATACTTTAAAGTATTTCTATTTATCAAAAGTGCAAAAGTGAACATAATAGTGCAATTGCTGTTAAAACATGCTTACGACGATGTCGTTGTCCCGTATGCAACTATGCTATTGGGATTCCTTCTTACAAATATATATATATCAATTCTATGAAAAATTAGAAAAAAATGATAAAGAAGTTGTAATAAGTAGAGTGGGTGATCGTCGATACCAAAAATCATATCGAACCAGATGAATGAGATTTCTCTACAATTAAAACACATCTTTATTAATTATATTTTTGGTAACTTGCTGAAGATTTATACGCTATAAAACAAATAAGGCAAACAAAAATTAATGAATCAACATATAAAGAACCCTAACAAAACAAATAAACAAAAACATAGGAATATATTACATACCCCGTGTTTACATATAGTTTGTTATTTTCCAGGTAATCAGGAAAGTAAAGGATGTGTTTATTAACCCATACAGACATGTTAGTTTTCAATTTTCTGTTTATGTTATGCATTATATCATCAAAAATTACAAGTAAATACGCATTGGACAGCCATACATTGAATTCAAAAATTAGAGATATAAATCGAAATAGGCCCCCCCCCCGCCAAAAAATAGCAAGCCGTGCGTTTGATTTTACTAACACTGAAAATAATCCAGTGCAAAGATAAATGTGATAAAATGACTTAATAATGAATGTATCCTGTTATAAAATGCCATGTGTATTTCCATCTTTAATTAATATATTGAGAAATAATTGGAATGAAAATGCATAATGGAAGCCTTAATTAGTAGAATGTAGGATCTTAGGTACCAAAAATAATATTAATGAGGTGTCTCATTAGAAATCAGAATAAGTTTAATAAGGAAAGCGAGACTGATAAAAAATACATTTGTCGAATTTCAGTAACATTGTAATATTGACATTATGTTCGTATGGAGTCCTTAATTTGAATAATTCTCAGTATTTTTTTTTTCACTTTTTCTTTTTTTTTTTTTTTGCTGGAAATACTTCTTTATAAAATGTTATTCAGAAGATATAATGTTTCGGATACGTTATGCTCTAATATTTGTGGAAATATTTCTGGGTGTAATGTATAAAGTGGTGGTCTATGACATTGTAGTCCATTAGATTGGATTCCAGTTTCTCTATTATGTTCACTTTTCGACTAATATATTCGGAAAATATATAAACAACTTTATCTTCCTGACGTCTTTTCTGCGATGATCCATTTGTCAGTGATCCACGAAGGTGGATATGTCTTTAAACAAAGACATCTACCTTAAACCTTCGACTCAAAACATGATAAACATTACTCTTACAATATCTGTACTTTCAATGATAAGGTGGGATACGAGCAATGTCAGCCAAAGTATCTTAAAAATAATGCAAGCAAAATATAGAAACTGACCAAAGAAAAAGAATGTTTCGCTCATAAGACATACGGTCATTTTGTGGGAACATACATTTAGCAAAGTAACTTTCTTGTAAATATGGACAAACTTAAGAATAAAATATTTTCATTTATATATTCACCTTTTAACATAACCACCGTCGAAATTTACCACGAAATTCTCATTATTCATAAGTATAAAATGTTTATATCGGAGTATTCATGGGTTTTTTTCTTAGTAAGAAAATATACGCGAAATTATTTTACAAATTTAACGTATACAAAGAATGGAAGTTCGGGAGGTGAGATGCTGCTACCGAGGTATGTGAACTGCTCAACTAATTTTAAAAGTTTGAGACGGGTACTTTTAGTTTAAAACACATGTATTCTGTCCTTTTTGCATTCGCGCAGAGGCCACTGCTTCCTGCTGCTGTCATTTGGCAATTCAGAAGTGATTCTACTCTTGCTGGTATATTTACGAGAAATGCTAAGCCATGTAGAACGACTGTGGCTGTCATAGTTTCTGGGGTTTCTCGTCTGTTTCGTTCCTTTTTTAAATATGAAATGATTTTCTTTTATTAGATCTATGGAAGTAAGAAGTCGAGGCAGAGTATAAATAAATATGGTTCTATTTTATATCATTGCAAGACTCCAGTGACAATGTCGAAGAAGATAGTGTCTCCATCAAATGAGCAAACCATTGTTTTGATATTTTTGTAAAGCATCATTATCGCGGTAACAACTTCTTTAGGAAGAATGTTGCATTTGCCCTTTCTTTCCATTATACTTGTGAGAAATCTACGATTTTAGTGTTGCCACGAAATTCTTGGTCTGAACTTTTTCGATGATTTGACGTATTGACAGAATCTGTGAGGTTGTGGAACGATTTTCATCGAAAACCGTGCTAATTTTTCCTTGGAGATTTCTCATTTTTGGGTTGCATACGATTATCATGCAATGCATTCTAAAACGTTTGCTGCGATAGAAGTAAGAGTAATGTGTCTGGAGTTCTTTGTAATGAAGAGTTTGGCTTTCTTTGGAAAGAGAAAGATGAAACCGTTTCTCCAATTCTCCTTTGTGCTTCGTCTTCAGACTGCGTTGCATGATCAAAGAACTATGTCATAGAAGTTTCTTGTTTTCCAAACATCAGTGGATAATTCGTCGAGGCTTGGAGCTGCCCTGTTAATTCTTTTCAAAAGCGTATGAAGTTCTTCTTCGATAAACTGTTCTCGTTTGATGTATTGTTGATCATTAAAAATCATTTGGATAGATTTGTCAGTGATTTCAGAACGGTTCCCGATCATCCCCTTGAAATATTATTTCCCCTTTAGAAGTCTCTATTTTTGGCTGGGAGCTTTTAGTTTTGCTCACGAAATGCCCTCGCTTCTGCTCACTTCATTTACTGTCTGCCACGTTATTCATGATTGTCTATCTTCAAATGAATTTCTAATTCCACCGATTTGGCCTTGAATGTATTCTAATGGCTCATTTAGGTTAGTGTTGATTAGTTCTATCTGGGCTTTCTTAGTTTCTTCACGTTAGCATTTATTAGGTTTCTTTTATGGTGCTTTTTAAGTCATCTTGATTTTTCCTTATGACATGTATCTCCCATGGAATTCTACATTTGGCTCATGGTTTGGTTGGTATATTAGTTGCTTCTCTATGGGAAGTGACAAAGTGTTCAACTTTTTCATTCGGATTTTGTCTTTCAGATATCTTCTGAAGTGTTTTGGATTTGTTTCTTACAATTACCGTATTTTACATATATTACAAGCGGACATTGGCCTAGTGGGTAGAGTGTTCGCCAATGGTCCGGGAGACCTGGGTTCAATCCCAGGTCGCGTCATACTAAAGATTTTGAAAATGGTTCTTGATGCCTCCTTGCTTAACACTCTGGAATATAAGGTACGCATCAAGTGTACAGTGGTTCAATCCAGGGAAAAAAGTAGCACCCTCCTCTACACCTCGGTGTTGTAGGTATTGAAAAGGGAGCCTTCTGGTCACCCTCGACTACGGTCGCCAACTTTCCTAACTTACATATATTGCATCACTAAAGATAACGGAGGACCAATCGTAACGTGTGGCTTTTGACTGTTTTTTTTTCTTTTTCCTTGACTCAGATATATCTTTTACGAGGAAATTCCGAGATCAGAAGATACACTTTAAAAAATAGATGTTTACCCAAGAGTTCAGAGCGCTTTTTATCATTTCTGGTTCATGAGTAACTAATCTAGCTGTTCTTTACAGTTATTTGGTTAGTTGTAGGGCCATTGTTTAAAAACTTTTTTTTTATTATAGTATTTATGCATAATCATATTTTTCTCGAGTGAAAATTTGTTAGATATTTGCCACTTCTATTTGGCAGATTGTGTAAGTCAAATTTTAGATTTCATCCTTGCCTATTTGAGCAAGTATCTCTCCACCGATAATTTGAACGTTGTGTTTAGGAGTGTGGCGAGCAAGAAAAGATAGCTCGTTGAAGAAGGTGGTTATATCCGATTCATCTATGGCATTGGTTGATCTGTGACAAGAGAAAGGCGTTGCTATTAAAGGTAGCTCACATAATTTCCGGTTGGGTGCTCTCTATGCTATTAAGTGATTTTAAGGCACCAGGTTTTAGAAGTATTCCTATATATATTATGGTGGCATTGGTAGAGTTTTTAAAGTAGATGTTAAAACAAATGTCCACCCATTACCGGAATCCTGGTATCTTTAGTCTGGTTCTCTATGTTAATATTCATGTTCTTTCACATTTATCATATTTACCAACCCCAACGCTCGGGTAGGATATGACACAAAGTCAATTTTAACCGGAGTTTAAGAGGTTTGAAATCAGAGTTTTCCCTCTCCTAGACTAGTTGCCTCATCAAGGCTGAAGAACCCAGTCTGCCCTGTAATTTACCCATAGCTGGAGGGAGAATAATTGGATTCATACATTTCCCAAGGGTATTAGTGCTATGTGAAATGCAATGTTCTTTCACGTTTATAATGTGTATATGCTAATCTACTGCACTAGCTCTAGACTCGAATCGCTGGTCTAGTAAGTTTAAAGGCCTGACGTCAATGTCACTATAGTAACAATGTTTTTGCATCAAATTAAGTTGGGATTGTACTCTGTTGCTGATTTTTCAAACACTGATTCTAGAGCTCCAAACTCAGCAGGACGTGCCTAGTGTTTACTTACGTGGGGCCATTGGCTTAATAAGTAGAGTGCTTGTCCAGGAGACCTGAGTTCAATACCAGGTTGATTCTTAGCAAAGACTTGAAAAATTGTACTTGGTGTGACCTTGCTTAACACTCAGCATTATAAGGTACGTATCAAGAGAACAGTGGAGTATTCTAGGGAAAAAAAAGTAGCGCCTTCCCCTACACATTGGTGCAGTAGCTGTTGAAAAAGGAACTTCCGGTCACCCTCGACTAAGTTTGCCAAATTTACAACATTTTTTTTTTACTTATATGGTTATGATACATTTAAACTGCAATACCTCAGAGGATTTAACGATGTGCCAAAAAATACTGATATCAAATTATATTATTAGTATTAGGTTGCAATACTTGAAACTTTTGAACTGTGTGCAAACAAATAAGTAATAATTGATTGAATTTTTAACAATGATTGATATATTTTCACTGTGTATAAGCAAATGTTACCAACAAGCCAATCGCTTGCGAAAGCATATATATATATATATACATAGTCATCCACAGACAGATCTGTTTCGTTCTATCAGAACTGATCAGTGTGGTTAGAGAGTAGCTTGTGTGTGTGTGTGTGTGTGTGTGTGTGTGTGTGTGTGTGTGTGTGTGTGTGTGTGTATTTATGTCTGTATGTATGAACAGAATTTGGTATCAAATAGCATCCAAAGTTATATGTCTTAAAACAAAAGAAAACCAAACTCAACCAGTAAAATCAAGACATAGAAAAAAAGTTGGCGCGCTGTGCATTTGCAGAGAATCCAGTGGCAATCAGAAACATAGAAATGTTAATTACCGACGAAGATTATAAAGTTACAGCCTTATCTAAATCCCTGATACTCAAATAATATAATTTAGCAATCACAAATATATATATATATATATATATATATATATATATATATATATATATATATATATATATATATATATATATATATATATATATATATATATAAGAATGTTAAAGAAGAGCTTTTCCTTGTCTTTTACTTTACTCGATTTATCATGTGGGGCTCACAAAGTGATCGGTAGTTAAAGACAAAATAAAAACGCAGTCCTCTCAAAATCGTAAGGATTACTATAGAGTTATCTTCCACAAATCGTTTGCTTTGAAAGTAGAACCTGAATTGCACGAACAAGATTTATTTCTAACTACCCAGGAGTAAGTAAGTAAAGTTGGCGACCGTAGTCAATGGCGACCAGAAGGTTCATTTTCAATAGCTACTACACCGAGGTGTAGGTGGGGGGCACTACTCCTTTCCTTGAATTGCTCCAGTTTACCCTTGATATGTACCTTATATTGCTGAGTGCTAAGCAAGGAGTTATCGAGTACCATTTTGAAAATCTTTGGTATGAGGCGACCTGGGATTGAACCTAGGTCTCCCGGACCATTGGCGAACACTCTACCCACTTGATCAATGAAACGGCACGCTTGAGTACATGATATCATTTCTGGAAGAAGATGAATAAATTATCCAGCGAAGTGTCAAGTATTATTTTACTTGTTTCTTTTACTGAAAATCGCGTTCAGCGGGATTTCTTCTAGTATTCATCGTCATCATCATCATCATCATCATCAATGCGTGCCACCAGTAATTTTTCTTTGGATTTTCTTACCCCCCCCACGTCTCCATTTATCATCTAGTAAGTTGTTTTAACGGAACCAAGTATCTGCCCACATGTGATGAATGAAACTTTTTATTAATAGGCTTAGTCACGTAGGATTCCGACTTCACTCCATGATAGTGTCCAGCATGTCTTGTATGTCTTACTTTGATGATGTTCGAGATGGAAGCAAATAGCCTTAGTACTGCGGGTTTTTCAAAGTGCTGCTTCGAGAATCTGTTTAAAACAGCACACATAATCCTATATAATTTTTCTCCAATCATTTTTCTTGAGTTCTGATGTTGTAACCATACATTAGTACTGACACTGGTACAGCTTGAAAGGATCCCCATTTTATTATATCAGAGTGATCAGATTTTAATATGTTCGATAACCAGTCGATACTATTTACCAAACCCTCCGCTCGGGCAGGATATGACACACGGTTAATTTTTAAGCGGAGTTTAACAGGTTTGAATTCAGAGTTTTCCTTCTCCTAGACTAGTTGCCTAACCAAGGCTGAAGAACCTAGTCTGTCCTACTATTACCCGTAGCTGGTGGGAGAATAATTGGATTCATACCTTTCCCAAGGGTATTAGTGCGATGTGAAATGCAGTCAGTCAGGTCCAGGATTTGAACTCTTGTCGCCTGTCCATTTCCTACGACGATAACGACTACACCACGGGCACTTCATAACCAGTTGATAGCTGTCCATGCTTTACCAATAAGAATTCTGTCATTCGTTTCAGTAAATGAGATATTTCCACCAAGCTATATGATCTAGTATCACACGGTAAAACCATGTAATACTAGCAAGAACATAATATAATATCAAGTTCATACATACATTAAGTTTTTAGCATATGAATTCATTTTATAGGCTTAGAAATTCAAATTTTATTCACATCTTGTGCCAGAAATAAAGCCCCTATTATGCCATATATTATACTCACTTATACAAAGACAAATAGACGTACGCATTTATTGACCGAATGGTTGCGTTCTTATGAGAATTGCCCATTGAAAACTCAAGTCCATGGAGAATAGTATCGCGAGACCTCGTTTTCCCTTCTCGATTTCTTTTTTTTTTTTTTTCTACCTGAACTATATTTTCCCATTAAGCATGGAGGCATTTATGCTCTTATGAAAAGATCGGTAACATTTAATTCGCGTCTTCATATTAAACAAATGATTCAGATAGAAAAGGACTTTTTAAAATTCTCCATACTCTCAGAAATCATTCACGTCAACTTGAATGCGTCAAAAGTAAGAAAATAACTTAACTTTTAGTGAAATTCAATAAACCATTTCACAACTTTCCCTTCACACGTATTTCAGTCTTCAATAATTCAAAGGTATATATATATATATATATATATATATATATATATATATATATATATATATATATATATACTTTAATCTCGGCTTAACGCTTTTATAATTCTATAATATTTTGGAACCGTTTGAATCGAATCAGTTCTAATGTAAGTAAAAGTTAGCGCGTAGCTTTCTATTTCTTTTTCTTTCGACAGTTTTAAATTTATCTCTCAATCACCTTGGCTTTAACGTTCGTCGAGGGGCAAAAGTTTGTTCTGAAAAGTTGAAGGCTCTATCAAAAACTGACGCTAAATCGTTGAGTATAAATTGTAATTTCACAGAAATTAAAACCGTTTCTTGATTATATCGGATAAAATAAGAAGTCATGAAAATATCTGGATCTTTATAAACAAACCAAAAAAAAAAAAAAGACAATTAAATTAATAATCGTTTCGATTCAACTAAAATCTATATATAGTTCATTTCTTTTCCCTTTTTTTCTGCTCTTACAGTCATCGACAACATCAAAAGTATATGGTACCGTCACCTGTTCAAAACCAAAAATAGCGCCGATTTTTAAGTCTCACAAAGAGTTGGCTAATTATAGAATTTTTATTGAATGTTCACAAATAAAGTAAAAATGGTTGAAGCTTATTTTCATCATCATCATGACGTGCAGCTAGCACGGATATCCCTGACCCTCTCTCTCCACGTCTCCCTATCATTCATCGCCTTCGGCAGGTCTTCGGGGTTACATTCTGTGTCATCACATAGCTGCTGTATGAATGTTCGAGCTGGTCGTCCTTCTTTTGATTGGCCATATGCGGGGGTCCACAGGAGCACATCTCTTACGATCTCGTCTTTGCTTCTCCAGCAGTGTCCAGCATGTCTGGTTCGTCTAGCTTGTATAGTTTTCGTGATAGGTGGTAGGTGGCCGTACAGTTGGCGCCGTGTGGGGTGTTGCTGCCAGGACCTGTTCAATATTGCTCGCAACATTCCTGTATAATTGCCGTCGAGCTTCTTCTCCAACCGTTTAATCAGCGTCCAAGTAGTGCATCCATACAGCTGTATCGACACGACCGCCGCCTGGAAGAAACTGCGTTTCAAAAGAAGTTTTAATTCAGAATGTCAATTTCAACATGCATTTTTGTTTTATTTGATTGATTTTTCATGTGTCGACTATCACATTTATTTGATTTTGATATAAATGGTTGTGTAATTGTTAAAGAGCTGGACTGCGGAGTCGTAGTATGCGAGTTCTGAAAGCCAGTCGCACAATCACTTTCACTTTCGGACAAATACCCCGGAGAAATGTATGAACCCCCCTTACCCTCCCAGATATAGGTTAAATAACATCACAGCTGTTCTTCGAGACGGATGGCTTTGGCATTAAATAACCCACGAAAATTGATATGCCATTAAACAAAGAAACTAAATCAATATTATTGTTTTTTTTTTTCATTTAATGTATGTGGACAATTTAAAACATTTCCCCAGATAATTCATTATTTTTATTGCCTTTTTTAAAAGATTACGTGATACTCTTTGCCTTCAAATAACTTTAATAAGTTTCAGAGTGTAATGAGTTGTATTTGACGAGATTGAGAAATTCTGGGCAATTTTTTAAAACTTCCATATTAAGTATAGACATAATATCTTTTCAGTTTTCATTGAAATGCAAAATGTTACTGATATATATTGTTCGATTTAACCTTCGTATTCTTATCAAACAGATTGAATTAGATATTTTTTACAATCTATTTGATAGATAAATAATCAAAGCAATAATTTCCATTTTCTTGACATAGATGATTAAAATATGAGGTGTGATAAAAAGTTCTTATGATGGATATTTTTAAATTTTAAATTTAGATTTTTATGTTATTGCTACCATCGTTATTTAATTTATTTCATTTAATGATATTTTTTAACAATAATAATTACCTTTTTCACGGATAATTTATCGATTTTTGGAACTTAAAAAAACAGTAATTGGTGCTTTTCTAATAAAGTTAAATCATACTTTTGGGACAATAAAATAAAATATTAAAAGTAAAGAAAAGATTGCTCTTTCAAGACATTTTTTTGCTTATTAACTTTTTAAAACATTTTGAGCCGGAATGAGGCCAGAAAAAAAATGTAATCTAACAGCAATAAAGGTGAATAAATACATATGATTAAATCGTGAATAAATATTTGGTGCAATTATCTTTCTGATCCAAATTCTTTTTTTCGAATGCTGTTTTTCATTGAACGATATTTATTTTTATAAGTCTGTATAATAAAGTCTTTTTTTATGGACTATAATCTTCTTTAACATGTTTATCATTTGCTGAAAAAAAATATCTGTTAGCAATTTGTGCCATTTTCTCGATTTTTTAAAAATATTTTTGTTAAAAAAATATTTCATTAAAAAACCTTCTTAAAAAGATATACCGTTTAGAAGACATAATTTTTAATCATTAGACTCAAAACAGAATAAATATAATGGCTCTTATGACTTCCATAGATCAGAAAGCTATACGTACAGGTGATCTGATAGATTTATCAATGATGTATTAATTTTATGGTCCTGTCAAACCGTCTTGGCTTGTTTTATGCCTATGGAATCGCGTTCATTGTACATTTATAATACTAGTTTTATGGTGTTTATAATAAGTGTTTATTCATTTATTTATTTATTTGTTTATTTATTTATTATTGGAAACAATTCGATCGAATACGCATAATTTCGAAAACATCTCTTTGAACCATAGATTGGGCGCTAACAGTTTTTTTTCTGCTTCGATGACTTTGATGTGTCAATGCGTTGGATTCCATTCAAGAACATCTGATGGTTTCATACTTAGTTCCCATCATGTCTTGCTTGTCTGTTTTGGATTGTTCATTCGATGAGCTTGTATGAGTTTTTCATAGTTTGCTGCTTTCAGCACTTTTACAAAACTGTACGCATCGTCCTTGTGTAGTTCTTATCAAGCTTTTTTCCGTGTGTTGCTTTAGAGACAAAGTGGTACTTCTATAGAGCATTACAAGCAGATTGAAAGAAATCATGTAGTATTTTATCAGACAGATCAGATTTCCATTTGGTCGATAAATTCTTTCTTAGGCCGCACGTCTCACTCTTTACTTTTCTAATATGAAGATGTCGTCATCTCTTCGTCTCACCTTTATCAATTTTCTTCGAGATGTCTGCAACGATACATGTGCCCATAGCTATTGTGGGAGAATGTTTGGATTTATTCAGTACCCAGTTTAAAATAGAATAATCTAGGATTTAAACTCTGGTTACAGGGTCCATTTCCAACGACGATAACATTTGAGACTATAATATTTGAATAAAATAAGTTTGCCCTGGAAAAAAGGAATCAGAGTTTGAATGCGTGTTATGTGTCAAAATTATCCTGAGCCACTCCTTATATGAATTAATTCTTCATTAGTATACTGTTGCTGCACTTAAAGGAAATATGTATATTTATGTATATGTATTGATATGGTGAATACAACCGTAATTATTTTGTACCGAAGTAACCGTGAGTACAAATGACGGTGTGTCTTTTGGTCTGAGGAGTGTCCTATAGATAACCACTTAAGACAGCTATGCAAGGTGAGGGTTTTTCGTAAAGTGGAGACTGTAACATACAAAGCAGAGTTCAGCTCTTGAAGTGTCTTTTCTGCGAAGGATAGTCCGATTCTTCCTTATTCTTTGGTTTACCAAGAAAAGCAAGTCCCTGACAATTTTCTGAACGCAAGATGATTCTTTTGTCAAATTAATACTAATCGATACAAGTTATTTCTGTTTAACTTTAATTATTTTCCTGTCAATAATTAGCCAAAATACGATTGATATTTTTTCTAAGCGTGTGTGTGTGTATGTATGTATGTGTGTGTGTGTGTGTGTGTGTGTGTGAGAGAGAGAGAGAGAGAGAGAGAGAGAGAGAGAGAGAGAGACATGGCTATTTTATGTGGCTCACTTCTGATATCAACTAGACTCGCCCATTTAAGAGATTAAATCTTTATAGCTATTCCGATGGATGTTCAGATTCACTCCTCTCCCTCACTGACAAACTATGCCATTAACCTGGCCTTTCTAACAGATGAATCCTCTTTAAGCTTGACGTCTACCCTCACTGAAGCTCGAATACTTTCTGACTTCATATTGGAGCGATATTTGCCAACTATTCAAAATCCATCGGAAGAAATTTCTGATTGTCTGGCATTATCTTCAAAGAATAGCTGCTACGCTATTTTGGAATTTTAATTTGTTTTGTCTCATTGATTTAGTTTAAACTAAGCTGTATTACCTACATCTTACTTAATGTAACATAGTTTGTCTTGTTTAGTTCAATTTTATTGATCTTTACATACATGTCTGATGTTTTTTGACACAGCAGAAAAATGACACTAAATATGCGTGATGTTTTATTTTCTTCCGATTAAAATACTTCTGATTCAGTCCGATTGATCCTAGAAAATTTAAGGGGAAAACACTTCTGGTATAACTGTTATTCACATTTAAAAAGTGGTAGGATATCTCTTAAAGACAGCTCATACTTTCATTGTGCTAAATATCTTGAAATGTTTGTTCATCATACAACCACTGTTAATGTATTTGAGCTTACTGATTTGTTTTGGAGTTTAAGCCAGTAAAAACTTAGAGATTGTTTGAAGATGAAATTTCCACGAAATTAGTATTCTGCTTGATCAAAAGGTTTACTGAGTATGAAAGTAGTTATTAAAATATTTGCAGCGGTTTGAGGAGTCCAGTTAGAAATGACTCGCCGATTCTTTCAAAAATGTGACCATGGATGAGTAAATGGTCCCGGTGTTTTATATTATACAATAAGTAAAAGTCTCCATACGTTTTAATTGGTCATTTAGATGCGATATATTGCAAGAAGTGAAGGATTAAAGAGCTACACGGATATAATTTAAAGAGGTTGGTTTGAGAAAAAATCAAAAAATCTTATATATTAAATATCAACTTACGTATCTCTAATTACATACTAACCTTCTATATATATCCATATATATATATATATATATATATATATATATATATATAAACTAGTATAAACAGTATTAATAATGAGATAAACTGACTCGTTTCATTGTGTGAATTGATTCAAGACAAATATGATAATGAACAGTCTCTCTCTTTCCCTCTGTCTCTCTCTCACTCTCTATGTCTCACACACACACACACACACACACACACACACATACACACACACAAATCTATAGCTCTATAGCTCTATCTACATATATATATATATATATATATGTGTATGGGGAACTTTTTATTCTGTATTCTGGAAATATCTCGGTGCTGAAATGTCTGAAAGAAATAACCCCACAGAGTAGAACATCATTGTCAGAAGAAGTAAATGAGAAAATCCAAAAGGATAGACGATATTTTTAACCACAACTGATCCTGAACCGAGAATCCCCGTCTATTGTTAAAATTAAAACAGTTAACACACATAAATGTCTGAATGAGACGCTCGCGTCGGAAATAATTTTTTGTGCGTTGTGAGATAAAGCTCAACTATTTCTTGATATCTTCTTTGCATGCATTTAAATATTAAAACCATAGATTTACGAAAAAAATGTAAAACTGTATTATCTCTATCCTGCAAATATCTAAACGCTCTAACACCATCTAAGAAATATTACTACAAGAAGAATATTATACACTTAAGTAAAAGACAAAGAAAAGACACAGCAAAAAAGGAAACAATTCAAGAGCAAGTTGTAAAAGCCAGAAATAAAATAACCCCCTAAATCTAAGTAAAATCAAAAGGAACCGTTTGATTTATATACGTTAAAGACCAAAGGTTTAAAACTGAAGGTCTTAATTTCTAGCAAATTCTAAAATCAGTTTAAAAGGATGAATAATAAAGACTGGAAGGTTAGTTCGCCGTAACAGGGCAAAACTAAAATTCCCATGTCTGCATCTTTTGCACCTACCCCCAAAATTAATTTCCTTATTTTAACCTCAAGTAAAAAAGTGATCAAAATCAGAAGTTGATACGGTAAAAGAAGAAAAGGATTATTTTCACGAGAAAAAAATATCATACGATCAAAACTCAAAATGTGTAACACCAGAGACATATAACTCAGATAATAAAATCGGAGAGATCAAACTTTACATTAATGAACTATGCGATTCTCAGTAATTACTGCTATCTTATCTTGCCTTATCAATGAATGAGAAATTCTAAGAAAAGAGCATTATACGGGCCAAACAAGCGTATAGCTTTTGGAACAACGGGAAGCAGCATAGTGGGTGTGAAACAAGATGGATTAATCCAAAATTGGGTCAACGGCACACTTCGTCAGATGCTGGGTGAGGATACACATAAAATAACGGCCAAAATAAGAAAACTATAACTACTAAAACCGGACATTGGCCTAGGGGTTAGAGTGTTCGCCAATGGCCCGGGAGACCTGGGTTCAAACCCAGGTCGAGTCATACCAAAGACTCAAAAAATGGTACTTGATGCCTCCTTGCTTAACACTCAGCATTATAAGGTACGGATCAAGGGTAAAGTACAGCAATCCAGGGAAGGAGTAGCGCCCTCCCCTACACCTTGGTGTAGTAGCTATCGAAAAGGGAGCCTTCGGGTCACCCTCGACTATGGTCGCCAACTTTACTTACTTATAACTACTAAATTGATTAGGATGCTGTATATTGAAAAGGAAAAAAACAACCATCGACTTATTGACATGACTCTCATTTGAATTATACGTTTAAACCGAGTTGCCCTTCACACAGGTGAACAAAGGGAACCTTCTGCTGAGGTTACAGTATTCAAAAATTCAGCTGCAGGGAAAGAACCAGTTTTTCTTTTATGTATATTGAATTCTACCCATTATTATGCCACTGTTGGTTGTTCAGAAAGGACTAACGTACATCAGCCCCGTGCGTATACTGTGTCCAGACTAGAGGTCGTTAGGAGCATTGACGATGAGGATGGACAGTGAGAAAAGAGAGAGAGAGAGAGAGAGAGAGAAAGAGAAAGAGTCTAGGAACCCAATGCTATTAGCATGAATTGACTATATATATATATATATATATATATATATATATACTTACACTCACATAAACATAGATGTTTGTGTGTGTGTATATGTGAGTGTGTGAACGATTATATATTCGTAGATATATTTTTCTATGAATTTTTGTACTTAACTATATATATATATATATATATACAGAAATATTCAGAGGATGTATTTTTATATATGATTATATGTCAACTATACGGGGTTTTGTTAAACTATCTTCGGGGTGCTTAATAGCAGATATCAAAACGATTCATCGAAAAATATGTTCAATTGTAAATAACGTAACTATTCTTAGCTTTCGACTATTGTTTATAGTGTTCTTTTAAAAATACAATTAATTCACTCATTCCATACCAGATTTTTTAAATGATAATAACTTTACTATAGAAATTTAAGAATGAAGAATAATTAAAATATATCTAGTCTAAAGATGTCCTCACGTTTTTTTACTCGATATTATATTTTCATACAAAAAATTACTTTTTATGGTTTGCGGTATAAAATCTTTAGAAAATATTTATATTAGAAATCATTTTGAAATATAGGATATTACAATGAATGATCAAAAATTCAAAAACTAATTTAAATAATGGATATCGAAACAATTTGAAATTGATTTAAATAAAGCATATAGTCATATATGAAAATGAATCCTCTGAAAAGCGATTTTCTTATTTACTTATATATCATCAGATTCGGTTTGTTTTTTCTCTTATATATATATATATATATATGTCAAATCGCTTTGCTGATATATATATATATATATATATATATATATATATATATATATATATATATAAGGACAACTAAATTTTTTGAATGGAACAATGCCCAGGAGATGAAACTCTTACTTTTATTTCTTCGTATTAGCAATTGTCATTTCATTGCATAAATTATAAATACAAGTGCATAGTCGGAGTCATTGAAAACGTGTTAAATCTGCAATTTTTTTTCATTTCATCAGACTATCCCACGAACTTTTGGATAACATTCAACATATTTAAGATCTAAGATGCATCATACTATCGACAATCTACGAGCCAAAATAGTTCTTTTCATTTCTTTTTCTTTTTACTTTTGATTTCATTTTTCTCCTAAGTTTCTTAACGAATTATTATAATTTAATCGTTGCACCTGAAAATGTTACATCATACCATCAATAAAAGTCAATTACGTGCAACTGACAAAAAATATATGTATTACACATTCATTCTTTTGTTTTGATTAGATTTCACGTTTTCCTATCTTCACAAACTCTGAGCCAAATCAAATGATACCAAAGACAACACTCCTCAAAATAATTTTGACTGTTGCCTGGGATCATGAAGCGTATTCTGAAGAAGCTGAAAGGTAAAAAAGAAATTCATTGCTCTAATGTTACCTATGTTTTGTGTCGTTTTTCTTTTCTCTTTAGCATTTTTTTGTGTTTTTCCCTTAAAGGATAGAAGTATAAAAGAACGCATACACTTTGAAGATATACCCCTAAAAGATTAGACGCCTTCTCACATCTCAGATTTTGATATATGTTTTCAGAATGTGTAAAAAGCAGTAATAAGATTATGACTGATACGGTGTTGCAACTGTATGTGTGTTACTTTCAGTTAAGTCTGCATTATGTAATTAGATATGGAAAAGCAATTTGGTTTGGAAATAAATACAGAAAAATGATAGATTCTCTTTTGTGTATATATATATATATATATATATATATATAAGTAAAAAGTAAAGTTGGCGACCTTAATCGAGAGTTACCCAAGGGTCTCCTTTTCAATAGCTACGACACCGATGTGTGTGGGGGCGCTATTCTTCCCTAGATTGCTCCACTTTACTCTTGTGTGACGCGAAAAATTTACTTTTATCCCAAAACGGGACTTTATTTTCGCATGTGTGAAAACGGGGCAGGTTGGCACTTGATCCCTTGTAGAATAAGTCCTCGTCCAGAGTTTTTCCTCAGGCATATAAGAACTGGCATATTATGTGGGGGATTAGTTTATGGCTAGACTGACCGCCGCTCGCAAGGGGTTTCAAATTCCACACTATACACACACACACCAAGGCCACTAGTCTTCCTCCCCTAGAACAACGGAAGATAGGGACCTCTAGGTTTAGACGGAATAATATTATATTGTAGTAGTCAGCAACTCCGGTTCCCCGTATAAGAATTTAAAGGAATTTATGGGACAATTTTAAGCGAGCATATCATAAGGCGAATAGAAGCGGAAAAGAAACATGACATAACAAAATTCGTAGCAGACGCTACAAATAACAACTTCAACCACGTGGGAACATCAATCCATTTTACTAAACACAGATATACACTTTCAATGTATCAAATATATCATAAATGGATAGTGCGTGAACACCAAAATCTTTCTTCTTTTCTTTTCTTTCGTTTTCAGTCTTTCTTCAAATTGAGAGAGAGAGAGAGAGAGAGAGAGAGAGAGAGAGAGAGGGTTATAAAATTGGGTATAAGGAGAAACACTCCCAAATGTAATTATCGTATTTAGATGGATTCCTGTGGAGAATCTTTCTTCTTTCACGGGCTCTTCTTTTACCCGGAGTTCTTGGTTTTAGTTCCTTCCGCCACGAACCCTGTCCAACAACTAACTTTCTTATTATCAATTTCCGCTGACGGGAAGGAGTCCCCACTTCAGTTTTGGGGTCCCAGCCAATCGTTTGGCTTCTACCTTCTTCCTTCCCGTGTCAGGCGACCCGAGTGAGGTCACCAAGTACCAATATCTGTTGGTCTCCCTGTGACCCACATTCTTTCTTAACGGTCATTCTTTGACGGCTTGCTACTGTTAATTCGAACACGAGGATAGTAGTAATCTTATTTCTATCGTCTCAGTTGGACACCACGTGACACTTGGTATACACCTTATAATGCTAAGTGTTAAGCAAGGCGGAATCCAGTACTTTATATATATATATATATATATATATATATATATATATATATATATATATATATATATATATCTTTAAGTACCAAGAAATGTTAAATAAAAAAAAATTGCAGATAATTATAAAATTGATAAGGATAACACGATAGACCAAATAAATAAGGACACTTGCAATTTCGCAAGTGAACTACATATTAACGATAGGTTAGGAAAATTCCAAAAGAAAAATGCCTACATTCTATTTAAGGACCAGAAACCAAATTTTATAAATAAATTGCAAACTAGATTAATTAATCCCTCTAAAACAGAGTTAGGTAAAATTTCTAAAAACATAATTCACAATATTGTTACGAATGTGAGAGAGGCTAGCCTTTGTAATCTTTGGAGAAATTCTTTTGATACCATTGAATGGTTTAGGAAGATAAAAAAAACAAAAGTAAAACTAGCTTTATATAATTTGACATCATTGACTTTTATCCGTCTATATAAAAAAAATCCTAATAGATAGTATGAACTACGCAAGAGAATATATAGATATAACTAAGGAACAATATGATATCATATTAGCGTGTAGAAAAACTGTCTTAGGAAATAATGGAACCACATGGATAAAAAGTGGACCTATGAATTTTGATGTACCTATGGGGGGATACGACTCTTCCCGAATAGCATACCTTGTGGGTCTATATATATTGCATGTATTAAATAGAATTATCAATTCAGATCAAGTAGGCCTTTACCGATGGTGGTATAATGTGTATCCCGAACAGCAATGGCCCAAATAGCTCTAGTATACAAAAGAAGAATATAAGAGCCTTTAAACTCTTAGGTTTTAAAATAGAAATATCATCAAACAATAAGATAGTCAATTTCCTGGATGTGACCCAAGACCTTTCTAACAACACCTATTAACCTTTAATAAAAATGGATCAGTCCCCTTCATCTATTAACATAAATTCAAACCACCCTAAAGCTATAATTAAACAAGTTCCGAAAACTGTAAACCTACGAATAAGAAATCTATCAGCTAATGAATAAATATTCCGGAAAGGTAGTAAAATATATATTGATGCACTAAAAAAAAAAACGGGTATAAAGAAAACTTTACCTATAAAGAAGAGAAGGTGCCTAATGATAATTATAAAGAAATAAATAAGGAACATAGACGTAAAAATAGAAAAAGGAAAATAATATGGCTCAACCCCCCGTTCTGTAGGCTAACTAATATAAATATAGGAAAATATTTTTGAAACTAGTTGATAAACATTTTAAACACGGAAATAAACTACATAAAATATTTAACAGAAAAACGTTAAAAATAAGTTACTCTTGCACGAAAAATATTTTTCAAATAATTAATTGCCATAATAAAAATATAACTAAAGATTTTCAGCATCAAATGAATAATAATAATAATAATAATAATAATAACGGTATAAAAAAGAATGTAATTTTAAATCCCGAGACAATTGTCCTATGAATGGACTATGTAATTTAAACAATGTAATATACTAAGCTATCATTTACCCTAAAGAGAATATTACAGATAAGAAAACTTATATCTGGTTGATGTCCACTAAATTGAAGGAGAGGTAATCAAACCATAAATTTACCTTCTCCCACGAACACCTAAAACACCATACGGCACTATCGAACCAATTCTGGTGTTTAAAAAACAAAGGGTTAACCCCTGAGATAGAATTGTCTATTTAAAAACATAGAAGTAAATAGTGAAACCGGAAAAAAACGTATCCAACATACACACTAGGCAAAAATAGGTAGCTAAATAAATGGTATCGAAATTCATATAAGCATTAATATTTCTCTTAAAAGTTAATTATCGAACTTAACATGAAAAGAAAATAAATTAAACAAATAAATAAACAAGTTAAATTACCGTAATTATAACTGACGAAATTTGAAAAAAAAATAAATAGGTAAAAAAACGGAAATTCAATAAAACGAGGAGGTAACTCCTTAATCTCTTCCCCCTCCCAATCCACCCCACGTGTCTAGTCTGTTTTATTTATCCATTGGATCTGAAGAAGTCCTGTTATATTTTTCTTCGTGTTTTCGGTTTACACCAGAAACTGAAAAACAGGGTGGAAATAAATTTGTAATCCTAAATTAACCGGTCTTTGTTTTTTTTCTTAAAGAAATATTGCCCTGTAAAAAAATTACATTGAGCTCTCCACCAGGAAAATTTAAATGTTCAGTTCCTGAATGATTTTCTTGTCCTGAAGGAATTACTCCGAACTCCGGTTTAAGTGGACTGAATAATACCTATATATATATATATATATATATATATATATATATATATATATATATATATATATATACCGAAATATGTACTTTAGAAACATAACATTCATAAAAAAAAATTATGTAATCGGATTTCGTCGTTAGAGGGCTGCTAATATAGCCTGTATTTCGCAGAAATAGCCTGCTAGAGCTTATACCACAAGATATGGTTTAAATTCAAAGCATTTTTCTCCTATACCGGTTGCTATATCAATGTTAAAGAAATCAATCTGCTCTGCAACTTACAAATAGTTTAAAGAATAATTGTAATCATAAAAATTCCTATGTTATTAGAGCTCTTCTTAATGTTAACAATCTCATTTAGTATTTGAGCTCGGTTAACCGAGTCCATATCTTCTGAAATAAACCTTGAAATTAAGTGACCAATTCTTTGAAATAGAATGATATGAAAAAAATTCAAAGTTACCCGACAGCAACTCGAACTTGCATTGTCATTTCATCTTCCTTGATGATTGAATTTACGTTTCGAAGAACTCGATAAATTTTACGCCATCCTGGAAGACCTTATGACATAAACTGAGGTGCCCGTGGCGTAATGGTTATCGTCGTAGGAAATGGGCACAGCGACGCGAGTTCAATTCCTGGACAAGACTGATTGCATTTCACATCGCACTAATACCAGCGTGTTTCTTTGATTATGTGAATTTTTCAACGTGTTATCTTTAAGAGGCAGCCTTTCTAATCCACTGTGACTTATTTTCGGTTATATCTGTTTGCTTATGTGTTTATGGTTGCTACAGCTATGGGTAAATAGTAGGACAGACTAGTTTCTTCAGCCTTGGTGGGGCAACTAGTCTAGGAAAAGGAAAACTCTGAATTCAAACCAGTTAAACTCCGCTTAAAAATTGACCTTGTGTCATATCCTACCCGAGTGGAGGGGTTGGGTAAATATGATAAATTTAATAAATTATATGAAGATTATATTTCAAAGCTGAGTTATGTAATATTTACTTCCGCTTTGCACAGAGGGATATCATCGCTGTTTCTACTGTGACTTAAAAAATCACTGACCTAGTCGGCTAGTGTTGTAGAATGCTCCGACTGCATCTCTGCAGAGGGGTAAGACTCCCCGAACGAGTGTACTGGATATGATACTAAACAATCTCATGGTGAGGTTTCAGTTAGGCTGGAGATTTGGGGAATGCAGAATACCTTTATAATGCCCTCACTCCCAGATCTACTCTGACCAGGAGTGGTAACACCTGATAGAGTCCTATCTATGGGTTAAATAGAACTAAACTGTGGATATATGTGAAACTGAATTGTTTTAAATAGAGCTGCTGTTCATTTGTACAAAAATGTATTTGTCATTAATAACCGACAATGGTTGCTGTGCCATAAAGCCAAACCAAATTAAACCTATAAAATCACACTTCGTGTTTTCATTTTAGAACATGTTCGGTCATTATATGGTAGAATATATACATATATCGATATATATATATATATATATATATATATGTATATATATGTGTGTGTGTGTGTGTGTGTGTATGTGTGTGTGTGTTTATGTGTGCGTGTGTGCATATATAGTATTATTGGTGTTGCATATCCCCTAGTATGAAGAACGTTGTCTGATGAAAGTATCTTAGGTTTCTTACACACACACACACACACACACACACATATATATACATATTTATATATATGTGTGTGCGTGTGTGTGTGCGCACGCGCGTGTGTGTGTATGTGTATGTTTGTGTGCGTGTTTTTGTGTGTTTATTTACCTCTACATCGTTAGACCACACACTTTAATGTGTTTAATAGCCGCAACTTGAGACCAGCGTGTTTCTTTGATTATGTGAATTTTTCAACGTGCTATCTTTAAGAGGCAGCCTTTCTAATCCACTGTGACTTATTTTCGGTTATATCTGTTTTCTTATGTGTTTATGGTTGTCAATTTTTTATTATTTCCAAGTTGGATGATTAATTTTCCTATTAAATCCAAATGGCACGTATTGTTTCAAACTTTTTATCCATTTGCCTTTTTTTTTCAAATTTCAATACCAAAACGGGTCCTGGACGTGAGTTTGACGACTTTACGCTCGGGATCATTAGTTCGATCGGGGAACTACTGCTGCTCCTCTATAAGAGTGGCTTCTATAGAAGAGAATAAAACAGCCATCGAAAGATAACCATGACCCACACTCAAACCACATACACAAACCACATCGCTCTTCGCGCAGGTAAAAAAGGGACGCGTCCTGCTGAGGTTGGAGCCCTGGCCTCAGTGTTCGAAAAATCAGCTACAGAGCTCAAACAATCAAAACTACTAAAATGCAAGCAAACACTACAAATAGCCACATTTAACGTAAGAACCTTAAATAGAATAGGACAACTCCCAGAGCTAATCGCATCGGCCGAAGAACATAAGATAGACATGATATGCATACAAGAACACAGATACACGCACACCGAAGATATCAAATATCACGAAACTGGCAATGGCTGGTTGCTCGCCACTGTATCCGCATGGAAAAACTCTGTCAACGCCGCAGTAGGAGGGGTAGGATTACTTATAGGACCTAGAGTATTAAAAACGCTTAATAGCGTTGAGAAAATACAACCTAGAATGATGGCAGCTACATTTAACGGGAACCCCAGAGCAACAATCATCTCATGCTACAGCCCCACCAATGTTAGTGAAGAAACTGAACTAGTCACCTTCTACGATGAGTTATCCTCATTAGTGCGTAGCATCCCGAAACACAACATGTTAGTCATTGGTGGAGACATGAATGCCCAAATCGGGAAAAACGGAAACAAAAAATACAGCCTCCACAACACGTCAAATAGGAATGGGCAACATCTAACAGATTTCATGATAGAAAATAGATTAGCATGCCTCAATACAAACTACCAAAAAAGAGAGGGCAAACTATGGACATACACGTACGCAAACAATACTAAAGCTCAGATAGACTACATCCTTATAAACAAGAAATGGAAAAATAGTGCACTGAATTGCGAGGCATACTCCTCTTTTGAGAGTGTGTCCACCGATCACCGAATAGTCACGGCGAAAATACGGCTAAGCCTACGAAAAAACGCCAAACGAACAGCGAACACCAAACACTATGACTGGGCCCTATTAAACAAGAAAGATATATGAGATAAATACGTATTAGAATTAAGAAACAGATTCGAAACACTACAAGAAAAGACGGAAAAAAGTACACCAAACGACGAATACGAAAATTTCGTCAATGCACACCTTGAGGCAGCAGCAAAATACATTCCAACAAAAATTAGAACTAAATATAGAGTCCCATGGGAAACTTTAGCGGTGAGAGGAAAACGTGCTCTAGTAAAATCAGCCTCCAAAAACTATCGAAAAAACCCAACAAACACAAATGCCTTAAAACTAAAAACGGCACAATATCAATTAGCAGGCATATATATAAAGGAACAGACAGAATACATTCAAAATCAGATAGATAAGATTAAAGACTCGGTGGAAGATAGACAATCTAGAATAGCCTGGCAAACAATAAACGAAGTGAGCAGAAGAAAGAACACAGCCAAAGCAAAACTTAAAGCAGCAAACCAACAAGAAAGAATAAAACTCTGGAAACAGCACTTCGAAAACTTACTTGGAAACCCACCAAAATAACGCATGACCAAATCACCAGAATAATTAGCAAACAATTAGACATTAAACTAGGACCGTTCACACAAGAAGAACTCGACTCGGTTCTCAGAAAAATTAAAAATAGGAAAGCTGCAGGGCTGGACGAAATTCCCCCGGAAGAATGGAAGACCAGACAATTCGACGACATACTGCTCCGCCACTGCAACGCAGTATACAATAGAATCCGATAGATAGATGGATGAAGGGATGCATACTCCCCTTCCCTAAAAAGGGGGACCTTTGAATAGCCAAAAACTACCGAGGCATAACACTTACATCCATAGCTGCCAAAATCTACAATGCCCTATTACGAAACCGAATAGAACCCGAAATCGACAACATACTTAGAAAAAACCAAAATGGCTTCCGAAGAAATAGATCCACGACCTCACAAATATTAACCATCCGCAGAATCCTTGAAGGTGTACGGGCAAAGAACCTACAAGCGACATTAATATTTGTCGACTTTACCAAGGCTTTCGACTCCATTCACAGAGGAAAGATGGAACAAATCCTACTAGCGTACGGCATACCTAAAGAAACCGTAGCGGCAATAACGATTCTCTATAGAAACACTAAAGTAAAAGTACGATCACCGGATGGAGACACAGAATACTTTGACATTGTAGCAGGAGTACTACAAGGGGACACGCTGGCCGCGTACCTCTTTATCATTTGTCTAGACTACGTACTTAGAACATCGATTGACAAAATCAAAGAGAATGGCTTTGAACTGACGAAGAAAAGAAGCAGAAGGTACCCCGCAACAACAATTACCGATGCCGACTACGCCGATGACATAGCGATACTGGCAAATACACCTGACCAAGCCGAAACACTTCTGCATAGTTTGGAACGAGCAGCAGCAAGCATAGGCCTCTATGTTAATGCACACAAAACAGAATATATGTGCTATAACCAAACGGGGGACATCTCCACTCTAGAAGGAACCCTACTTAAATTAGTAGACAAATTCCCGTACATAGGAAGCAGCGTCGAATCAACCGAAAAGGACATCGAAACGAGGTTAACGAAAGCATGGGCAGCTATCAATAGGCTATCGATTATATGGAAATTAGACCTAACCGATAAAATGAAACGCAGTTTCTTCCAGGCAGCGGTCACATCGATACTGCTATATGGATGCACTACATGGACGCTAACAAAACGACTGGAGAAGAAGCTAGATGGCAATTACATAAGAATGCTGCGTGCAATCCTGAACAAGTCCTGGCAGCAATACCCCACAAGACACCAACTGTACGGCCACCTGCCCCCTATCACGAAAACTATTCAAGTTAGACGAACCAGACATGCAGGACACTGCTGGAGAAGCAGAGATGAACTCATAAGAGATGTACTCTCATGGATACCCACACATGGCCGCGTAAAAGCAGGACGACCAGCTCGAACGTACATTCAGCAGCTATGTGAGGATGCAGGATGTTGTCCTGAAGACCAACCTAGGGCGATGAACGATAGGGAGGAGTGGCGAGAGAGGGTAAGGGATATCAGTGCTACCAGCGCGATATGATGATGATGATAAGTGATTTCATTTTCGCATCTAATTCAGTTATTTTAACGATTGCGAATTCAGCATGTCTGTTCAAAACGAGGCCGTTTGTGTGAACGAATTTTTCGACAAATATTACATTTTTACGATCTACAGATTTGACCTATATCAAGATTTATTTAATCAAAACAAAACAACCATTATGCTTTTGGATATATTGTTTTTGACAGCATGTGCCTTCCAATAAATAATAATATATTGAATAGGTGCGTTTGAAATGTTCAAAAACCCCTATCATCTGATTTAGGACTAACGCATTTTGATCCCAAATTAAGTATTGACGTCGCATCAGATGCAAGTGATTCGGGAATTAGAGCGGTTAAATTGTATAATTATTACGATGGAATAACTAAGTCAATCACGCATGCTTCAAGATCTTTCATAGCAGCATAAAAAATAACAGCCAGATTGAGAAAGAACCCGTAGCGATAATTTTGACCACGAAAAAGATCCATAAATTTCTACATGGACGATCATTTCTCAAACAAACCCACCATCGTCCCCTATAGTCTACATATGGTTCAAAGAAGGGTGTTCGTACACTTACAGTAAGTAGACTGCGACGCAGGGGATCCATAATACTGAATTATAATTATAAATATTGACCATCCGTGGAATCCTAGAAAGCGTACGGGCAAAAAGCCTACAGGCGACATTACTATTTGTCGACTTTGCCAAGGCCTTCGATTCCATTCACAGAGGGAAGATGGAACAAATCCTACTAGCATACGGCCTACCAAAAGAAACCGTAGCAGCAATAACGATTTTCTATAGAAACACCAAAGTGAAAGTACGTTCGCCGGATGGAGACACAGAATACTTCGACATTGTAGCAGGAGTACTACAAGGGGACACGCTGGCCCCATACCTCTTTGTCATCTGTCTAGACTACGTGCTTAGAACATCCAATGATAAAATCAGAGAAAACTGCTTCGAGTTGACAAAGAAAAGAAGCAGAAGGTACCCCACAAAAACAATTACCGACACCGACTACGTCGATAACATAGCGATTCTGGAGAGTACACCCAACAAAGCCAAAACACTACTGCATATTTTGGAACGAGCCGCTGCGGGCATTAGCCTCCATGTCAATGCACACAAAACTGAATATATGTGCTATAATCAAACAAGTGATATTTCCACACTAGTCGGAACCTCTCTGAAACTGGTAGACAAGTTCACCTACCAAGGAAGCAGTGTCCCATCAACCAAAAAACATATCGACACACGGCTAACAAAGGTATGACCAGCTATCGATAATCTATCGATCATAAGGAAATCAGATCTGACCGATAAAATGAAACGCAGTTTCTTCCAGGCAGCAGTCGTGTCGATACTGATCTATGGATGCACTAATTGGACGCTAACAAAACGGCTGGAGAAGAAGCTAGACGGCAATTACACAAGAATGCTGCCACAATATTGAACAATTCCTCGCAGCAACACCCCACAAGGCACCAACTCTACGGCTACCTACCTCCCATCACGAAAACTATCCAAGTCAGACGAACCAGACATGCAGGACACTGCTGGAGAAGCTCATAAGTTATGTACTCCTATGGACCCCCACATATGGCTGAGCAAAAGCAGGACGACCAGCTCGAACATATATACAGCAGCTATGTAAAGATACGGGATATAGCCCTGAAGACTTGCCAGAAGAGATGAACGATACGGAGATGTGGCGAGAGAGGGTCAGGGATATCCGTGCTAGCGGCACGACATGATGATGCTGATGATAATTATACGATGGAATTTTTATCATCGAAAATATTAAATCATACTGATAGACCTTCTTGCTCAATTTCGAAATACGGAGATACAGTGATTGCGGCAATAAAGACTGAACATGACGTTATAACGTCTTACATGATACCGTAAGAATGTTACCGACTAAGGAAGAAATCTGACTTAAGTCGCAGAACAATTTCAAAATGAGAGATCAAAGTACAAGCAAAGTCAAAAGTAGAAAATACATGAAAGTAATTCATTTTCAATATGTGATAGTGTCTTGATGTTCGCTGATAGAACTGTAATCCAAACATCATTGCAAAAAGGCATGTTAAAGCAATTCCACATTAGTCATGCCGAAAATGGGTGATGGCATGCAAAACATGGTTAATTTATGCAGAGTTTGTGCACTGGCAGCGAAATCCCTGCCGATTAAATTCCATCCTTGGCTGGAAACAGACATTCCGTGGTCCCGTTTACATCTACATTTCAATGGGCCGCTGAATAGAGCATGTTATGTGGTGGTGGTCGACAGTTTTACCATGTGGCTGGAAATATTGAAATGCAGATGACCAACTACCACGGTAGTAATACATTTCTTGCATGGAATCTTAGCATGGTTTGGCGTATCTATTTCTATTGTGTCAGACAATAGGTCGAAGTTCACGTCTAGGGATTTCAAGTTTTTCTGCAAATCCTTACACTCATCATAACATCCTCGTATCACCCAAGATCGAATTGACAAGCTGTAGGCTTGGTTGAAACTTTCAGAAGAGCTCTTGAATATGGGGGGGGGCTGAGTCGAATGAGAAAAGATTGCAGCAATTTCTGCGCGTCTTTAGAATCACACTCAAATCATAATACTAGATTTGTAATGTCACCGGGGAAATGGATGTTCGCTTGAAAAAATGAAATCCCTTTTAAACAAGATACTGCCTGAACGGAAGGCACAAACATCAAGGAATATCCCTATTAATAAATATCTTAACCCGGGAGAAAAATATATTTCAAGATATACCAAAAGCGAAAGGAATTTCGGAAAGATGGTGTGGTAAAAAATAATCGGTTGAATGACTTACGTGGTGCAAGGACGAAGGTGTGAGTGTTACAGCCACCGGCCACGGTAGGATTTTTGAGGTTGTTCATCAGCAGCTAGTTTCGGCGGAAAACATATTTGTTTAAAATTTGTATATCCATATTAAAGACGAAGAGACGAGACTCATGTTCTTCGGTAAAAAAAGAAGAAAAAAAAAGAAAAGAAGACAGGGAAGTTCCCTCCCTTTAATTGTAAAGGGAAAAACAAGATGCGGATATAACTTTAAAACAAGTTGTAAAAAGAAAAAAGAAAAAGGAGAACTTTGTCTTATTGGAAGGACATTGTCAGATACTATTGGGAGCGACTTGTCCTCCACATTTCTGTATATTTTTTGTTGTATTCATTTTGCTCTTTGTTTATCTGTTGTTACAGTTGTGATTTCTTTAAAATAAAAAAAAATCTAAGAATGATACATATATAAAGAAAAGGGGAAAACCAGCTACGCGTCATATTGTTTGTCCGGTTCAGAATACCCCACGTGTTCATTCATATCACGTCGACCTCTTTAACCTGGAAACACCCTCATTCGTCCGTGGTCTTAGTAACCCACACATAGGACTTCGTCCATATCTCGAAAAATTAAAAATACGTGTGAAAACCCGTAACATGAGTATAAATATCACCTGAACCAGTTAAGACGTAGACACATTGATTTGGATAGTGTCAGGGAAGGAATACCCACGATACTTTCGACAATCCTACGTCACAAGAAATTATTAAACTGCGGTGTTACGGCAAAAGGAAAAGAACTACGACGGAGTTTTTAAATGAAGATCCAAAAGGGAAAAGATGAAGATTCCTGAGGATAGATTCCAAAGGGAGTCAGCTCAAAAAGGGATGTGGTATGTAAGAAAAATCTGGCGATAGCGACACTTATGCTCGAACATGGATCTCCTCGCAACAAACACAAACGTTGAAAGAGATTGTGCTCCTGGCATAACATAACTAGGAATAGTAAATATATAAACCATTCAATCAGAAGTGTAGCATTGTATTCAACTGTTCAGTGAAGTATCTTGCGTAGGCAGTGAAGTACTCGGTATTGCACGAGATTGAAAAAATCATTAAAAGTCGGCGAAGATTATGCACTGAACAAAACATTATAAAATATACCGAGGATAAAGCGGTTTGTTTTCATAACTATTTCACTCATAACTTGAGGGAGATTAATCGGATTTATACCTTTCCAAAGAGTATTAGGTCTATGAGAAATGCAATCAGCCTTGTCCAGGATTTGAACTTTGCTCACCATGTCTATTTTCTTCGAATATATTCGATTCAATACGAGCACTTCCTAACAATCCAAGAACGCATAAACTCTATTTTTTGCTTATACCTTGTTTAATTTAATCGGACATGCAACAGGGTGCTTATTGCCAAAAGGGAAGGAAGCAGAAATGGAATACATACCATGAGGTATTGAATAATCGAACTGAAAAGAGAATTAGATTGGAATTTAAACGATTAACCAAAGTGGCCCGAGGAACGATGGAACCATTTAAAATCACTTTCAAAAATAATAAAGAAACAAGTAAATTACGCTGTAAATATTGGCTGAGCTTCATCCATGACACTTGTCTAGACTTATCGGTGCCCTGCAGTATCTCAAGTGAATAAAAATAACACATTACAAACAACAGAGCTATTTGGAAAATTGACATGTTAACTCATGGATACGGATAAAAGCCAATTGGAATAATCTATGAATAGAATACCGTCCTATAATTATTAGAATTGTACTATTAACGTTATTTACAAACCATGTTTGTTCAAAAGACCTCTATACATCGTCTGGAAAAAAAGAAGAAAGAAAGAAAATAAGCGAACAATATGACTAATTACGTTTTTTTTTTTTTTTTCTTCTTTTGCGTTTGACATTAAAATTGAATTAGGAAAGTTAATCACTGCTCGGCATTCGAATTTTAATCGTTGATAGTTAAATAATTAGTGATCACTCGTCAGCGTAACAACCTAAAACCGGTATTACTAGACGAGACTTTAACCCGTGAAAGAACTGTTGAAAAAGAAATCTGTACAGGTTTTGATGCTCAAATTTTGAAAAAGAAGTAGAAGTCTAATTATGATTTTGAAGTTATTTGTGTAATTGTTAAATATTTCGATGATTAAAATTGACGTTCACTGTTAACTCGTGTCCTACAAAATTATCATTTTTTTCAGGAAATTGTTGCATTCTCCATTTTAAATGTGTTGTATAGTGGCTCGTACAACGTGATTTCCGGTATCGCGGAATAATAAAAGACGCCGTGTCTTCTGAACACGGGGAAAAACTGAAGCAGAAGCAAAAAGAGAAGCAGAGAGACAGCTCTGAAAAGACGTCGGTCAGTAGTAAGACCAACTTCAGACGTAACAACAACAGCGCTAGACTTATAATACTAGTCGGACTGTATCACTTGAATTAATAAATAATTACCTCTATTTCACTGTGTATCTTTTCCTTACCACGATACAAGAAATCGTTAATAATTAATTACATTATCAGAAATCACTTGTCAATATTGATAAGAAGTATAACAGCCTTTTGACTATGATCACTGGGATGAACTGTCAACACGTTATGTCATCGTTGTAAGCGAATTAACCGCGACAGCTTTAATGTTTTATTTAAGAGATAATAAGGATTCTAATTTGCATTTGAAATTTGGATGCTGTTCATCTTGAACGCATACACCATAAAACTATCATCCAATCGTTATCTTGCGGAGAAATTGCTATATTCTATATTCCACTGCTATTGTACCGAAAATAGTTGGTAGACAGGGGAAATATATCTGTATATACTTAAAAAAATTAAGACTGATTGATATTCAAATTCTGACTGAATCCGTTTGGTTTTATTTCTAATTGAATCCTTATGAAGTACATGAAGCCATCCCTTTAAACACCATTAAAAAAGAAACAATTATCCAAAGTGTAGATATTATTCTGCTTCGCAAGCCTGCCTGGATTACCCTTGAAACATAAGAATGATTTAGAACCTCTCCTGCAAGCTATCTGAGTCTTTCGGCTCGGAAAAGGCCATAAAAAAACTGAATTCAAATCCTACCAATGCCACAAAAGTCTTGGTGAGGCAAAGAGAAGTATAATCATGATTGCAGATCTTCTGAAAGGCGTCATGAGTAAGCTTAGCACAAAAGGCACATAAATCTTTGCGTCTTATAGACGAAAAGGAAGTCCAGCAAATTACTTGGAAAAGCCTATGATGTGATGCTACTGAAAACTGAAACTGTCATAGAAACCTATACTTAGCCTGACACGGAGTCATACAAGTTGAGCTATTATAATCAGGTTATACTTATTCTGCTAGTCGGCAAAAATGTTGATATTTAATCGCTAAACCCGAGTTAATGATCCAACATTTTTTTATACTCTGAAAGTAATGACACCCATTTTTAACCATGAAAACTATTTCTGATACAGTGTCAGATAGAAAGAAATCAGCAAAAAAACACCTATTTTCCACTACAGTCTGTTCATGTTTTGGCTGCATATAAAGTAGCTGCTTACAAATCTTACAAGCGACATTTTACAGCATTGATGATTACATCGTTTCAGGAAAATATAGTCATCGTATTCTCTATTACATCGGCTAGTGTTATGTAGATGTGCTTTCCCGAACATGGCTTTTCACTCATATTCATGTCACTTCTAACGAAACACAGTGCTCTTACTCTGTGCGTGCATCCCCAATTTAGTCAACGTGAACGTCGAAGAAGACGCACCTCAGCTTTCCTGTTTGACGCAAGTTAGTTCAGCTGTCGCTCAGCTAATATCAATTACAAGGAAAAAAATATGGATTTTAGGTGGAAATTAAGAGACTATTCAGCCATACCACCGAAATCCGTCTCAGGTACGATGTAAAAATATATAGATTTGGAAGCTGAGTAATTTTGGTTTGAATTTAGAATTTTCCTTGTCCTAGAATGATTGCTCAAACAATGCTAAACAAACCTGTCTCCCCAGCTATTTACCTAGAGCTGTTGACAGTGTAGGACAAGTAGATTTATGTATTTCCCAAAGGCATTATCTCAAAGTAAAATGTAACGGCCTCGTCCAGGATATGGATTCTGTTAGCCGATTCCATTTCCTATGACGGTAACCGTTTCACGAAGCACGGTAAGCGAAAAAGTTGATGGGAATTACTTTCAAAGTGACCCCTTTACAAATGTTTCGTGAAGGTTACATTGCTAGTAATAATGTATGATCAATGGTGATGACTGTTACAAAAACGGTTTTTTTAGAAGAAAGATGTGTATGTCTAATGACGCTATTGTGCTCTCAGCATTTGCTTTCTGTTTTTTTGTTTTTGTTTGCTTGCTTATTTTAAAATGGATATCAAGCCCTGATGGCTATTTGATGCTAATCACTTTTACATATTATGATTTTTAAGCGAAGATTTTTAAGATTATACTTTTGAAACGAGCCAGAGCATTTTTGTTTGCACACAGTTAAATAGTTTCGAGAATCGCAGTATGAATCTAATAGTTTTGCTAACACACATTTAAGTGGTTTCGACTATTGATATCTAATCCTATTAATTCAATTTGATATAAACTATTTTTTGCGCGATTTTAAAGGATTACACAGTTCAATTTTCGAATTCAAGTGCACATGGGAGTTATAGTAATGGAAGTGTATTCCACATCCCCTAAAATACCAGAACAAACGCTTTACTATTACATTGTTTTGTGTCATATCCAAGACACTTGTTGGGCGGATGTCTTAACTTTCTGCATAGATGCAGTTAGTATATTCTACAGCCCTCGTAGAAATAAATTTGATGCATAAAGGTTGGTGCGCTTTTACTATCGATAAAGCTGGAAGATTTTTGCTTTTAGACTATCGAAATGTGATTCTACCTTTCGTTTGGTTGTCTTCATAAGAAGATTGATGTTCATTTTGCAGAACGTAAAATGAAGTAAAATAAGTGACAGAGACATAAGAACCAATTTCGTTTCTTTGTCATTTTGTAAATTTATTCATACCTTTTTCCTTTCATCTCATGATGACCTCACAAAGACATCGATATATATGAAATTGTTCAAATGTTTATTTTACTCTTTGTTTGTCTGTTGTTACAGTTGTGATTTCTTTAAAATAAAAAAAAAATCTAAGAATGATACATATATAAAGAAAAGGGGAAAACCAGCTACGCGTCATATTGTTTGTCCGGTTCAGAATACCCCACGTGTTCATTCATATCACGTCGACCTCTTTAACCTGGAAACACCCTCATTCGTCCGTGGTCTTAGTAACCCACACATAGGACTTCATCCATATCTCGAAAAATTAAAAATACGTGTGAAAACCCGTAACATGAGTATAAACATCACCTGAACCAGTTAAGACGTAGACAAATTGATTTGGATAGTGTCAGGGAAGGAATACCCACGATACTTTCGACAATCCCACGTCACAAGAAATTATTAAACTGCGGTGTTACGGCAAAAGGAAAAGAACTACGACGGAGTTTTTAAATGAAGATCCAAAAGGGAAAAGATGAAGATTCCTGAGGATAGATTCCAAAGGGAGTCAGCTCAAAAAGGGATGTGGTATGTAAGAAAAATCTGGCGATACCGACACTTATGCTCGAACATGGATCTCCTCGCAACAAACACAAACGTTGAAAGAGATTGTGCTCCTGGCATCACATAACTAGGAATAGTAAATATATAAACCATTCAATCAGAAGTGTAGCATTGCATTCTTCTTATAGTTCTCAAAAATACACGCTGTTTTGCCGAAATCATCAAATTTAATTTTTTTTTCCACGTTTGCTGATTTTCGTTTGGTGAGGCAATTTGTTCCCAAAATATATTACTTTTTTACCAAAATATCCTATTCTTGAGTAGACATACCTTTTGAAATTAGTCTCGACGGTAAATTTCAAGTCCGAGGATTAATATTGAATAACTGTCTACCATGATTAGAAATCACGTCAATTATTTTGAAAGATTAGCTCTATTTTTTTCTAATATAGTAATTAATCCAGTTTTTTCTAATCTCTCCCTATGCTTGTAATCTTTTACTCTTTTTATTATTTTGGTAACTTTTCTATGTACGCTTTCAAATCTCAATATTAAACTACAATTTTCATGTCTGTACATTTGACACCAGGTTTGAATACAATATTTTTATCTTAAATTTCTTTTGAACACCTTTTGCCTCTTTTGAAATATAGTTTCTAAACATCCGTGTAATCATTACATTTGCCCTCGATTCAAGTGACAAAACATGATTGTTAGCTTTAAATATATCATCCAAGTCAACTCCTAGATATCGTTTTTTATTCATTGGTTTAATTTCTCTGTGTCTTACTTAATATTCCACTTTATGTTTTTGCATCCGACTTGTAGCTATTTACATTTTTTATTTAAAATTTTAGTTTCCAAATATCATCCGAATATGACAATTAATTTAAATACATCCATGTATTTTCTTTCGATATTGGTGAAAAAAAGGACTTTAACACCATTAGTTAATAGTTTTATTCGTGATTTCATATGATTAGGAAAATCCTTTGTAGATATCAACAGCAATAAAAATCCCAATATTGATACCAGTATATTTATTTTTGAAAATTACGATCAGCATTTGTTTTGATAAGATCAGTGTAAACTTCACGAAAGCCAAAATCAAAAATACCCCGCGCAAAAAAACAAAAAAAAAAAAACAAAGACAAATATTCGAACAAACAAACAAATCCAATATTATACTCGTTTTTATTCACACTCCGTTCAATCCTTATGGAATTCATGGAAAGGGTCATGTTTATTTTAAACAGAAATAAAAGTATAACATATGGTTTAAGTTTAATCTGAAATGACAGCGTAGTCACATTATCCTGCATTTCTGCATGGTCGGTGTAACTAAGAATACACGAAGTGCATTTAATGTACAGGGGCAATACCTGTTCCACACCAACCAAGAAAAAAATGGATGGGGTATGCCTGCCGACTGCATCTGGAGTTCTTGAGAGTTGAACTCAAACTTTCTTTGCTATTACTCTGTGCCAGAATAGTCGTATCTTTTAGAGCCCCATCTATGGGCAAGTAAATCTCTGTGCGATATTTACCATAATTTTGAACTATATTAATACATTAGCTTGTCAACATTGATATTCTATCAATGGATTTTTTACCCTTTTAAAACGATTGAACTACATTTGATCACTTGTGAATAATTGATATTAGACTGAAGAACTCGCAGTCAGTCCAATCTGTTTAAACCACTTGTAGAGATCATAATTATTCAGTTCTATAAGCATTTATTAATTATTAGCATTAGCTTGAATAAGTTACAAATTTTTATTAAATTGGAAATCACTTAAAATCATATAACTCTGTGAAAATTGTTTGTATAAAAAGTCGATGTTTGAATTACGATAATTTTCAAAAGGTCATTAATAAACAGCAATAATTACCAGAAACCATATAATTGCTTAAAGAAAAAAAATCAGTATTAAATAACCGGAAGGTTTGATATGACGCAAGATCAACCAATCAATTAATCAACCAATCAATCAATCAATCAATTAATTAATTAATCTGTATTTGTATTATTTTTTTAACCGTTTTTGGACATTGTCAAAACTATTTTTAATACTTGGCTTCTTCTGGTAGTTGTGTTAGGAATGCAACTTTGAAGCCCGTTTCATTGTTTTGTCATGATCTTTGTGTTGTTCCATAACATGTTCTTCCACATTGCTCACATAAATATAAAACAAAAGAAATAAAAATAAAATTAAAGAAAAATTATTTGAAGAAATAAATCAAATAATAAAAGTAAAACAAAACCAAAAAGATTCTGATTGTTTCAGGTACATTTTATGAATGCTGATGAAAAATACTTCGAGTCTTAGCTTTTTAGTTAATTTACGGCTAAATTACAACACAACAGCATCAACAAAATCAAGGTGAATATATTCGAAATAATCTAATTAGTTTATATTTGTCATGCACGGTATCAATAATAGCAGTCATTTTGTCAATATATTCCATATATTTAACAATTTGGAATGATAGATTAAGTTTTATCATCAAATTGCTCAACTACTTTTATTCGTCACAAGAATTAAACCCCAATTTTCGAAATCCAGATTTTTGAAGAAGCCTAATCAAAAATACTTTAATGAT
>OY757909.1:58165606-58223106 GCA_963585895.1 Sepioteuthis lessoniana | reverse complement strand
CACAGTTCTTTTTTTTATTTTTTGTTTTTGGCATGGAATAGCCTATCAACTTCTGGTATTTAGAAATTGCCTCCTCCAAGTTTAAACCAAAACTGTAATGACCTACACATTTTCCGTGGTCATAATAGAGGTAGATTTTATTTGTTCTCACCATGATAAGGAGGTGCCCGTGGTGTGATGGTTATCGTCGTATGAAATGGACACAGCGACACCAGTTCAAATCCTGGATGAGACTGATTGCATTTCACATAGCACTAATACTTTTGGGAAAGGTATGAATCCGATTATTCTCCCTCCAGCGATGGGTAAATAGTAGGACAGACTTGGTTCTTCAGCCTTAGCTAGGCACCTAGTCTACGAGAAGGAAAACTCTGAATTCAAACCTGTTAAACTCCGCTTAAAAATTGACCTTGTGTCATATCCTACCCGAGTGGAGGTGTTGGTAAATAGGATATCACCATGATAAGAAAGATATAAATGCATTAATTTAGAGGCGTGACTAAAAATGCATCACTATTTTTAACTCCATTTGACTCACATTATTGCCAATATATATATATATATATATATATATATATATATATATATATATATATATATATTAGAACCTTCAGCATATTTTCATTATATATATATATATATATATATATACTCCCCTACACCCGTAGGGTTGAGTTCTCAAGCGAAGAAGTAATCGTGTTGCCATTAACGCCTTTGAAAGTCTCTTCGTATTTGAATTGAGATCTCGGCGGCCGTTAAACGGATGTATGTAAACAATATTAATTGTGATTCATAACCGTTTAAAATGCACTTCGTAGCTAATATCTCCTCGTAGCTAAATGGTTAGAAGCTTTGGCTTGTCGTTTGAGTCAACTGGGTTTCGATCCCAGCTACGTGGAGATACTGTCTAGCCACACTGATGAGTTCTGATAGAACGAAACAGATCTGTCTGTGGATGACTATATATATAGGGTGAAGTGCAAAACTGTTCGGGCAAAAAGAAGAAATTTTCGCAGTGTCTAAATTAGAAAAGGAATAAAACGTGCCAAAAATTAATTCCAGAGTTTCTATTTTTCCCTTAAACTGTATTTTTTACCCATTGTGACGCGGAAATTGAACTAAAATCCCAAAATGGGACTTTATTTTTCGCACGTGTGAAGACGGGGCAGGTTGGCACTTGATCCCCTACAGAAATAAGTCCTGTTCAGAGTTCTTTTCTCAGGCAGATAAGAACTGGCATATTACGTGAGGGAATAATTTAAGGCCAGACTGACCGCCGCTGGCAAGGGGTTCCAAATTTCACACTATCACACACCCACCAGGTCGCTTTCTTCTTTCCCCGAGATAATGGAAGAAAGTGAGCCTATAGGTCTTAGTTGTAATAATATTAATATTGCTACAGTCGGCAACTCAATTTCCCGAGTGATACTTTAGGAATTAAGTGGACAGTTCTAAGCAAGATAATATAAGGCGAATAGAAGCTGAAAGGAAAGCATGGAATAATAACATAGACCACATGGTAAAATGAAAATACATAAGTTCTTTACTACGGTTATATACATATATATGTTCAAAGTGTCAAAAATATATAGTAGGATAGTCCATGAATATAAATGTCTTTTCTTGGCTTTTATCCTTTTTCAAATTGAGAGAGAGTGGTAAACAAAGTTTGGGTGTAAAGGGAAAATGTCCCAAAGTTACTTATCTTATTTTTTTGACGGGGTTCCACTGGAGAATTTCTCTTCTTTCACGGGCTCATAGACTTCGTATTGCTTTTAATGCTGGCTTGAGAGACTTTGGAGTCCCTCGTGTCTCAGTCTTTTGTCTTTAGCCCGGAGTGAAAATGGCTATCGTCCGTCCGCCACGAGCGTTGCCCAAAAACTTACTTTTTTTTGTATTTTCCTTCCGTTGAGGGGAAGGGAACCCTACTTCCGTTTGGGGTCCCCCCACCAATCATTTGGCTTCATTTTCTCTTTCCCCTTCCGATGTCCGGCGACCCAAGGTCACTTAAGTGCAAACATCTGTGTGACCCACAATCATTTCTAACGGTCACTTTTTGACTGCTAGATAATGTTAGTTCAACGGGGGGGGTATCATTCCCACCTCCTCGTCTTCGTGAGCCATCACGTGACACCTCCCCGCTTAAGAGAAGAAAGGGAGATGAATAGAAATATCATAAAAAAAAGGCAATTCAATTCACTGTTCTTTCTCCTTTTCTTTGACTTTTTTTTTTTTTTCACTTTACTTTTCTTTCATCCCCTTTCTTCTTCACGCTTTAATGAATTCTTTCCTTTTCCTTTTTTTCGTCCTTCCTAATTTTCACTAGTGGGGAAAACAATTTCACTTCTCTTTCTTTCTCTCTCTCGGCTTTTGGCCGTATCATATTTCAAACCTTGAGGAGGTAAGTCCTTCTTTCTTTCTTCGTCACTTTTGACGACTTTATAATTTTAATTGTCAAGCTTTGGGGAGAAAACTTCCTTTTCTTTTCTCTCTTTCCCCTATTCGTCACTTGTTGACGAACCACTTTCTCGTCCATCTCATATTTCAACATTGGGGACGAGAATTCCTCATTTTCTTTAGTTTCTCTCTCTCTCTCTTTCTTTCAACAACTATGAGGGAATATTCTGCTACTACATTTTCGTGGGGCGTTAGAGAAATAAACTTGGGTACTTTTTTATTAATTTTTCTAAGCCCTCTCTCTCTGAAACAGACAACTGGCTTAATTTTTCCTCGAATTTATTCGGCATTTCCGAGTTCTTAATTTTTCGAGGTGGGCCTTCTTGACGGACATATCTCTTCAATTTGTTTGTGTGACACACTTGTGTCTTCTTCTTTCCTTCGTTGGTATCAATTCTGTATGTCCTTTTGTCTATTCTCTGTGATATTACGTAGGGACCTACATATTGTCCATCACAGTGGGGTCCTTTATTTGATGATAGTAGCAGTACTTCATCGCCCTTCTTAAATTCTTCCTTCTTAGTCACTTGTGAGGGTCCTCTTATCTTCCTCTTATCCTCTCGATAAGTATTAGGGAATTTATTCCTAATATTCGTTGGACCTTCATCCTTTTTCTGACGACTGGTCCTTTTCTCTTCTTGTTTATTGAGGTGTGGAAGGTTCACTTCTTTTCTTTCCACCTTCTCACTTTGCGAGCGACTGTGTCGTTTATATCTCGCGCGTGGCTCAGCCGCCATCTTGTCTTCATGCTGGGCGTTCGTTCTCGCCATCTTTCTTTCTTCATTTTTGGCGCTCATTTTCGCCATCTTTTTTCCATGTTTGGCGTTCATTCTCGCCATCTTTCCATCTTCATTTATGGTGCTTATTTTCGCCATCTTTTCCGGGTGACACTTTTTTGTTCTTACTTCATTTCCCAGTATGAGGGAAATTCCTTTCATAGGTAGTTTATCTACCACACCAACTTTCATAGGTCCATTTTTCCACTGGGACTTTAGGGTTATTTTACACAGCGGTATTTTTACCCTCTTTCCGCCGATACCCTCTATCATCACAGTCTCACGTGTTGCTTCTATTACCCTTTTAGGTAATTTATTTCGTAGAAGTAACGACTGAGATGCTCCGGTATCTCGTAAAATTGAGACTTCCACTGGTCCTCCGTGTGGGCCTCTTATCATCCCTTTTTTCGTCCAGGGTCGATAGGACTGGTTTCCTCTAGTTGTTGTCACAGCTCCTTGAGGTTTTCTCGGCTGGGTCTGGTTTCTTTCAGGACCTTTTCCAAGCTGACACCTTATGGCTATGTGTCCAGCCTTTCCACACTTGTAGCAGACCACTGTTCTGCTGCTACTTTGGAAGGTCCTTCTATTTTCTTCCTTGGGTCTTCCTTCAGGGCTTAACTCAGCTTTGAATTTCACTCTGTTTCCCGTGTACGGTTTTTCCTTTGTTTTTCGGTGTGTGAGGATGTATTCGTCTGCTAGTGCGGCCATTTCATAGGTCACGTCAGTTTTTCTTTCACTTAGGTGAACCCTGACTTCTTCTGGCACACAGTTTAAAAATTCTTCAGCTAATATTAGCTGCCGGAGTTTCTCAGCATCTCCGTCTATCCTCTTAGAGTCACACCACTTATCCAGTGCATTCTCTTTTTCCCGCAGAAATTCCACATAAGACTGGTTTTCAGTTTTTCTCTGTGTTCTGAATTTCTGTCTATAAGCTTCTGGAACCAACTCGAAGCTTTTAAGAACCGCTGCTTTCACCAAATCATAGTCGGCGCAATTTTCTGTCGGCAGAGTTGCATATGCTCTCTGTGCTTTTCCTGTCAGCACAGTTTGGAGTAGCATCGACCAGCATTCTTTCGGCCATCCAAGATTTAGTGCAGTTCGCTCAAAATGTGCGAAGTATCCGTCCACGTTGGCCTCTTCAAATTTTGGGACTAGCCTCGCTTGTTTCGTTACTTCGAAACTGTCCTGGCTTTCTTTGCGTCCTCTTATTGCCAAGTCGACTTCTCGCAGCCTTGTTTCTTGCTGAATTTTTATTTTCTCCAGTTCCATTTTATTTCTTTGTAGTTCCATTTGCGCTTGTATTTTAATTTTCTCCAGTTCAATTTCTTCTGGAGTCATTCTTATCATTTCCGTTGGTAGCTCTTCTAATACTGCTTCCTCGAAAACATTTTCGTCGACCATGTGTCTTGCTATTTTTATAACGAGTTCCTGTTTCCTCATAGAATTTTCAACATTCAACTCAAGCTTCTCGCCAATTTTTATTATCTCGCTTTTTCTCAGCCTCTCCAACTTTTCCATGGAGGGTTCTTTTAAAAAGTTCTCTATTTTGTCCATTTTTTTAAAAAAATTTTTTCAAACAGTTATATCAACAAGTAATTTGACTGTTTCAACAATATTCCTTTTTTTCCTTTCACGGTCTCCCAGGGTAGATTTAAACGGCAGGAATTGTCACACGACTACTAGCAACAAATATTATTAATAATAATCATTCCGGAAACGAGCCCCCATTTTAAGTCTGTATGAGGTCGGGAATTAAAGATTAAAATATCCCCGGACGAGACACCATTTTAAGGTCTGCTAACGCGAAATTGCGATAATCCCGAAATGGGACTTTAGTTTCGCACGTGTGAAGACGGGGCAGGTTGGCACTTGATCCCCTACAGAAATAAGTCCTGTTCAGAGTTCTTTTCTCAGGCAGATAAGAACTGGCATATTACGTGAGGGAATAATGTAAGGCCAGACTGACCGCCGCTGGCAAAGGGGTCCAAAATTTCACACTATCACACACCCACCAGGCCACTAAACTTCTTTCCCTCAGATAATTGAAGAATACGGGCCTATAGGTCTGAGTCTGTCGTCCGTCTGCCACGAGACTTGTCCATTTTTTCTTTAATTTTTCCAAACCGTTGAGGGGAAGGGAACCCTACTTCCGTTTGGGGTCCCCCCACCAATCATTTGGCTTCATTTTCTCTTTCCCCTTCCGATGTCCGGCGACCCAAGGTCACTTAAGTGCAAACATCTGTGTGACCCACAATCATTTCTAACGGTCACTTTTTGACTGCTAGATAATGTTAGTTCAACGGGGGGGGGTATCATTCCCACCTCCTCGTCTTCGTGAGCCATCACGTGACACCCATCCTCATCTAGCTATCTATCGTTTCATCTATCTACCTATCAAGTTGGAGAGTATATATATATATATATTGCCTTTCATTAATTCAAAGATATAAGAGAAATTAACCTTCGACTCGCCTCGAGTCAATTATCCAAATATTAGATTTTTCATTACGAACAAAATTTCAACAAATCCGAATATATTTTCCGAGCACTTGTCATTGTGGGCATTTGCAAATAGTTGATATTTTTTCACTGTTGAACAGGCTTTAAGGAGAATATTAATGTGGCATAAACAACACCCAGATTCTATCATAGAAACACGTAACCTTCTCTCTCTCTATATATATATATATATATGTGGGGGGGGTCGAGTGAAAATGGCTATATATACGTATATATCTACACACGCAGAGAGCGAGCGAGAGAGAGAGAGAGAGAGAGAGAGAGAGAGAGAGAATAGTAATTCATTAGCAAGTTATAAATCATTGTTTTGTGCCGCTTAGCCAGAGCCCAATTAAAATCTAAATAAATAAATCTTTTTACGCTTATAATGTTAACCGCTACAGAAAATTTAATCGAGCAATGCAGCAATATTATTCGAAAGATACCGTTAGCTGCTTCACATTACCCTTTTTTCGGATTATCTTACCACCCAACTAATAAAAACAAAACACCAATAAAACTTCTTCTGCTATTACAATTTACATGTTTATGTCAGATCATAACAAAAGCCAACATTCATTTCACATTTCTGGCCATAATTCAGGTCCACTACTTGCTATTAAAACTTTATATTTTTCCCATATATTTTACTGTTTTCTCTGGGTCTCAGAGATATGAAGTGACCATAATGCTTTGATATATATAAGTAATCACAATTCTTGCCATAAATGTATGCATATCCATTTTCAAACAAGCTAAATGTTGATATAAGGAGAAATGGCCCTTCCGTTGTCATTCTATGAATTTCCGAAATTTCATTTCTAAAATGGTTTAATAATTGTGTGCAATATATATATATATATATATATATATATATATATTATGTAATTTTTATGTAATTTTTATTCCAATTCTATTAGCTAGACAGGGGAAAACCCTCGATGATGCAGTTTGCAAAAAAAGAAATATATATTGCACAAACTGATATCTGTAAAAAAAAAAATCCTAAACTTAAAAGACTAAAAAACTGTTAGAAAATAATCAACCGATAAGTTATCCCAAGTCAACAGAAAAATCACCGACGTAATTTCTTAAGCTAACACGTAAGAGTGCTCAATATACGTTATAGAACGAAAACGCATACCTAAAGTGTCAGAAAAAAATCTAACCAGGTTTCACCAAACCGCATAATTCAGAATGATCCTGTTTGGTTAACCAAGGTATTTGTTTCCGATTCTGCTGGTATTCATATATATATATATATATATATATAGGGCGCAAAAAATACTTAAATATTACCTTACTTTCCTTGTTTTAATGGCATTATAAATTTCGTTGGTTATCTAATCCTGTATTACTTAGATATTACGCCATGGAGATTACACCCAAAGCCCAAATATATATATATATATATATATATACTTTAGGAATTATAGAGTTTTTATAAATGACTTTTTCTTTCTTTCTTTTTTTTTGTGTGTGGTAGCATAGGGAGTTTTAGGCTTTTACGTTTTCTTCTAAACTACTGTTAGGCCTCTAACAATTTTTAGCTTTTAGAAAAGATTCAAAAACTTTTTGCCGTGTTCGCTGACATTTGGACAGAGTCATATATTCAATTTGGGTTTATAGTAAGCGTGTCTTTACATTTAAAACGCACAGTTTAAGCATAATTTTACGAACAAAATACAGCATAACATTTTGTAAAATTCAGCATTTTAAATTCATAGGATTTAAAGACATACTGACCAATATTGAAACATTTTTCCTCTGTTGGCACGGGAGTTCAATTCATTCTTCTTCCTTTTAGCGTTTATTTACTACTGAATTTCAGGTAGGTTTGAAGACGGTCTACTGTTCAAGATGGGGGTGGGGAGGGCTACTAATGTCATCGTTTCCTTTTTTCAGGCTCCCAACGGTAGTAGAGAAGAAAAACTAAAAAGCCTCGGAAAATGTCCGAATACCGCAAAAAAAAAAAAAAAATTCAATACCAATAAAAGTCTGACGAAAGTACCTTAATATTGGACTTTAACAAGTTGAAACTTAAGAAAACTTAAATCAAAATTACCGCCCCCCTCCTTTTTTTACGTACACATGGGAAGCAGCATGATGTACGTAAAAGTATCTGAATAAACCCATGGACGACCAAACTCAATACCTAAACAGGTCCTGGACGTGAGTTTGACGACTTTACGCTCAGGATCGTTAGTTCGATCGGGGAACTACTGTTGCTCCTCTATAAGAGTGGCTTCTATAGAAGAGAATAAAACAGCCATCGAAAATTAACCATGACCCACACTCAAACCACATACACAAACCTCATCGCTCTTCGTGCGGGTAAAAAAGGGTCGCGTCCTGCTGAGGTTGGAGCCCTGGCCTCAGTGACAAAAAACTACTAAAATGCCAGCAAACACTACAAATAGTGACATTTAGCGTAAGAACCTTAAATAGAATAGGACAACTACCAGAGCTAATCGCATCGACCGTAGAACATAAGATTGACATAATATGCATACAAGAACACAGATACACCCACACCGAAGATATCAAATATCACGAAACTGGCAATGGATAGTCGCTCGTCACTGTATCGGCATGAAAAACTCTGTCAACGCCGCAGTAGGAGGGGTAGGATTGCTTATAGGACCTAGAGCATTAAAAACGTTGAATATCATTGAGAAAATACAACCTAGAATGATGGCAGCAACTTTTAACAGCAACCCCAGAGCAACAATAATCTCCTGCTACAGCCCTACCAATGTTAGCGAAGAAACTGAACTAGTCACCTTCTATGATGCGTTATCCTTATTAGTGCGTAGCATCCCGAAACACAACATGTTTGTCATTGGCGGAGACATGAATGCCCAAATCGGGGAAAACGGAAACAAAAAATACAGCCTCCACAACACGTCAAATAGGAATGGGCAACATCTAACAGAGTTCATGATAGAAAATATATTAGCATGCCTCAATACAAACTACGAAAAAAGGGAGGGCAAACTATGGACATACACGTACGCGAACAATACTAAAGCTCAGATAGACCACGCCTTATAAACAAGAAATGGAAAAATAGTGCAATAAATTGCGAGGCATACTCCTCTTTCGAGGGTGTGTCCACTGATCACCGAATAGTCACGGCGAAAACACGGCTAACCCTACGAAAAAATGTCAAACGAACAGCGACCACCAAACACTATGACTGGGCCCTTTTGAACAACAGAGATATAAGAGATAAATACGTATTAGAATTTAAAAAAAGATACGAAACACTACAAGAAAGGACGGAAAAAAGTACACCAAACGACGAATATAAAAATTTCGTCAATGCGCAACTCGAGGCAGCAGCAAAATGCATTCCAACAAAACTCAAAACTAAATAAAGAGTCACATGGGAAACTTTAGCGGTGAGAGAAAAACGTGCACTAGTGAAAACAGCCTCCAAAAACTATCGAAAAAACCCAACAAACACAAATGCCTTAAAACTAAAAACGGCACAATATCAATTAGCAGGCATATATATAAAGGAACAGACAAAATACATTCAAAATCAGATAGATAAGATTAGAGACTCGGTGGAAGATAGACAATCTAGGATAGCCTGGCAAACAATAAACGAAGTGAGTAGAAGAACACAGCCAAAGCAAAACTGAAAGCAGCAAACCAACAAGAAAGAATAAAACTGTGGAAACAGCACTTCGAAAACCTACTAGGAAACCCACCGAAAATAACACATGAATCAATCACCAGAATAATTAGTAAACAACTAGACATTAAACTAGGAGCGTTCACACAAGAACAACTCGACTCGGTTCTCAGAAAAATTAAAAATAGGAAAGCGGCAGGGCTGGACGAGATTCCCCCAGAAGTATGGAAGACCAGACAATTCAACGACATACTGCTCCGACACTGCAATGCAGTATACAATCAAAATCCGATAGATAGATGGATGAAGGGACGCATACTCCCCTTCCCTAAAAAGGGGGGGACCTCGGATTAGCCAAAAACTACCGAGGCATAACACTTACATCAATAGCAGCCAAAATCTACAATGCCCTGCTACGAAACCGCATAGAACCCAAAATTGACAACATACTTAGGAAAAACCAAAATGGCTTCCGAAGAAATAGATCCACGACCTCACAAATATTAACCATCCATAGAATCCTTGAAGGTGTACGGACAAAAAACCTACAAGCGACATTAATAGTTGTCGACTTTACCAAGGCCTTCGATTCCATTCAAAGAGGAAAGATGCAACAAATCCTACTAGTGTACGGCATACCTAAAGAAACCGTAGCAACAATAACGATTCTCTATAGAAACACCAAAGTAAAAGTACGATCACCAGATGGAGACACAGAATACTTCGACATTGTAGCAGGAGTACTACAAGGGAACACGCTGGCTCCGTACCTCTTTATCATTTGTCTAGACTACGTACTTAGAACATCGATTGACAAAATCAGAGAGAATGGCTTCGAGGTGACGAAAAAAAGAAGCAGAAGGTACCCTGCAAAAACAATTACCGACGCCGACTACGCCGATGGCATAGCGATACTGGCAAATACACCCGACCAAACCGAAACACTACTGCATAATTTGGAACAAGCTGCCACAGGCATAAGACTCTATGTTAATACACACAAAACGGAATATATGTGCTATAATCAAAAGGGGGACGCAATTACACAAGAATGCTGCGTGCAATCTTGAACAAGTCCTGGCGACAACACCCCACAAGATACCAACTGTACGGCCACCTGCCTCTTATCACAGAAACTATTCAAGTTAGAAAACCACACATGCAGGACACTGCTGGAGAAGCAGGGACGAACTCATAAGAGATGTACTCTTATGGACCCCCACACATGGCCGAGCAAAAGCAGGACGACCAGCACGAACATACATTCAGCAACTGTGTGAGGATACGGGATATTGCCCTGAGGACCTGCCTAGAGCGATGAACGATTGGGAGGAGTGGCGAGAGAGGGTCAGGGATATCAGTGCTACCAGCTCGACATGATGATGATGATATATATATATATATATATATACGTATGTGTGTGTGTGTGTATGTTTGTGTGTATGTGAATGTGTGTGTGTGTGTGCATACTCTCCCCACATATAAACATACTGACATACTTGCAAGCACACACACACGTGTATTTATCAATAAGCACACACATATATATACGCGTATAGACCCAGACACACACACACACACACACACATATATATATATATATATGTGTGTGTGTGTGTGTGTGTGTGTAAATTTACACAGACACCACCTAAACACACAACCATAAATATTATATATATTTGCTTTCAAAATGTCCTTTCGGAAAAAACAAATACGAAATACATTCTTACACGACATCTAAAATAGATGACTTCAAAACGATCTGTATATGTGAAAACTTACCTATCTCTGCGTATTTCTTTTATTGACGAGAAGATTTTTCTTGCCTCCTAAAAATATCCAACATTTTCAAATATCATTTCACGTGCCACACACGTACTTAATACTTTTAAATTAAGAACGCTATGTGCACGTTTCTATCTTTTTGTTGTGTACCCTTTATTTGCTCCTGTTATCTCGACAAGCACCCATCCGTGTGTGAACAATTCTCTTTATATCAAAGTCTTGATGAACGTTATTGAAACCGAAACTTTTAACATTGACTTTACATAACAATAAATTCACTTATTTGGATTATTCTGCTTTTCGCTTTCTTCATTGTATATACATATACTTACTATATATAATTACCTAAAAATTGCATGTATGTTTATGAAATTTTCACAAAATATACTTGATACATATATGTATTTATTACATACAAAGTTTCTAATTTTTCTACAGTAAATTATAATGTACTAGAAGTACAACAAAAAATATGCATTTTGCCATGGTCAAAAGGTAAGGAACGCTGTTAAATTATAGTAATTTTGGTAATTTTTAAACAACTTGATTGCTAATTTTGATTTATAGTCAATTTTAATGTATAGTCATCGTTGGAACTATTTGTAAGGAAGATGGAGGCCAAAGCACATAATTGTTTTACTCGAGAAAAAAAAATAAGCACGTTAATTGAAGCTCATTTTAGCTCATCATGAAGAAGGTAAATCATATGCTGAGATCTTTGGCATCGTATGAAGGTCAAAAAGCATTGTTTATCGAGTAATCAGTAGATTTAAGGCTGACAAGGTACTTGAACTAAAACTGAGAATTGGCAAGCCTCTTATGACTGCCAAACGGGAAGATCGGATGAGTGTTAATATGTCTTTAAAAGACTGTTACGATTCAGCAATGTCTATTTCTCGTGCATTTTGAACAAAAAGGAAATCCAATCTCTAGAAAAACTGTTTCTCGTTGGTTAAATAATAATTATTGGCTCGGATTCCATGTCAAAAACCATTGATTTCAAAGAAAAATGAAAAGTTTCGTCTGGACTCCGCCGCAAACCATATCCTGTAGACAGAAAAAAACAATGGGATATGGTTCAGTTTAGTGATGAATATAAATTCAGCTTGTTTGTATCTGATGATAAGAGGTTTTTGAATACTTATCCCCTCAATGGGTTAAGAAAACTGTGAAATATGGAGGGGAAGCATAATTGTGTTGGGGATGATTTCTTCAGAGAGATTAGGACCCATTGTTCGTTTTCACTGTTATATTAATGCCAGTGTATAAAAATAACTTTTTCGCAAGCATTCCTTTCCTCATTTATGCAAACGGACAGTTGAAAATCATATATTTATGCTTGACAACGCGCCTTGTCCCAAAGCTAAATCTGTCTAAAGTTTTCTTGGAGAGGAAGGACTAGAAGTTATGAAGTGGCCACCACAAAGCTTGTATATGAATCCTATAGAGAATTATCAAAAATCCTTGGAGAGAAAGCCCAGAACAAAAATCCTCAAAATATTGATTATTTAAGGGTTTTTTTAAAAAGAAGAATGTGAAAAATCATTGCCACCTTTTGTTAGAGGTTTATAAGCTCATGTGATCGAAGATGAAATGAGGTAATCCAATGCAAAGAAAAAATCACTAAATATTGATTTTTTCTTTAGTTAATACATTGATCTCGCAAAGATTTATGATTCGTTCATTAACTTTTGATCAAGGCAAAATGTATTTTTTTTTGTTTTTTTTTTTCTGTTGACTATTCATTTACTGTAAAAGAAATTATATGTAATAAATAAATATATGTTTCAAGTATATTTTGTGAAAACTTGGTAAACGTACATGCAATTTTTTTCAAGTAAAAATCATTTAAATATTTGTTGTTGTTCCGTTCCTTATCTTATGGCCACTGCTGTATATATAGTTTTCGTAAGACTTCTTTTCTAGAAAATAATGTTAATTTTGCAAGCCGTGTTTTGTTCTGTCTCTTGGTATTGACTTCAATTTTTTTGGCTTCCTTGATCCTGTGGTCTCATCCATCGACTCATCGACAAGTGATTCCGATTGGCAATTGATTTATTGTCTGGATCAAAAAGAGAAACACAACGTGGGCAGTTGGTGGATTAGCCATGTTATCCGAAGTCTTAACCGACCAACAGAACGGTCAGGAGATTAGAAGTAGAATCACAAGCGTTTGATGTGGACTGCTGTACCATCACAAGAATACAATGACAAATACATCTAAAATGATGAATTCAGTTAATGTGCTTATTTTTTCTGAAAGTAGATTTAAACTCGACATTTTTAACCATAATTTAAGCATGCAATATTGCGCTTGATGGATTTGCCATTTCGTTAGGTTTCTAAAATCTAGTGGCCAGATCGCAAACCGAGATGAGTCAATCGGTTTTCTAATAAAAACAGCCATATCATCATTTCAATCCAGATCTGACCCCATCGATTGCCTCTAGGTTTACTCACCTTCAAATAATTTATATGTGGAAGAAAATTTTCAAGAAATGAGAAAGGGAAATTAGTCGAGAGCAAATGGTTCAAATCTCCCGACAAATATTTTTCTGCAAAAGAAATACAAAAAACTTTTTTGCAATCAATGTTTTATTTTTTCATGAATGGAGATGATATCAAAGATTAAATATTTTCTTGTGTGAAATATTGTAAAATTCACCTTATTTATCGAACGATACTTTTATACAGAAAAAAATGAGTCAATGTATTACAATATATATCAATCTATCTATGAGTGAGTGTGTGCGCATTTTCACATGAACTAACATTTTATCAAGTTAATTACATTTATTTTCAAATTAAGTTGTTCTCATAAAAGCATGTTCCAAAAGTAGTAATTTTGTGTGTATCGTATTTTCTTTAGGTAGATATTGCAGAGTATACACTGTTTTTAGAAAAATACATTTTTCTGAGAAGTGATTCCAAATATCTCTATGTACATATCATCCTCTTTGGAAATGTGGAAATCTATTGATCCCTGTTTCACGCTGACTCATGTCTTACTGAAACGTAACTCTGGAAATCTTATACTACAATGGAGAATTAAAAAAGAAGAATCTACGCCTTTTAGACTCCCATGCTAATACCGGGAAGAAGCTATGGTTTATGTAAATGTGAGAACCATTCAATAAATAAGGGAATATTTTGAGTAAAGCAAAATACTTTTTTCAGATTTTTTTTCATTAATGTAAACTCGGTGTTGTTTAAAAATGGTTACCAACAAACAATATTTTAATCTATGAGAAATAATTGTTTTGAAGCTATTCAAATAGACGTCAAAACAAGCTAAGATCTTTAATGAAAATAGGTCAGAGAAATTTATGTCGATGAAAAGTGCAAACTGTATAAAATTTACTGAAATGTCCGTGATATTTTACGGACAAAGAGGTTTTAATCAAAATGGGATATACACGATTTTTCCATTTCGAGCCTGATTCAAAAAAGTAGTCAAGAGAACGAAAAAGCACTAACTCCCCTTTAAAAAAATCTCCTGTTGAAGAGGCTAGTAAACGAGGTCATGCTGTCAGTCATCAGCCGACAGTTTTCTGGGACATAAAATCACCCATCACTATTGATTTGCTTTAAAAAAAATGCATCTGCAAAGAATTTTACCTATCGGCAATTCAAACCCTCGTGTCTTTCTCTAAGTACGTTAGTTTTTGAACTACACTTATCTATCTATCTATCTATCTTGGTATATATGATCTCTCTCTCTCTCTCTCTCTCTCTCTCTCTCTCAATTTCTCCCTCTCGCCTTCTTTTCCAATCGGATATCGCTCTTCTCAGATTCTCTAGACTGGACCCAGTGTCTGCATAGAGCTGATTTATGTTAGTCTTTGCTGGTCGACCATCATTGGTTTGCTCTTATATAAACGTACACAGGAAAATGTCGCTAATATGTGCGTAATTACTTCTCCACCCGTGCGTTATAAATCTTGTTCGTCTTATTTTGATAGTTGGTGGGATGTGATATAAGAGATCGTAAAACAGCCCCACTGATTCTTACGTAGCTTCCATCAAGTTTCCTCTCCTAACATTCTTTTAGATTCCAACTAGTGAAACCATAAAGTAGTACTTACACGGCTACATCTTGAAAGAATTCCCGTTTGATTTTTTCCAAGAGATCAGATTTCCATATGATCGATAACTTGTCAATATCTCTCTATGCATTCCATATATGTATGTAGACATCAATTTTAGAAGATCAGACTTTGCTATCGGGATTTGGGAACTTGTCTTCTATTTTCAGAAGCTTGTTACTTAATGTGAGGTTGGCTCCATCTTCTTAGTTCATGTATAGACCGTTGTCAATTGCTACCTGTTCCATTCTATGAAGCTGGGATTCACTTTGCACAGGTGTATTTGCAAGAAACGCGAGATCATCTGAGTTCATAATTCCTTCTACGGGATATTCCATGTGCATTGCCTTTTTTAGTGGGATACATTTTTTCGTTAGAAATTTTAAGTTCATGGTGCATAAAGTAGTCAGATTATTAATAGATTCGTTTGTAATGTATCTTATTGCAAGACTCCTGCGGCAATGCTGAAGTCAATGTCGACGTTAGGTGAGTGAACAATTACTTAAGCATTGTTGTAGAGCATCATTAGAGAGGTAACAGTGTCTTTCGAGATAAGATTTGCAAGAAGTATTTGCTCGATCTTTTATCCATGTATATAGTCAGATGTCTTAAAGTAGTCAATAAATAATAGTGTCGTCTCGAGAATTTTTTCTCCTACTTCTTTGATGATTCGACGACCGAGAAGTTGCGGATTGACTTCTCCAAGAAACGTTACGATTTTTCCTAATAATTTTCTCAACTGTAGTTCAAATACGAATAAGAAAAATAACATTATAAACCTTAACAGCTACAACAGTAAGAGTTATGCCTCGATAGTTCTCAGGTTTTCTAAGGTTGTTTCTTTTTTTGTGTAAGGAAAAATTACAGCCTTTCGTCCATTTCTCTCAAGTGTTTTGTTTAAAATGTAATAATGCATAATGTAAAACGTATATAGTCAAATTTTCTTGTCTTTTATTCTTCACAAGGTATTTCGTTGAGTTTTGCAACTCTGCTTTTATTTTTTTCTGTACTGTATCAAGTTCAAAAACTACTCAAGTTTGATGACCTTGATAAACTTCTTCAGTATCTTTATCCAAACAGGTTTTTGAAACGATCTTTCCATTTGTGACTTGTTTCTTCTGGACTAGCAACTTTTCAATTTGTTCTTGTGGTGACTCTTTTCTAATCAATTATTATCACAACCTGCCATGGTGATCGTGATTGTTTATCTTCCACCAAATTTAAGGTTTTATTGCGTTGATCTTAAACGTACTCCTGTCGTTATTTTTGGAGCATTTAGATAGTTAACTCTTTGATTTCTTAGCTCATTTGTCTGGGGCATTAGCATAGACAGACTGCAGGAGTAAGACTGCCGAAAGAGTGTCGTGGATATGACACAAAACAAACTGATGGTCAGGCTCCCGTAATGCTTGAGCTTTCAGGAATTCAAACAACCACTTCATTACCATGGCACCCATGTCCTCTCGGATCGGAAGGGGTAGTACATGATAGGGTCCAGTTTATGGGTCTAATACAATGATTTGTCTTTCAAACTATGCGAAAACAAATGACTTATGATAATTCTAATTGTTTGAAATGGAACTACTTAACCATTTAACTGTGTATAAACAAATGACTGACATTTAATTGAATTGTTATTGATGCAGTAGAGTTGACGACCTTAGTCGAGAGTAACCATTAGGCTCCTTTTTCAATAGCTACTACACTGAGGTTTAGGGAAGGGAGTTACTCCATTCTCTGGATTTCACAACTTTACCCTTGATCCTAACTTTATAGTACTAGGGGAAAAGCAAGGTGGCATCAAGAACCATATTTTGAGTCTTTGGTTTGATTCGACCGGGGATGGAAAACCCAATTTCCTGGATCATTAGGGAAAACTCTACTCATAAGACCAATGGCCGGTAGTAAACGCATTTTTTTACAAGCAGCAGTTGTATCGATACTGCTATATGGATGTACTTCAAGGAAGCTAAGTAAACATGTGGAGAAAAAAATTGACGGCAATTACTCAAGAATGCTGGAAGCAATATTAATCAAATCCTGTAGCAGCTCTACGGCCACCTACAACTCACCACGAAAACTATCCAAGTTTGACGAACCAGACATTCTGGACACTGCAGGAGAAGTAAGGGCGACTCAAAAACACTATACTCCGGCGGATACTTTCACTTGAACGAACCAAGGCAGGTCGACCAGTTAAAACCTATATACAACAGTTCTGTCCTGATACAGGATGTAGCCTTGAAGACCTCTCGGGAACAATGAACGATAGAGACGGGTGGCGAGAGACAGGCAGGGAGATATGTGCTGGCAGTGCGACATGATGGTGATAATGATGATGATGATGATGATGATGATAGCATAGCACTAGTTGGAACCATTAAACGTGGCTGAATTATGTTATATTGTATTGTTAGACACAGAACTTTTTTTATCATTAAAGTATGCGTATCTTGAAAATGTGTTTACAAATCACATATTTAATATATATGTAAATTTGGGATTTGGCATTAAATGACCGTCGATGGTTGATGTGCTATGAAACTAAATCAAACAAATCTTTGGCTTCTTAAATTTTCTTCCCATTGGTATTTGTGGTTTCATTTTAAGATGCTTTTTACATGTTATCCCACTGCATTGTATATATATATATATATATATATATATATATATATATATATATATTGAGGATAGATTGTAGATTATACATTCAATGTCTGCATTCTTAGATCTTCTAGTGCTAATACGTTAGGATCAAAATTATATTTTTTAAAAGTCATAGTATTTGAGAGGAATAACTGAAACCATACAACCAGATACAAATAGATAATAATATTATAATTTAAAAAGAATAGTTATATGAAACAATATCATTTTATATAAACTATGCAATAGTGTATGAATTATCGATATTATTTCTACTTAGAATATAAGGACTATTGGTTTCATCTTTTTGTTATACTTACAATGTTTTGGCCAATATCTCCTTCGTTCTTTTTCAGGTGTTTCTTGTAGAACTCAGCTGCCCACACAAAATATCAAACCAAACCTATTATTTGAATCACTGGGACACACTGCTCTAATTATCTAAACCGTAACTGGATATAAGTCTCAGTTATAAATATGAGATCAAATGTCTGAATATTCCGAGGAATAACAATTATCAAGATTCATCTTCGAAATTTAGACAAATTATTTATCTTAGATAAGAATCCCGGGTATCATGTGAATCTTTACAAATTATTTGCAATAAATACCTTTAAGATTATAAACCAATGTTATATATATGTAAGAACTTACTCCTTTCTTTAACGGTTATGGAAAATAGTAAGCAGTTGATCAATGCGAACTAAAAGTACGGAAGTTAAGATCTGAAGACTCTTATCAAAAGAATATGTAGCTTTCTGGTGCCCGATTCTTATGGTATCAACTCATCCCAAAAGTACGGCTGTTCTTTCTCAAGATTTCACCGTTGTAAACAAAATCCCCGGTGTAAGGAGTCTAATAGTTCACATCTTTAACTGAACAACTAAGCACTTATATATATATATATATATATATATATATATATATATATATATAATTAATGATGTTCCACACACACAAAAGAATATTTACATAAGCACAAGCATACATTACTTTATCTATCGATATGTAAGAGCATGCACCTAATTTTCGTTAAGCAAAATTTGAAATATAAGTTAAAGAAATATAAAATTGCATCAGGCAAGTGGATTTTGGCAGGTAAAAAAAGGCACTAAATTGTCAGAATAAAAACCGAAAATCCTTTCAACTTGAATAAGAATCTAAAGTAAAAAAAAAAAAAGAAGAAAACACGAACGAAAAAAAGAAACTCGAAAAAAAAGTAAAGAATAATTGGGAGGAGCTTGGCAGGAAGAAAAAAGAATATGACTTAAAAAAACAAAATATATTGGAACTGAACGGGGAAGTGGTGGAAGAAATAGAACAACAATAACCTTTGGAAGATAAGCGCTAAAGAAATCTTTCTTGATTCCTTCTTTTGAGTAAACGTCTATTACCATTAGCTCGAGTTGGGCTGGTTCGTTAGTCAGTTGTTTGAAGTAAAATCGAAGACTTATAAAATGAAGCCCTGTATAATTTGCAGCGGGAAACGAAGTGCTACCTTGCATGTTGTCGGTGTGGCAGTATATGTCTGCGTAGATACGAGTGGGAAGCAAGTTTAAAGATTATTATAAAGGATATGTTATTTGATGTGTACGTTGACTGAGAATAGGACAATGAAGATAAAGTGAACACTAAATGCATATTTGTGTATGGGGGGCAAAGCACGCGGTTAAATCTATGCAAATATTTATTCATGAAGACTTGTCTGAGGATGCCTTCATTGAGTGAGTGTCGTTACATAACTGCATTTGTGTGTGAGTGTCTGCGTATGTGTAAGTATGTGAGACTCTTTGCGTACCTGTATGTGTGTGTGTGTGTGTGTGTGTGTGTGTGTGTGTATGTGTTCCAAAATCATTTTGAGCATTCTATATAAAGTATGTGGTTGTAAATTTTCCTTAGATGAGCTGCTCGTTGCTAAAACATTGTTATTGTATATGAGTCCTTATATCCACTATTTCAATCGTCTCTTTACGCAAACATATGAATACATACACAGATACAGAGACATTCTCTCTCTCTCTCTCTCTCTCTCTCTCTCTCTCTCACACACACACACACACACCCACAAGTACGCAAAGAGTCTCACATACTTACACATACGCAGACACTCACACACAAATGCAGTTATGTAACGACACTCACACAATGAAGTATATATATGTATATATACGTATGTGTGTATATGATATGATTGAAATAGTGGATATATTTTGGAACACACACATTCTCGCACACATATACATACATACCAAGATGCACAATTACGCAAAGAGTCTCACATACATAAATATACACAGGCACTCACACACAAATACAGTTATGCACTGACACTCACACAATGAAGTATATATATATATATATATATATATATATATATATATATATATATATATATATATATATATGTGTGTGTGTGTGTGTGTGTGTGTTCCAAAATCATTCTGAGCATTCTATAAAAAAGTATGTGGTTGTAAATTTTCCTTAGATGAGCTGCTCGTTGCTAAAACATTGTTATTTTCTCACCAGTCCATCAGCCAACGTGCTCTCTGTCCAAGTGAATGTAAACTCAGGAATTCAAACATCAGCCTATATACTTGAATGCTGCAAATTATAAAAGCGTACATATCCGACAACGGCTTATTCTATTTCGGTTAAATCACTTATCACGCCTTAGAACTTATTAGATATTTATGAACGTATTTATAAATATGTCTATAAACCCATCCTTCCATCTGTCCTTGCCTATATCTCTTTCTCTTGATATATATATATATATATATATATATATATATATATATATATATGTGTGTGTGTGTGTGTGTGTGTGTGTGTGTGTGTGTAACGCTACAGCACCAAATATAGTATAGGTTTAGAGTTAGTCTTTATACATAACACAAAACGAATCTGTTTCATGATACTAAATTTTATTTGAGTCGGCAACATTCAGAATAGTCGGCGAAGAGAGAGAGAGAGACAGACAGACAGACAGACAGACAGACAGAGTGAGAGTGAGAGTGAGAGAGAGAGATTTGGAAACATACGTCAACTCATCAGATAGACATAGATTAAGGAGTGCAAAATCAAAAGGGGACAAGCGCAGACTTTAAAATTTTCTCTTCACGGACCCAGCCCCAACCTTATCAGGGCCTCCTGGACTCCTCTGTCTGCGACTGGTTGCTAGGCTTAACTGATTACGTCTCTCACTGACAGACTCAGCTTGCGTGTTTTAATATCTTTCTTTTATATTTTTTCAAATTATTCTCCTGACAAATGTATTAATGCTACGTAATAATTAAAACTGTTTAGTGACACGTCCCTGCTAAGTATCAGCTGATATTTATCGTAATGTTCATCTTAGTATATATGTTGCTGACAGGTGACTCTAAAACAAACCTCTCAATCTTCATGTTGAAATCAAGAGGCCTTAGCCTCCTATACCTATTTAAGCCAACACCTTGTTTATTCCAAAAAAGAATCACGGTCCCAGCCATAAACATTCACCACCACCACTCTTATATATATATATATATATATATATATATATATATATTTCCCCTCTCAGTTAATCTTTCTATTTCTATTTTTTCTTTTCATTTAGACTTTCCTTTTTTCAATCCCTCCCTTTTTTAATTTTATTTTGATTTAATCTATTCCATCCTATGCTGAATTTTAGAAAACCCTAATCATTCTGATGGAGTCTTGAAGTAAAATCAAATATCAAATTTGAATCAGTTGTCACAATTTAGTTTATCTACTTTTCCATTTATTTTTCTTCAACCAAGGACTGGGCAAGTCTTGACATTTCCAAATCGAAAACATGCAACTCTGAATTCAAAGAAAACAATTTATCGCTAAAATAATTAATTAAAACCTCAAATTTTTTTTTGGACACACACACACAGACACACACACACACAAATACACACACACACACATATATATATATATATATATATATATATATATATATATATATATTAGACCCACCTTTTATCACGATAACCATTCCAAACTCAAGGCGTTCTTAGGTATTTCGAAAAACTACAAATTAATAATTCAAGCTTCTATGAAAAATGTCAGTGGTACTTTTAAATAACACATATTTTTTTGGTTGAAATATATATATATATATATATATATATATATATATGTGTGTGTGTGTGTGTGTGTGTGTGTGTGTGTGTGTGTGTGTGTGTGTGTTATGGTGTGAAGGGGTGTTTGTGTTGTTATGATCTGGCAGAAAAGGATAGCATAGGCTTTGGCCTTCTCTTTCATTCAGCAGTTTGGATCAGAAGAGAAAGATTTTCAGTAAGATTTCATTACTTCTATTGGCATGATAACCTGGTTAGTTATCTCGATTGATGCACGGTAACAAGATACAATGAGAACTATTTTCTGGTGACCAATTGTATAATTGACCCAAAAGTAAAATTGTCAGACCCATGACACGGAAACCACTTTATTTTAAGGAAGGAAATCAAGCAGTGGTCAGTGGGGTGTCAGTTAGCAGCTCCCGAACGAATTCATCTATCAGAAGTAATACATTCTAGGGAGTGGGTGAGACCCAAAAGATCGGACCTAGATAATAGCAGATGGTCAAAAGAAGCAGAATTGAAGTATTACGAGGGGTTCTGGTTATGTAATTTCAGATATAATTTGGATAAAACAAACATCAAACGAAAGCCAAAGAAAATCTTTTCAATGAAGAATTTGAAAGATACTTATTTGCTTTCATAAAATCTAAACATTCAAATTATCTCCATAACCTATATTGTTAATTAATTCACTTTTTACAATTCAGTGTTGTTCGTTGGTTAGGTTTCATGGCATATCAACCTTTGTATATTATTTAATGCCTAATCCATTTTAATGCAAATATTCAGTTCTATTTCAAACAATTCAGTTTAACATGAGTACCCAGTTTAATTGTCCAAAACATTTCCATTTCAAGCTATTCAGTTTAGTCAGTTTTATTTCAAACAATTCAGTTCAGCTAAAGTACGCAATTTCGATGTTAAAACAGTTCTATTTTAAGCAATTCAGTTTATAATAAGTACACAGTTTAATTGTCAAAACCATTTCTATTTCAAGATATTTAGTTTATTCAAACAGTTCTAATTCAGCCTCTTCAGGTTAGTATGAGTAAAGATTTTGTTTACACACAGTTTGATGTCAAAGCAGTTCTATATTTTAAAAAATCAGTTTAGTCTAAGTTCATTTTTAATGTCAAAAACTGTTCCATTTCAAACAATTCAGTTTAGCATAAGTACACAGTTTAATTGTCTAAAACATTTCTATTTCAAGGTATTCGGTTTAGTCAAATAGTTCTATATTAAACAATTCAGATTAGCATAAATATACAGTTTAGTTCTATTCAACCCATAGATATGGCCCTGTCAGATGCTACTATTCCGAACCAGTGTGGGCCTGGGAGCAATGGCAATGAGAGGGGGCTCTACATTCCCAAAAACCAAGGATCACTGGAACCTCACCACCAGATTGTTTAGTGTTTAAATAGGACACTCGTTGGAAGGTCTTACCCCTCGGCAGAGAAGTAATCGCTGTATTCTTGAGCCCCAGTTGACTGGGCAAACAATTCAGTGTAGATTTAATTAGGAATGGATACAAATCCAAAATAAACTTTAGTATTTTTGATGAGGCTATTCGTTTTGGTCAACACAAAAATGTCATAGGGAGTCATTTATTAGCATTCATCTTACATCTTTTTATTGCTTATTAGGTTTTGTTGTCTTTAGAAATAAAATGTTAAATGTACATGAATAGTTTTCATTACTATTTTCTTAGGTTGAAGTGTTTTAACCAAATATCTAAAACGTCTTTTTTGCTTCACTTGGTTTCAATGTTTTATTAAATAGTTTTAAGCAAAAACTGTTTCAATTCAATGCAGTTTTATGAATTACCTTTTAAAAAGTTTATGTTTTGAATTCGGTCGTGGTTCCTGCTTTTGGTTCTCAAAGAAATAGAAATGTATAATTTATATTCCCTATCCTTTGTTTTCGGGTGTTTTGAAAAAAAGTGTCTGCAACATTTTCATCAGTCGGATAAAGTATAAGTTTCTGCCTGATCTTTTAAGAAAGGGAAGCTAATAACGGATTCATTTATTTCTTTACTATCCAACACGGATAAAATAATTTATGTATTGGTGTAAACATGTACCGAAAACACTTCTGAATCATGCAAAATGCTTAGATCTACTGTTTTGCCAAATATTAGTCGTTTGCATAATTTGTGAGAAAAATTTAGTAAAAATTACCAGCTACAAAATTTAACTCATAATCCCAGATAGTATCAGATGATACCTTAGTATATAATATATATGATAACTTTATATTTTAAGTTTAAATTTAGAATATTCTACAAATTTGAAACATGTTTATTAGGGTAGTATGGTTTTTATAATAATCATGAGGTCTCTTAAAAGAAAATAGACATTATAAATGCATCATCATCATCATCATCAAGTTACACTAACAGCGTGAAGTCCCCTGACACTTTTTTTCTTCCGTCCCTATCATCTATTGCTCCTGGCATGTCATAATACATCCTATACTCGCTCAGTGCTAATGTAAATAAGTATTTGCTGGTTTGCCAACACTGATTTCAATACGGTCGATAAACTGTCCACAGCACTTCAAGTGATCTCTTTGGAGGCATAATTCGTACTGCTATTGGGGCTAATGTTAATAAAGCCATGCTTTTTAATCGAATCAAATCTGAAATCAAGAGAATTCTTTGTAAACATTTAAATGGCTTTCAGAGAAATTTATCCACAATCAAAAAGAATCTAATGCCCGGTCGAATTTTAAAAGAGTTCAAGCAAAGATTTTCCAAGCAGCAAGATTGTTTGTAGATTGCTCCAAAGGATTTAATTCCATACACAGAGGAAATATTTGTAGCATATGTTCGCCCCAAAGAAACTGTTTTATCTATAATTATGCTTTACAAATACAAAAATGCAATAGCTAACTCATCTGATGGAAAAGCTTTCTTTGCCAATGTCTTTAGACTCTTGCAAGGATATACATCAACGCCCTATATGTTTATAATCTGACAAGACTATTTACTTTAAACGTTAGTTGAATAGAAAAAAGAAATTTGCTTTACACTGAAAATGACAAAACGCAGACAATACTACGCAGAATACATAACAAATGCAGACTACACCGATAATCTTGCGCATCCCTTAAGAAAACAAACCATGGGAAATTCCTGCTGCATAATCCGAAACACGAAGTTGTAGATATTGGCCTCTACGTTAAATCAAATAAAACAGAGTTCATGTGTTTTAAATTAGAAGCCATTTCCACATTAAGTGGCAAGTCTCTAAAATAAATAGATAATTTAACATACCTTGCCAGCCACATTTCATCTATTGAAGTTGATGTCAATATACACTAACGTGGAATGCTATTGACAGGTTATCGATCAGATGAAAATCTAATCTCTCTTGCAAAAACAGGTGTATAAGTATAACCAATGCACCCGTACAACCAATGCACATATACACACGTACATAGGTATTTTTTTTGTCTGCAGAGATATGCTGAATGGTATGCAACAATATTCTGAAAATTAAGAAACACACACTCACACACGCATATATATATATATATATATATATAGAGAGAGAGAGAGAGAGCGGGTGGAGACAGGTACAGAGACAGAGACAGAGTAAGAAACATAGAGAGAATATATAATTAACTCTTATACCATGATGCCAAAAATGAAGAAATTTATTTTCAGATAAAATCCATCGCTCAACGCAATAAAAACAATCAAAGTAAATTTTCAATGCGAATTATGTTTTGCAAAAGCTGTCATTATCAGCAATGAAAGCTTTTTTTTTTCTGGTTTCAAATACTGAATGCTTGCTGTTTTCTCTTTTGGAATATCTGATTAACTTGCACTGAAAACAAGAAACTTCTCTTTATTTTCTACGTTTCACACGCCTTATTTTCCCAGTCATATTCAATTTTTCTCATGTCAATAGACAAAATAGATAAATTTTGTTAGTGCCCTTCTCTTTTCTTTTTTTTTGGCTTCATGTTATTGAGCTCAATCCTATCTGAAAGATATATTTTTTTAATCAAAATAACAGTCAGCCGATACTGGTATTGCAAAATGTCATTGACTTGAATGCAGATGTAATATTTTGAATTGATAACTTCACCAATTTTAAATGCCTGCCCGTAATCTTTATTATATACTGAAGGTATTTATGGCGAAAGGAATGGGAAACTAACTGTATTTGAATAAGTTTATTTTGCCATGAGACTTTAACAAAACAATTAAATGCAATGAAGACGAAATCAATCAATTTTGAATTAACATTTATCATCATGGTGTGTTGACTGCATGGATTCCCTTGACTCTGCTTATATCTCTTACCTATTTATCCGTACCTATCAACTATCGCTCTTCATACGTCCTTTAGATGGTACCCAGTGTCACGATAGAGCTAATAAATGCTAATTTTTCCTGGTCGGTCAACACCTGGGTGTCTATGAGGTGCCCGTGGTGTAATGGTCATCGTCGTAGGAAATGGACACGGCGACACGAGTTCAAATCCTAGACGAGACTGATTGCATTTCACATAGCACTAATACCCTTGGGAAAGGTATGAATCCAATTATTCTCCCTCCAGGTATGTGTAAATAGAAGGGCAAACTAGGTTCTTCAGCCTCGATGAGGCAACTAGTCTAGGAGAAGGAAAACTCTGAATTCAAACCTGTTAAACTCCGCTTAAAAACTGACCTTGAGTCATATCCTGCCCGATCGGAGGGGTTGGTAAATATAGGGTGTCTATGTGTAGGAGTGAATGGGATAATGCCGCTTATTAGTTTATCCTTACCTTACTTTTGCAGCGTTCTTTTTTTTTTCTGGGATGATCTCTGAGATGAAAAGTGTCCGTACTGCTGTGTTTTGCAGGGTATTGCTTCAAAGATTTGTTAAATCAGCATGAAGCATTCTTGTGTTGGTCCAATCTCGCTTTTTCGCCAAAGTCTAAATAGTGCAATCATTCAACAGTAGTGAGAAAGCTACAGTTTAAAATAATTGTCGTTTTATTTCATAGGGAAATTTAAGTTTTCATATAGCCGATAACTTTTTTATGGCACTCAGATACATTTGTTGGTAAGACTCCAGTTCTGGAGTTTTAGGGTTAAGGATTACCTCTTCATTGCCATTAATCCCAGTTCAACTTTTAGCAATAGTCACAGTACCTAGTAAGGCCGCATGTATGGTTCAAGCAGATATGTTTTCAATTTACTGGTATTAGTAATATTTAATAAGTTATAACCGTCAGTAAATCCTCTGAAGAAATTACACAGAAACCTGAATATAAACGTACACAAATCCCGAACGTGTAGGCATAAAATGATCCTGGACGAGTTGATATACTGTTAAAAGCAATGATTTTATCAATAAATTCACGTATGGCTGCTTATTTGAAAGATTAGGAAATAAATTTCTTTACAGAATGAAATAGTCTGTCATATCTCTGTGCGGGATTGTGTGACAATCAAATAATGTCTTGGTAAAAATGTTTTGATTAGCCACGCATTAGCTGGACGAAAAACTGACAAAATAAAATATGATCTTAAATATGTACTTAATTGCTTAATCTTCAAATAATCATTTACAAGTCGGTTGGTTGCTTTCAGACGTAAATGTAAACTAAGTTGGTCTTCTTTTCATGTTATATACAGATTTTTAATTGCTCAAGTTAAACTATATAAAATGTTAGAGGCTAACGTTCGAAGACCTAAACAAAAACATCAAAGTACTTTCAGGCGAGTTGGATCAGAAAGAAAATAGATTAGGAATAAAAGAATGTAGACAAGAGAGCATAACCTTCAAAACAAATACAAGTATTTTCTATCATCATCATGGTGTGGTGCCACCAGCACGGATCTGACCCTCTCTCGCCTCACCTCCCTATCGTTCATCGCTTCTGGCAGGTACCCAGGTCTATATCCCATATCCTCACAGAGCTGCTGTATGTAAGTTCGAGCTGGTCGTCCTGCTTTAGCTCGGCCATGTGCGGGGTTCCATAGGAGAACATAACTTATGAGTTCGTCTTGCATGTCTGGTTCATCTAACTTTGATAGTTTTCGTGATGGGAGGTAGGTGGCCGTATAGTTGGGGCTCTGTGGGGTGTTGTCTCCAGGACTTGTTAAAAATTGCTCACAGCATTCTTGTGTAATTGCCGTCAAGCCTTTTCTCCGTTCGATTAGTTAGCTTCCATATAGTGCATCCATATAGCAGTATCGACACGACCGCTGCTTAGAAGAAACTGCGTTTCATTTTATCGTTTCATTTTATCGGTCAGTTCTGACTTCCATATGACCGATAGTCTGTCGATAGCTGTTCATGCCTTTGTTAGTCGCGTCTCGATGTCTGTCTCGGTTAATGCGACACTACTTCCTAGGTAAGTGAACTCGTCAACAACACCGCCTTGTGTGGAAATGTCACCTGCTTGATTAAAGCACATGTATTCCGTTTTGTGTGCATTGACATGGAGGCCTATGCCTGCGGCTGCTCGTTCCAGACTATGCAGCAGGGTTTCGGCTTGGGCGGGTGCATTTGCCAGAAGTGCAAATTCATCGGCTTAGTCGGCGCCCGTAATTGTTTTTGCGGGGTCCCTTCTGCTTCTTTTCTTTGCCATCTCGAAACCGTTTTCTTTGATTTAATCTATCAATGTTCTAAGCACGTAATCTAGACAGACGATAAAGATGTATGGGGCTAAAGTGTCTCCTTGTAGTACTCCTGCTACAATGTCAAAGTAGTATGTGTCTCCATCCGAAGAGCTTACTTCACTTTGGAATTTCTGTAGAGAGAGTATCTTTTGGTATACCGTATGCTAGTGGAATTTGTTCCATCTTCCCTCAGTGAATGGAATCAAGGGCCTTGGTATTATCGCCTGTAGGTTTTTTGATCGTACGCCTTCAAGGATTCTACAGATAGTCAATATTTGTGAGGTCGTGGATCTATTTCTTTGGAAGCCATTTTGGTTCTTCCTAAGAACGTTTTCAATTTTAGCTTCTTTTCGGTTACGTAGTAGAGCATTGTATATTTTTGGCTGCTATGGATGTAAGTGTTATACCTCTGTAGTTCTTGGCTAATCCGTGGTCGCCCTTTTTAGAGAAGGGGAGAATGCATCCCTTCATCCATCTGTCTATCGGGTTTTGATTATAAACTGTATTACAGTTTCAGAGCAGTATGTCGTCGAATTGTCTGGTCTTCCATACTTCTAGGGAATTTCTTCAAGCCCTGCAGTTTTTCTTTTTTTTTTTTTTTGGTGTGTTTTCTATTAGATTCTGGAAATGCTGTTTCCACAATTTTATTCGTTCTTGTTGGTTTGTAGCTTTCAGTTTTGCTTTGGCTGTGCTCTTCTTTCTGCTCACTTCGTTTATCGTTTGCCACGCTATCATAGATTGCCTCTCTTCGACTGAGTCTCTAATCTTATCTATCTGATTTTGTATGCATTCTATCTGTTCTTTTAGGTATATGCTTGCTAATTCATTTTGTGCCTTTTTTAGTTTCCGGGTATTTGTGTTAGTTGGGTTCTTCCTTTTGCATTTGGAGGCAGTTTTCACGTCTGTACTTTTTTCTCTAACAACTAATGTCTCCCATGGCCCTCTAGATTTAGTTCTATGTTTTGTTGGTATGTATTTCGCTGCTGCTTCTAGATGCTTCATATTCTTCATTCGGGGTATGTATATCTGCCTTCCCCTGAAGTGCATCCAATTTGTTTCTTAATGCTAACACATATTTATCTCAAATATCTTTATCATTAAGAAAAGCCCACTCATAGCGTTTGATGTTACGCTACCCAAACAAGTATTTTGTATAAGTTACCCTTAAATTTTAATTTATAAAAATTTGGAACGTATTTCATAAACCATTATAATATGAAAATAAGAATGCACGTCGATAACTATATCAACACACAAGCTTACTTTTTAATCAAAACCAGTCCAGTCATAGAAGCAATTGCATTTGGTATATATTCATAATTTGCTCATTGGGAAAGTCTGATTTTCTTGAAAAGTAGTTTTTATTGTTCTGTTTTTATCAATTAAAACAATAGATATTTGCTAAATACGTGGCTATCAAATTTACTAGGTCTTTTACTTCGTCTTTTTAAAATCAGAAGAGTGGATATCTCTTATAAACTGGACGGTGAACTGCTCTTGTGTAACACAGGGGATAATAGTTCAGGAGAGAGTGATTATCGTGGAGAATTGCGAAACGTCACCGTCTGAGTGCCGAAGAGAATCAAATCAACTACAAAATAATATTTATAAGCAGAGCACTTATTTCGTTACCAGACACTTGTGGCTATGGCTATTTGTCGCAAGTATATTGCGGAAGTGGGACTTTGAGAAGGTGAAGTGTCTTTGGTTCTTTGTGTGTTCTTAGAGATTCTAACTGGTTTTGCACTCACCTGATTGACCACCCCCTGGAAAAATCTTTTCAACGAGGTTAGCTCGGCTCTTGTCCAGAGATAATGAATAAATACTTTAGATAGAAATTGACATTTAGAAAAAAAGATATTTGAATACAAATTAATCTTTTGAAGAAAAATTGGAATACGAATTAATCTTTAAAAATGAATAAGCTCGTTTAATAAATATAAGATTTTTAATTAAGAAGAGATCAAAGTGTAAGATGGACGTCATATAATTAAGCAACACGTGTTTCACTTTTAGATGCATTTGATTTATGTCTGATAATTAAAGCATTAGAAATGTTTTAACTTTGCATGAAAGGGAACATAACAGGTTTCATCCTATTATCAATAACACTCAACTTTCCAATTGATTTATTCATAGTTTTGGCAAAGGGTGGGTAAATTCCCTGTTGAAATTTATGAAACATAATATAAGCCTCTTTCCATCAGTGACGCTTGGTACACGGCTATGTTACCGACAACAACAAAAAAATCACAAGGACTCTCATTGTTGGGGTGAATGTCGATTAAACACGAGACTAGGAAAAATCAATTATTTACCTTGAGAGTAATAAGTCACCAATTACTGGAGTGGGTCGTACGATTTAAAATAGAATTAATCTTTACTTATTAGATTGATCCCCTGTCAGTGAAGTTTAGGATACGCTTCCTGTATCCCATGAATAGACTCTAGTCTTGGAACTTTGGGGATCGTGAAGCACCACATACTTTTCATTGTTCTCAGCTCACTGTGACGTGTTGTGCTACTATCAGTTATTATCCCTTTTATATGTCAAATAGTTTTATTTATAAATTATTCATATTCGATAGAAACTGTGAATATCATACAACCCTGTAGAATTACTCTTAAGAAACTAGAGAAAAATGTAAAGATCAGCGTAAAATATATGCAGTTGCCTGACATCTAGGCACCAAATTAATAAACTGGTTGACATTCAGATAAAACAATCAATTAATCAATTGAATAAGAAACCACTTTATAACTTCCGGTTTATGAAGCAAGTCTAAAAAGATTGAATAACATCAGAAATGAAGATGAGTAGGAGTTTTTTTTTTTTAATCATGTGTTCTTTTGCTTGCTAATACGAAGAACCACCTCCAATCTTAATCTCTTTACATCATTTTTATCTTTCCCGTGTGACCTTCTTTGTGAAGGTAACTTTACAACATTTTCCTGGTCAATGTTTGCAGCAGTTTAATGGCATAAATGTGAGAATAAAACTCATTAAAATTAGTCAGATAGTCCATAATAGCAAACTTGCAGAGATGAGGATGATATTGAAATTATTATTATTTACTTCTTTGAGAGTTTTTCACACCAGCTTTAGTTGATAGTTTCTCACTGGAATTTGAATAACCAGGATTCTTCTCAGTATTCTGGCCGATCTTAACATTGTTGTAGTCTGGATGGTCTGTACTTGTCCTCTTCTTTCCAAGCCATAGTTTGTCCTTATGTCGTTTCTGGTGCTGCTATAAAAAGAAATTCAGCTTCTCTCTTAATGTTTTACTTTCTTCGGAAGTCTTAGTTTTTTCGAGTGTGGTTTCGCTTGAAATGTTTAGATAATTGTCTTTCTTTCTATTTCTGTTTTCTAATCTTTATTATTATTATCATTATTTGCTCCTTGAGAGTTTTACACATCAGTTTTCGCTGATGGTTACTCACTGGAGTTTGAGTGACAGCAAGTCTCCTCAAGTCTCCAGGACCCTTCTTAGTATTCTGTCCGTTCTCAATAATGTTGTCATTTGGATAATCTCTATCCGTCCACCAATTTCCAAATCCTCCAGGCCTTTTATTAATCCTTTAGTTATTGTGCCAAAAGCACCAATCACAATTAGTACAATCGTCACTTTCATGTTGCACTGTTTTTTAATCCTCTAGCAAGGTCGAGGCACTTATCCTTCTTTACACTTTCCTTCAGATTTATTCAGGGGTCAGCCGGGACAGCAAAGTCGACAATTTTGCATATTCTCTTGTTTTTGTTGATTATCATAAGGTCTGGTCTTGTGGCCGAGATTAGGTGATCTATGTGCATATCAAAGTCCCATATTATTATTATTATTACTTTCTTCTTGAGAGTTTTTCGCATCAGCCTTTGCTGATGGTCAATCACTGAAGTTTGAGTGACAACAAGTTCCCTCATGTCTCTAGGAATCTTCTCAGCATTCTGGCCGATCTTAGTAATGCTGTAGTTTTGACGGTCTCCACTCGTCCTCTTATTTCCAAATCCTCCAGTCTCTTTATCAATCCTTCGGTACTCTATTATTATTATTATTATTATTATTATCTTATGTAAGATTTTTACACCAACATTAGTAAGTGGTATTTCACTGTTGTTTGAGAGACAGTAAATATCAACATGCCTTCAGGACTCTTCCTAGTATTCTAGCCGATTTTAACACTGCGGTAGTCAGGATGGTTACTATTAATCGTCTGGTTTCCAGTTCCTGCAGTCTTTCTCCTAAACAAGTTTAGGACCTTTCTAAGAACACTAACAACAACCGGTATCATCATCATCATTAAATTCCATAGCATTTGTAGTTCTTTGGTAAGGTCCAAGTATTTAATATCTTTTCTTTTATTTTCATTCAGCAGTCCATCGGAATGGCAAAATTTATAAGATGTCGAGTTCATTTTTCTTGTTAACTCTGGGTCTGGTCTTCTGGAGGATATTAGGCTATCTATATTTAATCGATTTTCGCTTAAACAACATTGGTTCTTAAGGCTTTGTTCTATACTGTAACGAATAGAGATATATTTTCTCTCTTTATGTTTTCCTTTCTTAATCATGTCTCTATTGTGTTGTGAGCAATATCACTAGTTTATCGCTAACTATATTCATTCAGTTGTTTTTCTTCTTATTCTGTTTTGCATTTTTTTTTGTTTTTCTATCTGTAATTAAGATGGTATCGCTGTTAGTGGCTACCGTAAGTAGTCTTTGTTCTTTTCGATGTACTCTTCGAAACATTGTGTTGATGATGAGCGCAATCTTCAATGCTGGTGAGTCCTTTTCTTTTTTTTCTTTACTTGACACATATAATTTGTTTATATTCTGTCATGTGTAAGACCTTCTGTATCGTTGTCAATTTTCATGGTGATTTGTCAATCAGTCTGAGTTCTCTAGTTAACTTGAGGATATTCTTTCAAGATATTCTGGACAATTCTTAAAGAATTGTCCAGAATATTTTAAATGACGGATTGCCCCGGTGTCCCAACCTTTAATGATATTTATTCTCCCGAATATTGTCTCGGGTAGTTTTCTACATTTTTCATACTTTTTCTTTCAGCACTGTTTAATGGTGTCTACTTCTAATTTTTCAATGTTCTTGTGCTTTTTCTCTGCGTGTTCTTATGCTTTCCTGCTTTGGCTGATAGTTTCTTTTGGTTCTTTCTAGTATTTTATTCTTATTTTTCATGATTAGCATGGCACATTTTCCAACTCGAAATTTCATTCCTATTTCCAGGCTGTAAGTCCTTATAGCTTTATTAGTTTTTCTCGTCAATTTTCATTTTTGGAAAACATTTTGACATCTTCCTTTTACATAACGTAGTCTGTTTTTTCGGTACTTGGGTAACTTTGTTCCCTCTTGTGTGCATATATATATATATATATATATATATATATATATATATTATGGCCGATCTCAACGGTGTGGTTTGGATGGACTCAATTAGTCTCCCGATTTTCAACTCTTGTTATTATTGTTAATATAATTAGTAGTAGTAGTAGTAGTAGTAGTACAAGCAGTAATGGTTTTAGTAGCATACGTTGTAGTAGAAGTCGTAGTGAAAGTATTTTACTCATTAATATATTTTCATTGGGGTCGAGTTGACAAATAATTCTTGTCATATCTCTAATATTATTCTTATATCGTTGACTATTTTAGTAGTGCTGTGGTTTGGATGATTTTAATTCTTCCTCTAATCTGCAGATCATATACACTCTTTCCCCGGTTTTAGCTAATTGTTCAAGCACCTCGTCGACGATTGGTTTCACTCCAACTTTCATGTTCAGCCGCTTTTTCTGTTCTCTCACATGTTCCCGGTATTAGGCCAGTATTTCACTGTGTTTCATTTCCCATTGCTGTTTGTTGACATATCAAACTCCAATAAATGACAAGTTATTTCTTTTATTAAACTTAGTCCAGTATTCCTGACCTGGATCGGATGTTTGCAACTTAAAGTTCAGAAGAAGTTTATTCGTTTCCTTATCTAGGACGGATTTTCTTACAATAGTAAAATTTCAATTTCTTTCATAATTACAAATAGATCCGCTTCCCCACCTTGTCGAGCCTATTCTTTTATTTCTTTTGTGCTAGTCTGCAACATTCATTAATTTGAGCTACACTTCCTTTCTTTCTATATATAATCACTTTTTCCTCGTATAAAATTAGAGTGTGCGACGTGTTTGATGTTGTTATTTTGAGCGATTAATTTTCTCTCTTAATGTTTCTTCTGCGTAGCCATACCAAGGCCATCTTAGATTGTCGCTTGAATTAGCCTCATAGTTTTTTTTCCCACTTAAGTTTTCTAGAAATTTTGATTTTGTTATCTGTTTTTTTTTTTAATTATTTTACACCTTTGAGAGTTTTTCACACTAGCGTTACCTGATGGTCTTCCACAACAGTTTGAGTAGCAGCAAGTTTCCTTACGTCTCCAGGACTCTTTTAATATGAGGACCGATCTTAATGATACTGTAGTTTAGATGGTCTCTATTTCTCCTCTTATTTTTAAGTCTTAGGGTCGCTTCATCATTCCTTGGGTGACTGTACTGTGTATACCACTAACAATCGGTATCACTGACACTTTCATACTACATAGTTTTGCCGTTCTCTATCAAGGTGTAGGTACTTATCTCTCTTTTCCCGTTCTTTAAATTTTACTCTGTGGTGTGACAGAATGACAAAGTCCACTGTTCGACAGGTTCTCTTAATTTGCCAACTATCACAAGGTTTACTTATTATAATTACTATTTACTCGTTACAGCTTTTCCCATAAGCGTTTGCTGATGGTCTTTCACTGGAATTTCAGTGACAGCAAGTCTCCTCAAGTCTCTAGAACTCTTCTCAGTACTATGGCAATTCTCAATCATGCTGTAGTTTGGATGGTCTCCACTCGTCCGCCAACTTCCAAGTCCTCCAGTCTCTTTGGTAATCCTTTAGTTACAGTTCCAAATTCGCCAATTACAATTGGTATAATTGTCACCAGCAATTTTTTTCAGTTCCATAGTAAGGTCAAGTTTTCAGATTCTTTCAGTTTTAATCTGTGGTTAGCCGGGACAGCAAAGTCGACAATTGTGCAAATTATCTTCTTTTTGTTGATTATTAGAAGCTCTGGTCTTCTGGCCGAGATTAGGTGATCCATGCGTATGTCAAAGTCCCATAGGAGTTTATGTGTGTTATTTTCTAGGACGGGTGCTGGGTTATGCATAGACCATTTATTTGTATGGTCAAATTTAAATTTCTTGCACATCTCCCACTGTATTACCTTGCCGACCCAATCATGTCTAGTCTTATATTCCTTCAGCCAATTATTATTATTATAATCAGTATTATTATTGTCTTTTGCGACTATTTTAAAAAAACTTTTGACTAAAATCTTTCATGGGTATATTTGAAGTAGATAGGGAAAAAAATCGTATCTTAATTAAAAAGATTCAGGTAGCCGATAGGAAAAATGCAATTTTCAATCTCCCTAAAGATGTGTCCTTCATTATTCATTAAATCTATGCGCCTGCAGGTTTATTATAATTAACTTCAAATGAAAATTCCAGACAGGTGAATGCTAATTAACAGGGAAGCACACCCCAACACACGTGTGTGGAGAGAGAGACATACAAAGATATACAGAGAGAGAGAGAGAGAAAGAGAGAGAGAGAGAGAGAGAGAGAGAGAGAGAGAGAGAGAGAAGGTTTCTTATGGCACTGAAAGGAGTTAAGCGTAGAATTTTGCACTATAGCAAATGCATTTTAGCGTTGCGTTTTCATTACTTATTTCATATATATATATATATATATATATATATATATATATATATATATATATATATATTAATTCTAATTTTATTATATTTTCCTTCAGGGGAGATTATTTTAAGTGTTTACAAATTGCACCAGTTTTTATAATGTTCTGAAATTAAATGTCCATGTCGCTTGCCTGTTTGAGATTCATCAACTTCATCCAATAGTCAGCGATAATACAATAGCAAATGTGACCTAAGAAGGTGATTATTTCTAAATGTTTTTTTTTTTCTGTTTTGAATGACTAAGTTTTTTTTTTTCACCATTTTCTGGCGGTAAATAGCCGAGAATTTCGGGTAAAAGTTTGTTTTGAATGATATGATAGTTTTTTTTTCTTTTTTTTTTTTCTTTTTTTTTAATCCAAAGTTTTGAATGGTATAGTTTCAGAACAGTTATATGTGTAATATGCGTTTCTTTTTTTATTTCTTTCTTTGAAACACATTTCTAAAAAAAAAAAAAGCTTATAAGATAAAGGTATCCTATGGATTTTTTCTACAGGGTGTTTTACTTAGATCATTTCATCGAACTTCATTTAGCACCACAGCATAGTGGAAGAAAAAAAGAGTTTTATTTTGTATTTTTCTCGCCTATATATTTCTCGGACAATTTTATATTCACGTCTTGCTAAATAATTCTCAATCGCAAAGGCCTTCCTATTGATAATTTTGCTTGCTTTTCAGATGATTTTTATTTGTCTTTACCAAACCAAAAAAAAAAAAAATGCAAATATTATCTTATCACTTTTGATGCTACTGCTTTCTTCTACCACAATACTACAACTACTTATGATAGACTAAAGTTTAAAGAAAGCAAAAGGAGAGGTAAGCATCAAACCTTACAAAATAATTAATAAAAACAAGCGATTGAAAAAGGACTTGGAAGATTTGGAAACAAGAGGACATGTGAAGGCTATCCAGACTACATCATTACTAAGATCAAACATATTACTGAGAAGATTCCTGAAGACATGAGGAGACTTGCTGTCTCTCACAATAGAGTGAAAAACCATAAGCTAACGCTGATGAGAAATTCTTTCAAAGGTGTAAGAATACTATTGGTACTAATTATAATAATAATGAAAAAACTTGAAATCAAGTTGATTTTGCCGTGCCTGCCCACCACAGAGGGAAAATAAAAGAAGGCGCAAAGATGAACATATAGTAAGATCTTGCTTCTGAACTAAAAAAACGGAACATGATGGTGACAGTGATAAAATTGTTGCGGCGTTTGGGAAGGCCCCTAAGGATTGTAAAAAAAAAGATTGGATGAGCAGGAAAGCAGAGGAGGAACTGATCATTGTTAAGATCGGTTAGATTAATTTGAAGAGTCCAGGAGACCTGAGAAGACAAGATGTCACTCATATTCCGGGTGTGAGTAATTGCCAAGAAGGTTTAAATAAAAATGATAATAATGATTTTTCATACGGAACAGTCACGAAAAGAATTGGTACAAGGACCAGAGGACTTGGAAATAATAGGACGAGTGTAGACCATCCAAAACATAGCATTATTAAGATCTGCAGAAAAATTTGGGAATGAAAAAAAACATAACCAAAAAGCCGAATGGATGAATAACATGGAAATAGTATTGCCCTTACACGAAAAAAGTCCATGGGCGGTAATACACCTGATCTTACTAAGAGCCACACTCAAAAAAGTAAACAATTGGAAAATTCCAAACCATCATAACATACATGGATTCCGTTAAAAAAAATCGAATCTATCCCTGCCAAACTGGCAGTTCAACAGAGTCAAATCATTGAAGAAGCAAGTATACCTAAATGAATGATTAAGAGGAATTCCCCCTGATCCAGAAAGACCTCCAAACGCGAAACATCCTCAGCAACTATTTTTCCTTGTTTTTCTTTTTCTCTTTTGTATTTCGGGGTCTTTCTCCCATCCCCATCATATATAACACTTTTGTAAATAAATCATCAATTGTAAATGAAATCACACATTGCACTCGGGGTTTTAAGTATGTTTTTTCACACAGCAAATGTGGTATTTTGGTGGTTGAATCACGCATAGTCATGTATGAATGTTTATATATTGTACTGTTGAATGGGTCGGGGAATGTGGCTAGCTAGGTTCCCTTAGACAATATAGGAATGCATGACCACTCCCTTCCCCCCTCCCCCACAAAAATCCAAGGCCTTGTGCCTTCCATTTGTATCAAATGGAAATAAACTCTGTAACTATAGTCGAATAACATGTCTACCAATCATGTAAAAAATACTGACGTCATAGATTAAAGAAATGATACATTACTCTGTCGTCTGCCGTGGACTATTTCTGGAAGAAGAGAAAGGATGCCACAGTGGAAATAAAGAAAAAGGTCAGCAACAATCCAATGAAAAGTACATCCTGAAGAAAAATAAAATGAGGAGGAAAAACGTACCCATAGCATGAACTGACAACAAAAATGCCAATGTATTAACAAGGGAACAATCATAATTCATTAATGAGGCATTTGATGTGGTTTACAATAACAAAAAAGATGTAATATCTGGGTTGAATGAAGAACTTGATTTATAGAACACATTAGACAAGTAATTATTTGATAGTTGTGAACGCATCATATTCTTTGCTAACTTCTTTTTGAAGAACAATTGTTCACAACTTTACGTAATACACACATTCTCTCTACAAAATGTATATTGGTGATAAAGTTCGGTAATGATCCAGATGGAAGGATCTGGTTCTTAGAGAAATGGAGGTTATAGCCAGTAAGAAAATTGAACTTCAAATCTTTTGATCATTGAAGATTAATTATTTTCACCCGCAATTTTAAAGATAATTCTTCATAATCAGAACCAAAAAGCAAAAACAACAAATTTGAGAGTGTGATGGATTGCCGCATGGATGGAGCTTATAGGGCACGTATTGAAGCATACTTTTTTTTTGCAATGATTTAATCGTACAGTTAATAAAACTTATTTTGTCACCTCACAGAAAACTTCTCTTAACACCTCTAAAATGGACTATCAATGAAAATCAGTAACATACTGGTTTATCAAAACTACATACGTTGAAAAAATGAATTGATAATCACAGAAAATAATTTTGTCCGATAATTCTGTAGGCAAAACAATAACGTACAAGTTGACAAAATAGAATGTATGTTTTAGCTTGGTTTTCTTGATCTTACATTTTTTAGCATAATATTCCTTAAAACCTATTTGATTGAAAAAGAAAATATATGAAAGCAAGAAAAATACTTGCAGAGACTAAAAATTTAAAATATTAGAATATTTTATTTAAAAGTTAATGGAATTCATTCAAATAATCTTGTAAAAAATGTAACTCAATCAACACCAGTTTTGTGTGGTCATCTTTGTATATTTTGAATCGTCACAATATGAAACATTGAGCACACACACACACACACACACACACATATATATATATATATATATATATATATATATATATATATATATATATATACGTGCTTGCGTGTGTGCATTTATGTGGAAATGTTCTATTAGGCTTTTCAATTACGAAGCCAAAAATTCATGATTAAGAAGTAAAAATACAAATATAATATTCTTGAGTATACACATGATAAATAGGAACAAAATAAAATGTCCTCCGGGCAAAAATATTTAAGTTTTAATGAAATAAAATATTATATTAAATTAGAAAGATTATTGAAACTAAATCAGAATGTATATTAAAAAAGAATTGAAATGGAAGAAGTTTTAGCGAAGAATCGAATCGCTTGGTACATCAATCCCAGCATTTCTTTCAAAATATTCCTTATGTAACTTAATTAGACATTAAACAATAAAATGACATAACTTATTTTCGTTCATACTTATGTTTTTAAATGTATTGATTTGATTTTTGCCTATATATACTAAAATAAAACCAAACAATTGGAAATACATAACATTAAGAAAAATATCTATTAAAATCAAGTTTTTAAGATATATTAAACAGCCTCCCTATTCCCACAGTAAAACAGTATATCATCATCATCTCACGCTGCCAGCATGGATCTCCCAGACCCACTCTCGCCACTCTTCTCTATCGTCCAGTGCTCTAGGGAGGTCTTCAAGGTTATATTCTGTATCGGCACAGAGCTGCTGTATGTAGGTTCTACCTGCCTTTGCTCATCCAAGTGAAGAGGTCCACAGGGGTACATCACTTATGAGTTTGTTCCTTACTTCTCCAGCGGTGTCGCGCATGTTTGATTAGTCTACCTTTTGATAGTTTTCATGATGGGTAGTAGGTGGCCGCATATCTGCTGTTTTTTGGGCTGTTGCTTCCAGGATTTGTTCAATATCGCTCGCAGCATTCTTGTGTAATTGCCATCAAGCCTATTCTCCATATCTTTAGTTTGAGTCCATGTAGTACATCCATGAAGCAGTATCGACACGACTGCTGCTTGGAAAAAAAATGTTTTATTTTATCGGTCAGATAGCCAATCAGCAGCTGACCATGCCTTTACTAGTCGGGTGTTGATGTCTTTCTCGGTTGATGAGACACTATTTCTTAGGAAAGGGAACTTGTCCACTAGTTTCAAAGGCCCACGCTTTCGTGTGGAGATGACTTTTTTTTTATCAAACCACATGTATTCAGTCTTGTCTGCGTTGACATAGAGCCCTATGCCACCAGCTGCTCGTTTCCGATTTTGTAGCAGGGTTTTGGCTTGGGCGGGTGTATTTGCCAGTAACGCTATGTCATCGGCGTAGTCCGTGTCCGTAATTGTTTGTGTGGGGTATCTTCTGCTTCTTTCCTTTGTCAGCTTGAAACCGTTATCTTTAATTAAATCAATAGACGTTCTAATGTTGTAGTCAAGGCAGATGATAAACAGTTATGGTGAAAATGAGTGTCCTTGTAGCGCACCTGCTACAATGTTGAAGTAGTCGGTGTCTCCATCCGGAGAGCGAACTTTTACTTTTGATATTCAATTACATTTTGTTTTCGAGTAGTCAATGCCACCACCATTTATGATATTAGAAAATTGTTAATAATAATAATAATAATAATAATAATAATAATAATAATAATAATAATAAGGTTCGAAAGAGGACTGTTTTCAGCTATCAAAAATAATACTGACAGCACGATGGCCAACAGAATAACAATAACTAGGAAACAAAAATGGGAAGAAAAACAACTCTATAGACACCTTAAACGACTAATAAACAGCATCTCACACTAGGAAACCTGTACGTGCCAAAGAAAAGGAAACTTTAAGAGAGAAACAGAATGTCTCCAAATAGCAGTGCAAAACAACGCTATAAGAACTAATAATAACAAAGCGAGAATAGATAAGACGCAACAAAATAGCAAATGTAGTTTATGTGGTGATAGAGACAAAACCATTAATCACACTATAAACGAATGCAGCAAATTAGCACTGAAAGAATATGAGACTAGACACTACTGGGTGGACAAGGTCGTCCAATTGGAGATGCGCAAGAAATTTAATTTGACCGTATGAACAAATGGTATGAACAAGCCAGCATCTGTCCTAGAGAATGTCACATAAACTCCTATGGGACTTTGACATACAAATGGATCATCTAATCTCGGGCAGAAGACCAGAACTTATTATACTCAACAAAAAATGATAACTTGCAAAATTGTGCACTTTGTTGTCCATAGCGACCACTGAATAAAACTGAAAGAAAATAAAAAGAAGGATAAGTACCTGGACCTTACTAGGGAATTAACAAAACTATGGGACATGAAGGTGACAATTACACCAATTGGGATTGGTGCTTTTGGTACAGTCACCAAAGAATTATCAAAGGGACAGAAAGATTCGGTGGTAGGAGGACGAGTGGAGATTATCCAAACTACAGTATTATTGAGAACGGTCGGAATACTGAGAGGAGTCATGGAGACTTGAGGAGACTTGCTGTCCGTCAAACTTCAATGAAAGACCAACAGCGCACACCGATGTGAAAAACTCAAGGAGTAGATAATTAAAGAGAGGAAATAAATAAATAAATTATGTCGTTGGTGGTGATGTAGTTACCGTGGTGGACAGACACACAGTTCCATTATATATATATATATATATATATATATATATATATATATACACACACACACACACACATATATATATATATATATATATATATATATAAATATATACTCTTATTTCGTATATTCATAAACGAACCATGCTTAATATCAGTTAAAGCCCACGTTTGTCTTTGTTATCAGAGTGTAGACAAATATCAAATGCCGCTTGTTAACGGTTACTTTATTGCCTGTACATATACATTTACTAATATAATAATATTTTTTTTTCTTTTTAATTGGTTTGCTAAACGCAAATAATTGTATAAGTACTACAAATGACAGCTCTATTTTTATGCAAGTATAAATACATGGTAAATACCAGTATATTCAGTACAAGCTGAATTACTCTCCGACGACGATAAAAACTTCAGATATTAATGATAGATTTTACAAGACTAACATACAATACGGAACATATATTTCATATTTTGTCATCAATTGCAAGAAAAGTAGTAATCTCGAAATATTTACGAAAATAAGAAAAGAATTCTGCAACTAGAACACGAGTCCCAGCTGGGTAAAATAAAAGTCTAAGCAGTACCCGGAGGTAACGTAAAGTTGTGCGTGTGCACAAACAAATGGGGAAAGCATTAGAAAATGTTTACCATACGCAAGACTAAACTCGAAGAGAGAAAAAAAAAAAAAAAAACAATCTAGTGAAACGAATCCGTTTTGCTTATACATATTTTCATCTCTTATCGAAGCTGACTGAAAAACAAAATAATGCAAATAAAAATTTAAAAAATCACAGGGAACACAAACATGTTTGGATTTTTAGGAACTGATGCAATTTCTTCGTCAAAGATAGTTCTCGAAACAACGGATCCATTTTGGCGCAATTGTAAACCTAAAATCGTCGAGGAACGTGTTCAAGAATTTGTGAAAAACCCATCTTAAAAAATAAAAATACTCGACCACATTTTTGACCAATCAGGTGTGTCCTCAAAAACTACAAGGTCCCTTTGTTAGGAATTTACGGAGCTAAAGAGCTTGCCGTGATCCCCCCAAATACTATAAAGGTAAAAGCTCTTTAAAGGCATGTAAGAACGATTCACTTGTCATCCAGGCAAGATTGGTACAACAGTGACTCAAAGTCTCATAGCAGCCCTACTGACTTGTGTATCATGTTAGGACCGTCAACCTGGACGATAGCTTCTCAATTCCACGTGCTAGATGGAAAATTCAGTGCTACACACAGTGACTTAATGCAAACAAATCACTTTCTCTTCAGATTTATCCAAGCATAAAATGTCTCTATTTCTGTAGCACTCGTTTTATTTTTAATTAACATTAGTTGACTACAGATTTTTGTTTAATGGCATATGAATTTTGTCATCCTCCTAGAAGGACAGTCGTGGTACTATTTAATCAAATATATCTCTTACGTGTCACTCCCTTGAATTATTTATATTTCGCAACAAAACTCCATGGGTTGAATTGCAAGATTAATGTCTTCCTTTTTTGATGGCAAATCAAATTTATGGGTAATATACTGCCAAAGCCATCCTTGTAGATAAGCAGTTGGGATTCTAATTAATCCATAGCTGGGTGCGATAAAGGACTTCTTACCTTTTCCAAGGGTATTAGTAAAAAAGATAATCAGGTGACTGGATTTCATATTCACTTAGTAGTATGTTATAGTCCACTTTGTTGACCTCTCTCACTCTCTCTCTCTCTCTCTCTCTATATATATATATATATATATATTTGTGAATTTCTTTTAGATTTTTACTAGAATACGTTATCTCAAGGACACCCATATGTTTTTATGTACCGGTAGTGCCCAGCAGAACCCACCTGACAAAACACTGTTTAAGTTCCTTCAATGAAAAGTAATTATTCATACACTCCATACATCGTTTCTCCAGTTTCTTTTGCCCTCCAACCAAGAAATGGATATATATTTTTATAACACACACACACACATTCCGTTCTTGGTTTGGTTGAGAACTTATAAGAACCCTGTCTCATATATAAAAAGCAAATGCCATTCCCAAATTCTATTTTGAAGAAAGATAAATTAATCAACCTCTCGGTACTATTCATAACGTCGTCACAAATTTTATTAAGTCTGTTCCCATTTAACGTAAAAGGAAAATAACATTGAACGGACACGCAAAAAAAAAATACTGACAAGTAAATCATGTTCATCCTTTTATTACAAGAGTGTCAACATTTTTTTTTATAGAACATCAGCCGGTAAATATTGGAATTAAATTATGGTGTCCGTTCTGGTTCTTTCAATTAACGCCAGTGAGAAAAGTCAACGTCATTTTTCATAACATTCATACCAAAATGAAATCTCAATTTGAAAACCCACCAAACTTAATAATAATAATAATAATAATAATAATGATGATGATGATGCGACAAACTGCCAAATGTGCACTCTAGAAGACTTGGACATAACTAAGAAAGGGAATCTTCAAGAGAGAAATAGAATGTTTTCTAATAGGAGCACAAACCAATGGCATAAAGGCCGATGATTTTAAAGCAAAAATTTATAAACTGCAATAAAACGTGTAGGCAGAGATAAAATGGTTTATCATATAATAAGGGGGCGTATGTAACCAGCACAAAAGAAATATAATACAAGGCACAGCGTGGTGTAGAAGATGATACAGTAGGAAATGTTCAAGTGTTTGAATTTTTACCAAACTACATAATGATATATGCACAATCCAGAATCCATACTTCAGAATAAGAGTCATAAAATTATCTGGGACTTTGAGATACAAAGAAATCCCCTAATTATAGACAGAAGACCAGACTTAGTTTTAAATAAGAAACTTACCATCTGGTGAAATTTCATACCCGGGCAGACCACACTAAAACCAAAAATTAACAAAATATTGGGTTTTTACGAGCGAACAAAAAACAAAAGTAAATGATCCTTAAAGTGAAAAATAACGACAAGAGAAAGTGAAAATAAGAAGAACAATCGAGACCGTCCGGAAAGCAATATTGTTAAATTTCGTTAAAATACCCAGAGGAAGCCAGGAGACCTGAAAAGACTTACTTTGACTTGGGCATCTGCAAAATACTAACGTCTAACGCAGGTTTAAAACAAAAACTCGCATGCAATGAAAAATTGCTATGAATAATACTTATAATAATCTCAATCAACTCAAGAATCAGCAAGCCAACAACATCTAGAAAACAAAAATGGGAAGAAAAACAACTATATTGATATTTCAAGCGTCAAACAAGCGGAATCTCACTTGAGGTGATTTGGACATGGCAAAAAAAGAAAAACTTAATTGAAATTCTGAATCTCTTTAGATAGTAGCAGAAAACAACACCAAAAGTGCCAACCAAGTTAAAGTGAAAATAAATAAGACTCAACAGAATGTCAAATGTAGGATATGTGGTGAATAGAGACAAAACGATAATCATATAATAAGCGAATGCAGCAAGTTAGCCCCAAAAGAGTATAAGACTAGAGATAACTAGATAGGGAAGTTAATCCATTGGGAATTGAGCAAGAGGTTTTAATTTGACCATACGAACAAATGGTATTTGCACAACCCAGAATATGTCGTGGAGAATGAAAAGCAAAAATTTTTCTGGGGATTTTGAGAGACAAACAGATCGCCAAATCTTGGTCAGACGACCAGACCTATTGATACCCCACCAAAAAAAAAAAAAAATTAAACTGCCTAATAATGGACTTTGCTGTCCCAGCATACCGCAGAATAAAATTAAAAGAAAGCAAAAGGAGAGATAAGTATCAAGACATAGCTTGAGAACTAAAGAAAATGTATGTAACGCGAAGTTGATGGGGATAACAATTGTAATTGGTGTGCTCAGAACAATCCCCAAAGAATTTGTATTAGGACTGGAAGACTTGAAGAAAAGGCCTCATGTGGATACCACTCAAACTAAAAAATTGTTAAGATTGACCAGAATATTGAGGATAATCCTGGACCCTGCCTACCCTCAAACTCCAGTGGATAACCATCTGATAACGCAGGTGTGAAAAACTCCCAAAGCAATAATGATGCTAATGTTTATACCTTTAAGAAGATAATTGACATAAGTATACACGTAAGTCACGAAGAAAATGAACAAGAGCCCCTTGACCGAACTGAAACACAAGATTTTTGAAACTAAGAGACCATTACCAAAACTGAAAGACAAAATACTGAAAATCAAAACACCAAAGACCCAAGCGCAACAAAACCAATTTTTACTCAGGAGTACTGAATAAATTTATAACGAATGTTACAAATGAAATGAAGACTACATTACCAACTCTTAGAGAGAAAGACTAGGAAAAAGTGAGGTTAGAAACTGAAAAGTTAAATATATTATTATGAAATATGCCAGGAGGTGCCCGTGGAGTATTGGTTATCGTTGCAGGAAATGGACACGGCGACACGAGTTCAAATCCTGGACGAGACTGATTGCATTTAACATAGCACTAATATCCATGGGAAAGGTATGAATTCAAATATTCTCCCTCCAGCTATGGGTAAATAGTAGGACAGACTAGGTTCTTCAGCCTTGATGAGGCAATTAGCCTAGTAGAAGGAAAATTCTGAATTCAAACCTGTTACTCCGCTTAAAAACTGGCCTTGTGTCATATTCTGCCCGAGCGGAGGGGTTGGTAAATAGGATTATGAAATATGCCAAAAATCGGCATTACTGAAGACAACGAGCAAATTTATTTAGGAGCTAAAATAGTCTGTGAAAAATTCTATTTCCCACAAGTAAACGAGAACAACATACAAAACCTGGATGGAAAATATGACAAGAAGTACAAATAAAAAAAACTGCTAAGGAAGAAAAAAAACAGGCACGGATTTCTCATAATTAAGAGAACAATAGACAAATAAAATTATCCAAGTAGAAATGATGAATCAAAAGGTTTTGGTTTAGTAAAGGAGACTCAAGAAATACCGGGACAGAATCAAGTAATACAAACAAAAACAGAACATTCCAAAATAACGAAAGAAAATTCTGCCCAAAAGGTCGGTGGAAAATGTATGCGGAAAAACAAACAACCGTATGCTTAGAAAGCAAAACAATCAGGGAATAAAATATGGGAACAGACATATTGTAACAGAAGAGCTAAATGGGTAGAAAAAAATATGAATAAAGAGACTGAAAAAGGTCCTAAAATTGTACCGAGCCGGAAAATGCCTGGCTATGAACGTATACATGAAATATGGTTTTTAAAAAAATCACGTCTATCTACGACATATTAGCTTTGTATTGGAGTAAATGCTGAGAAAAAGAAAGTATACATAAATAGATGACAAATGGAAATACCACTCTGATCCAAAAAGCTCAATAAAACGAATCATCTCAAACAACTAAAGTTCGATAACATGCCTACCCATGATGTGGAAAATACTGATCATGCAGATTAAAGAAGAGATAAATTATACTGTCGTGTCCTATGGACTATTTTCAGAAGAACAGAGAGGATGCCACATAGGACCAAGTGGAACAGGGAACTTACGATCAGCACATATTTAAGGAGACTAAAAAGAGGAAGAAAATGTAGCGATGGCATGAATTGACTATGATAATATGCTGCAAACATGTATTATTGATTGACTGAAAATCTACAATATATCTGACAGTCAAAAAATTCGTAATAAATTCCATGAAAATCTGAAAAGTGGAATTAGAAGCAGGAGGAAAAACTTTAACTAAAGTGAAAATCCATGGAGGTATCTCCGAGCAAGATTCGCTTTCACCACTAAGATTTGGAATAGCAAGGATAACACTCACTGCGGGCTAAAGATTTTCAAAATCACAAATAAAGTTTATTCACCTTATGTGATTGGAAATCAAGCAATTTACAAAGAAATAAGGGGAAAAAAGAGAAACTATTGGAAATATTGACGCAAAATAATACCAACATACGGCAAGTGTGATCGAATGGAATTTCGCCTGAATAAAGGTATCGTGTTTATGATAAAACATGGAAAAAGTCAATGGACAGAAGAAAAAGAATAACCAAATCGGGAAAAACAAGGTAGCTTAGAGGGAAGGAAAACAAAACAAAAAAAAAAACGGAATATTCGAAACATATACCATCAATCTAGCGGAAACGAAAGAAAAATGAAAAGAGTATATCAGAAGAACGAGAAAACTTCTCGAAACCAAGCTCTGCAGTAGAAATGTCATTCAAGCAATATACACCGGGGCAATCCTCTTTGTAAGATACTCGACATCATTATTAAAATGAACAAGAGAGGGACTTAGATTTAGGTAACTAAGGACAAGATAATCCATGAATGTGCACAAGGACTTACATCCAAGAGATAACTTAGACGGGCTATATGTATCAAGAAAATAAGGACGAAGAGGACACGCTAGCTTGAGGATTGCAATGAAGTGTCAATAAAATGAGAAAATATTACAAAAAAGCGCAAAGAAAGAGAAATCAAAATAGCTTAAGCAAAATAAACCCAGACAGAAAATAAACAAAAACTGGGACACAGAATTGAAAAGTAAAACAACTGAATGGATATTGCAAGCGACAAACTGATGAAATTGCGCGTTAAAAACCTGGGTTTGGTTACGAAGGAAAGCATAAAAAAGAAACTTAATCTTTTCCAATAGCAACACAGGACAATGCCATAAGGACTAATCACGTTAAAGTAATAATTGATTATACGCAACAGAACAACACGTTTTGATTTTCGGAGAAAACGTGTGAAAATGTATTTTGCGATTCAGGCGGACACTTGAATAGAAAGAAAAGAAAGCCAAAAGTTGGAAAAATACTTAGACCAGGGCAGAAAACGGTAAAAGCTATGGAACAAATTGTAGTTAGTACACACGGTCCTCAGAAGTCTGGAGAGGAAAATGAAGGAACTAGAAATCACTGGGTGAATCGAAACCATCCAGACTAGTGTATTCTTATGTTCAGCTAGAATACCGAGAAGACTCCTGGAGATTGGAAGAACCTTATTGTCCTTCAGTTTTCAGTGAAAGCCCATTAGCTAATGCTGGTGATATGAACTTACAAGGAGGGATATACAATAATTAATAATGATAGGGTTCTAATTTTACTTCAACAAGTTAAAGTCTTGTCTGTCAAGGAAAGATTATATTTAAGAAAACATTTATTTCTCACCTTGAGATACTAGAAGTATGCGGACAAGGAAATTGTGAAAAATATTCTCACCAAGAGCCCTCGATACTAAAATGTTTCCACACAAAATTCTCAAAGATATGACATCACAAAACGCAGCACACCACTATCAATATAAACATGAGATAAAAGATCTATGTAAATCTATGACTGAAAAGGCGGTTGCATTACTTCGCTGGGGAAGAGAAATATGATTTTTAAATATCACAACATTAAACTGAACGATTTAACTTAAAAAGGAGGAAAATTAATCCAAGGCATTATTGGTATTTCACTAAGAGACAAAAAATTGAATAGAAAAATTGGAAGGAAAATGCGACCTGAAGAGCATAAAACGAAATTACGAGAGCCAGCAAAATAATAAATGCGCAGGTACAGAATCAAATTAAAAGCCCGACAAAAAACAAAAAAAAAAAAAATAAAACTACACAGAAGAATAACAATACTATCACCAAAATATATTGGTAAAGGAATGGAGACTTTCGATAACAATGTTTATTTTCTATTCCGATATTTTTGTCGAATTATTTAAGTGCTTGAATATATTACACGTTGTTTTGTACCAAACCATATAGAAAAAAAACAGATAAAAGTTAAAACAGCTAGTTACAATGATAGTTGTATATTTTCTTAGTGTTGATGGTAACCTGGGAAGTTGTTTTACCATCACAATTAATTCATGCAAAGCAGCTTTACAAAAGAAATAAAAACTCCGTAAGTGTTTGAACTTTTAAGAAAAATTATCGTAAATAACCAGGTATTTTTAATCAATTCATTTTCCATGACTTCTTTAAGCATTGTTAAATACCAAAGGCATTGGAAGCGCTTTTAATCTCGCGTAAATTTATATATCTTGGTTTACTGTAACGTTGTAATGACTACAACAACACTGTCCCTACCAAGATGAAACAAATTAAAAATACAACAAAAATAAAATAGGCATTTATCAACGTCTCTATCTGTCTGTCTCTGTCTGTATGTATGCGTGTATCTCCCTCTCTCTCTCTCTCTCTATATATATATATATATATATATACGAGAGAGATTCAAAGTGATATCCACGGAGGGAGATTCATATGAACATATTTACAGGCACATATACACTCACTCTTATATATATATATATATATATATATATATATATAATGGTGGGACAAGGGAAATATAAATGTTATAATTCCCATTGTGTCACAAAGTGCATTCTGCTTTAGGGCATTGAGTAAATCTTCAATCACGAAATAATTATCCGAAATGATACGCCGGCAGAAAGTAATTAAAACTTTTAGCTAAACGAATTCTGTGGCTCGCTTCTATCTGTTATTTTAATTAGAGAAGTAGCGAAAATCAGCAGGATTTCCCTTGTTAATATACCGTATACAATAGTCACATAAGTATGATCGTAGAATACTCTACATAAAAATTTGTAATCTAAACTGTAAAATTTGTTGTCCACGTACCCAGTAAATTTCTTCCATCAAAACATAAAGCAATTAGTCAAAATCTTTTCAGAACCTATTTCAGGAGCATAGTCGGTACCGGAATCTATTAATACCCCCACAAAAAAAAGCAGCCAACAGTTTTCCGTTTGTTTTGTTTAGGTTTTATGGCATATCAATTTTTGTAGGTTATTTAATGCCAAATCCATTTTTATACAAAAAACAATTCAATTTCAAACAATTCAGTTTAGCATGAATACACGGTTAAAATGTTAAAACAGTTCTATTTTAAACAATTTAGTTTAGCATAAATACGGAGTTTAAATCCAAAAACAGACAACTTTCGAAAATACGGTTTAGTTCTGTTTGACCCAGAGATAAGACCCTATCAGATGCCACCACTTTGGGCAAGAGTGGACCTGGGAGTGATAGCAATGAATGGGTCCCCTGCATTTGCCAAAGCTCCATTATTACTGGAACCTCACCATCACTTTGTTTACTGTCATTAATAGGATACTCATTGGAGAGGGTCTTACCCCTATGCAAAAGTGCAGTCGGTGTGTTCTACAGCCCCAGCCTACTAAGCAAAACAAGCTAAACGAAAACCATCTATGATAATATATTCACTCGCTAAGAATTTATAGTGTTGATTTCGAACTTGAAAACAACCGAAATACGCATCGAGAGTTTAGGAAAAGAAATACTGTTAAAAGAAAGAAAGAAAGAAAGAAAGAAAGAAAAGGATGGAGTTTAAAACAAAAATGCCTCCAGGTATTCGAATTAAATGTGTATGTGAGGGTGAGACCTCTTCAAACACAGGATGATTCAGCTTCCAATCTGCTGTTTATTCCGCTGAATATGTCTATAGCTTGTCATAAGGCAATCTCAGTGGCGGTTATATTTGCTTTCACTAAGTCCTTACTATTCTTTCATAACGTTGTACTATGATGGGCTTTCTTCACTTTTAGTACCCAGTGTAGTCTTGTCAAGATGTTAAATTTAGTTGTCACCTTCTGCTATTGATATGTTATTTTGGACTTTTTTTTTGTCTCTCCAATTGGTTTTCTGAATTCTATTCCTTTTTTCTACTCCTTGAGTAGTCTGGTAAAAGGTCGTGTTCCAGAACGACGGGTTATTCTCATAGTCAACTCAAGCTCTCTCTGCGGGACTTTCTCTCTAGGGAGGAACCCCGTGTATTTTATGTATATTTTCCATCAGAGGTGAGAGAAGCTTAATATCAATCGTCTCCTAATTTGGTTTCTAAAAATCAGTTCTTCCTTTCACAATTTGTCGCACCTTCCACATCCTTTATACTGTCAGTTGTTCCAAATAGGACTTCTGAACCAAATTTTGAATTATTACAATTTTATGTACATGTGACATGACATCCTTAACCGATCAGTTATAACGGTAAAAAAAAAAATGGAATTAAAATTTCCCATACATTAATTAAAAAAAAAAAACAGGTTGTTCCCGAATTTCGTTCCCAGGTGGCAGATTGATAATTTCTGGCTTCCCGGTAAAACCACCGGTCGATTTCTTTTAATCTGGCTTGTAGACAAAACAATTCAATAATCATATTTCAATATATTTTACTTCGATTTCTTTTTTGTCAGGGGCTTGAGAATACACCAACTGTATATCTGCAGAGGGGTAAAACTCCCCCAATGAGTGTCCAGGATATTGCCCTTAACAATCTGATGGTGAGGCTCCAGTAATAATGGAGAATTGGGGAATAGAGAGTACCCCTTTATTGCCAGCGCTCCTAGGCCAACTCTGGTTCGTAGGGTTGCACCTGATAGGGTCCTATCTATGGGTTAAATAGAGCTAAAATGTGTACTTATAGTAAACTAAATTGTTTAAAATAGAATTATTTTGACAATCAAATCGTTGTAATGTTAAACTGAATTGGTTGAAATAAAACTGTTTATGCGTATAAAAATTGATTTGGCATTAAATAACCCACCATGGTTAATATGCCATAAAAACAAACCAAGCATCTTTTTGGTCACGATAGCATATTTCCTATTTATTTCTTTTTGAATCCATTACCGTTTATTTTCATTTTTAAGTTTAACGTAAGTCATCCCCAAAAGCCAGATGTGTCGTTGGGTACACATATTTCAAGCTATAGGGTCAGTACATTGCCTCAAAAAAAAGCAGAAAATCCCAGATCTAGCAGGAAGTTTACAATGTGGATGGTGTGAGAGATTTTGTCAGAAAGACTCCAAAAAAGTTTCCCGAATACGTTCCAAAGATCTTGGTCTTTTACGTGTATTGTAGGATAAAGTCAAACAATTTCTGCACTTGTCATCTAGTTTGACTTTTCTGAAGTAATGGCTTTTAAAAATGCCGATGAAAGATGACTTAATGCGATATGAATATATCATATTAAAGGGTTGCATGTATTTTGAAACACTCTGTAGCGGGAAGATTTTTTAGGTTATAACCAAGAGATTATAATTTTTATATAGTCTTATAAATTTACTTTTTAGAAGGACGTGTGTTTTAGAATATGTCACATAGTTTATTTACACTACTTTTAACGTCAGCAAAAACGTGGAGAAACGTTGATTGTTAGAACGGATGAAAATAATATTTTTTTGTATTATTACTTTACCTTGCTGTTTAGCTTTCGCCTAGTCAGGCGGGGAATGTCTGAGTCGAGCGGGGAAAGTCCGAGAGCAGTCACAAAAAAAAAAAAAAAAAGCTTTCGCGCTCCCTTTCTTATATGTAAACATGTATCTATTGCAACTACAGCTTTTACGAGAAATAGCGCCATCGAAAATAATTCAGCAGGAAGTTATCTAATTCTACCTGATATATATTGTGTATTTAAAAGTTCTCTGTGTGAGTGTGCCTCTATGGAATAGAGAAATAATATTTATACTTTAAAAATCTTAGCGTATGCTGTTTGAATATTCATCGGCTAGAAAAAAGATTTGGAGACAGTACGAATATATCTTTATAAACTATATTTTCAGTTAATGTAGAATAATTGACCGTTGTGGAATTTAACAGCATACTTAAAGCAACAACATGTTAGATTTTCATTTACAAGAAATGAATTCGAATGTTTTGAGAAGGTCACAGAACAAATCTGTAAAAGTTACAGATGAACTATTCATTCTTTCGCTAAATCAAAAGTTTGAGTTAGGCTCAAAATTAGATAAATGTTGATGATTTATCTATGATTATGATTGATTAAAAATGAATTATAATCAATCTAGGATGAAAAATTAGCCAAGAAATGCAAAAAATACAAACGAAAATGTTACAGCTTCTCCAGACAATTTTTGGCACAAAAAATATACTTTTTTACATCAGGAAATCAGTTGCTTTTCCATATTCAGAGTAAACGCATAACTCTTATTTTAGTGGAAGAAACCAACTTCGAAAAACGTCAATAATTAGCATGATACGATAATAAAAATAGGTACGAAAATATTAGAGCAAGTAATTCACTGAAAACTTTACAAAATAAATCATTTTATATTGTCAAGAGAGCAAAAAAATCCTTCACTGTTATTCTCAATAGCAATGTTATTTACGTGTAGATTGGCATTTGTTATATCCATACTTCTGTGATTGTGGGGCGCCTTGGAGAGTGTAATGATTAGCACGCTTGACTAGCGAACCTACAAGAGTCTCATTACGTACCCCATACAGTCGGCCTTGAGCCACATCTAAGCAAAAAGCTTAGTAAATTACTACTGCTGTGATTGTGGCAGTAGCTTTGTTGGCTAGCTGAGTACCACTAAAATCCAATAAGATCAGCAGATTAAAGAGAAAAAGAAAAAAAAAACAAGAAAAGAAACTTTGAAAGAAAAAGTATAGAAAGAATAAGACAATGAAAGCAAAAGAAGACGATAAGCAAAAGATAGCAAAAACTGAAGTAGAGAATTTTATGGTGGGATAAACGAAAAAAGAGTTAGTTTACCTTGCTACTCTCCTGTTCTTCCATTTTTTACGATTTTGATAAATTTCTGTCTTTCTATTTCATTTGGTACCAGTGGTTCGTTATCATTCCACATGGTAGCAAATCATCGCAATTTAGAAGGTTTCCTATCATTACTTAAATGAGACCAGTTTACAGGACAGGTGTAACATCATGTAATATATATATATATATATATATATATATATATATATATATATATATATATATATATATATATATATATATGCAAATAAGAAAAGTTTGCTAGAAGAATTGATCATATGGATTAGAGCAGAGTAGAACACTAGAATTCCGTTATTTCAAGTTTCATGTGGTGTGCAAAATCTACCGGTATAAAAGTGAAAAAAGTTGGTAATCATTTTCAATTATATTAAAGTATAATCTCATGTGTTAATATTAAAGTATACGTGACACTTGCACATAACAATACACAGACATGTATATAATATGCATATGCATACATAAGTACTTCACTAAAGCAGTCTTAAAGGAAGTGAATAAAGACGGACTGAGTCAGATGGTAAATGTCACATAAAGAACATATTGGTATGTCTATATCATTTCGCTTCTTTTATTCAGCCGTTTGTTTTTGCGTGTTCCTGGTTGCATATTGTTTATCCTCTTGACACAAACTGTAACTATTGTTATCTAATTTGTAAGCTTGTGCTTTCTTAACAATATCCAATTGTATTATGGGAGATGATCATATTTTATTAGCTATAAATATTTTGACAATGTCAGTACTGTTTGAATATTTTCTGTTGTTCTTTATATATATATATATATATAGTTATAAATTATTGTATTTATAGACAGTGTGACTTTTTTAATTATGATTATATATTTGTCAATATAAATCATATTTATCTGTCTCATAAGACGAAACATTTCACTTTTTTCCTCAAAGCAAAATAGAAAATAACGGAGATACTGCTTACACGGGAAAATTTTGCTTTTTCGCCTAATAAATGTGTAATAAAAAAAAAACGATGAAGATTTTTTTTAAGTATTGCCATGAACGTAATTTAAGATCTACTTTTTACCAACGCGAGTTTCTAAACGAATATGTAACATACAAGATATTTGATGTAATAGATTCTTTTCTTGTTAATTGTGATGTTTAGGAATTCGTGAGGAAATTCGTGAGTAGTTGAAAAAAAGGGTCAAATTTGCAAATTAATGCTTACGAAAAGAAGCAGACGTTGGTATAAAACGAAGAAATGACGTGATTCGAATCCTTTGAAACAAATTTTTTGTGGTAATCAAGCACGAGCCGTAAAATAGCGGATCGTTATGTCGAAACGAAACGAAACAAAAAAAAATACTGTGCTAAAGTAATCTACCTATAATTTGAGAAAAAATTGTTGCACTGGAAATGTAAAATTCACTTTCAATAAAAAAAAGGTTTCTTTACATTCTATTCACATTTTCAAAAAATGTCAATGGATTTTCTTTTGTTAAGAAATTATAATTCTTTTAAATATCTGTTTTACGTTTTTCAAGGTCATTTATCGGTAAAAAATATCAAATATCCCTTTTTCTCTATGTGTTCAATTACTTTTTCCTAATTTAATTTTACTGTATACTTTTCTTTCTTTTTCTCTCTCTTTCTTTCTTTCTTTCTTTCTTTCTTTCTTCTGCTTCCCTCAGATATATCTTTCTTTTATTCACTTTTACTTTTCTCATGTTTTTTCTTTCTTTCTTTCTTTCTTTCTTTCTTTCTTTCTTTCTTCTGCTTCCCTCAGATATATTTTTCTTTTATTCACTTTTACTTATCTCGTGTTTTTCTTTCTTTCTTTCTTTCTTTCTTTCTTTCTTTCTTTCTTTTACTTCCCTCAGATATATTTTTCTTTTATTCACTTTTACTTATCTCATGTTTTCCTTTCTTTCTTTCTGTCTTTCTTTCTTTCTTTTTCCTTCTTCTTTCTTTCTTTCTTTCTTTCTTTCTTTCTTTCTTCTCAGATATTTTCTTTATGTATCTTCTATTTACCATATGTTGTTTATTTATTTATTTATTTATTCCTTTGCTTTTCTATATAATTTTCGTGTAACATTTTTCTCTCTTTTTAATTTTTTTTCTAATGCTTCCTACTGACAGTTTTAGAATACCATATTATCTTTCTTTCTTTCTTTCTTTCTTTCTTTCTTTCTTTCTTTCTTTCTTATTGATTTCAATGCAGAAACATATTACCTACCTCTAAAATATTCTTACACTTACTTCTTCGTCTGTGTGACGTTCAATTAACATCCATGAATGTGTGTGCGAACTCAATTTATTTATGCAAAGAGGAGTTCAATGATACACGCTTCTTATTAGCTAACTGCTTCCAGATGTTAATAAAAAAGATTGTGCACTCTGGAATTTTCATGGAAACGAATTGGAGCGTTTAGTTATAGAGAAAGTTCTCTATTCTTCTTTACTTAATTCAGAAATGAGAAGAATGTTGGTTTTACCTTAGGCAAAAAATAGCCAATTTCCTTTTTTATAACATTCTACTTCAGTTAAGTCGACAACGTATGAAAAATACAGATTTGTATTTC
>OY757909.1:58083106-58163106 GCA_963585895.1 Sepioteuthis lessoniana | reverse complement strand
TTCATTAGGAAAACCTTCTAACGTATATCAAGCGTTCTTGGACTGTTCAAAATGACGTGGGGACACACGCTCTCATCCGAACCAACTAGTAGGTGATGGACTGAACAATTTTAAATAATCTCCATTCACGGCAAACTAGCGCTAGAAACAAAAAAATGGCTACAAAGAGCACATGTAACCAAATCTATGACCAAAGGAAATATCTCACTGATCTAAAAGGACCCAAAGAAAGGACTGCTCCAAACAATTACAGAACCATAACCTGCCTACCGGTGATGTGGAAAATACTAACGGCACAAATAAAGGAGGAGATTTACTACACGATAACAAGCCGCAGATTGTTCCCTGAGGAACAGAAAGAATGCCGCAATAGATCCAGGGGCATAGCAGATTTAGTGTCCACAGATCAACACATCCTAAATGAGAGCAAGACCAAACGGAAAAATCTATCTATGGTCTGTATTGATTACAAAACGGCAAATGATAAGGTTCCGAAAAGCTGAAGAACAAACTGCCTCAAAATGTACAAAATATCAGACGAGGAAATTAACCTTATCGAGAAAACAATGAAAACCTGGAGAGTGAAATTGACAGCGGGGGGAAGAAGCTTAGTAGAAGCAAATATCAAAAGAGGTATTTTTCAAGGAGATGCTCTATCAGCCGTACAATTTTTAATTGCCATGATGACATTTAACCACATACTCAGAAAATGCACTGCCGTATACACACTTAGTAGATCACAGGAAAAGATCAATCACCTACGGTTCATGGATAAGATGGAACTATATGCAAAAAATTAAAAAAGAACTGTAAACTCTAATACACGCAGTTCGAATATATAATCAGGACATAGGAAAGGAATTTGGCATAGAAAAATGTGATATGCTAATAATAAAAAGTGGCAAAAAACATCTGACCGACGGAATGGAACTACCAAATCCAGACAAATTAGAACACTCGAGGGAAGGAAACCTACAAATATTGGGGCATCTTAGAGGCTGGCACGATCAAACAAGTAGAGATGAAAGAATAGTTAAGAAAGAAAGTTCTTAAGAGAACTAAAAAGCTACTCAAGAAAAAACTCTCCTGCTGAAACTTTATCAAAGGAATAAATACTTGGGCTGTACCCCTCGTTAGATATTCGGGACACTTTTTGAAGTGGACAAGAGAAGAACTTAAACAAATGGACCAAAGAACAAGAAAATTAATAACCATGCATAAGACATTACATCCCAGAGACGACGTTGATAGACTATATATATCAAGAAAGGTGGGAGGAAGAAAACTTGCCCGCACTGAAGACAGTATTGAAACATCCATACAACGACTCGAAGACTATACAGAAAAGCTCGATGGAGGACTGATTGCAGGCATCAGAAACGCTACTGACAAAACGATGGCCAACAGAGTGACCATAACTAGGAAACAAAAATGGGAAGAAAAATAACTCTATCGGCGTTTTATACGACTAATAAACAAAATCTCACACGAGAAAACCTGGATGTGGCTAAGAAAAGGAAACTTTAAGAAAGAAACAGAAACTCACCTAATAGAAGCACAAAACAACGCCGTAAGAACCAATAATATAAAAGCAAGGATAGATAAGATTCAACAAAATTGCAAATGCAAGTTATGTGGGGATAGAGACGAAACCACCAATCACATAAGAGAATTCAACAAATTGGCATAGAATGAATATAAGACTTGACACGACTGGTATATGCACAACCAAGCATCTGTCCTAGAAACTGGCACACATTAATCCCAATGGAACTTTGACATGCAAACGGCTCACCTAATCTCGGCTAAAAGACTATAACTTATAATGATCAACAAAAAAAAAGTGAACTTGCAAAATTGTGGACTTTGCACTCCGGTCGACTATAGAATAAAACTGCAAGCATCTGAAAAAAAAAAATGAATAACTTGACCTTCCTAGGGAATTGAAAAAAAAATGGAACATGAAGGTGGCTATTTTACCATTTTTCATGGGTGTTTTCATAAAGTAACTGAAGAATTATTAAAAAGACTGGGGGAGTTGGAAGTTGGTGGACGTGTGGAGACGATCCAAACTACAGCATTATTGGCAACGGCTCGAATACTGAAAAGATTCCCGGAGACTTGAGGAGACTTGTTGTCATTAAAACTCCAGTGAAAAACCACCAGCTAAAACTGATATAAAACACTTTTAATGAGTGAATAATAATAATAATACATTTGAACAGAGAGATACAAAAAAAATGTGCATCGTAAACCATGAAAATTGGAATTTAACCAGAAAACAAAGAAAATCTATGTCATCAAGGAAATCAATATATATCTACTTTTAAATGGGGGTGTCCTCGTGGTGTAATGGTTAAAGCGATGGACTGCGGAATCGTAGTACGCGAGTTCGAACTCAAGTAGACTTGGAAACGTATGAACTCCCTTATCCTCCCAGTTATAGGTTAGATAGTACCACTTCTGTTCTTCTAGGAGAATAGAGTTGGTATTAAATAACCTACAAAGGTTGATATGCCATTAAACAAAGAAACCAAACCAAACCAAACCAAACCAAACCTACTTAAAAAAAATGACCTTTGAGGTGCTGAACTGGCCTCTGCGCCTTAGGATACGCAGCAAATACACACACACACACAACACACGCACATATATATATATATATATATATATATATATATATATATAAACTTATATTATATATATATGTTTAATTCCATGGAATTTAGACAGTCATTCCTTGGTTACATGCTTTTTTTTTACAAAACATCAATCATCAGACAGTTAACAAAATGAAATGAATATATATTAAGAAACCGATGGGATCTTGTAAGAATCTTTACGTGTGGTTCTAATTGTGTGAGTGTGTGTGGATGTGTGTGCGTGTGTTTGTGTGGGTTATTGTTGCGTATTATTGTATGTATGTGTGGGTGGCATATAGTGTATCTGTATGTGAAAGTACAAACGTAGTGCGTTGTTTTAATCGGATAAAAGTCGTAGGTGTATCTTATTTTTACTACATTATTTTATTTGTGTTTGTGTGGATGAATATAGCTAAGGAACAAAACATCACCATTGCATGTCAAGGGGAATGAATAAAAAATTGTAAGCGTATTTGAATCCGGGGTCGTAGTCTAAATTCCATGGAATTAAGTATATAAATATAATATATATATCTTATTATTATTATTATTATTATTATTATTATTATTATTATTATTATTATTATTATTATTATATAATAGCTCTATCCTAGATATTGAGCACTCTCCATATTAAATTGCACTTGGCTAAATATATTTGATTTATAAATGATCACTTTGAATGTCTATTTTTATTATTGTTAAATAGTTTCAAGGATTTCTATTTAACACTTATATTTCTATACAACATTACACATTCATTTGACCATAGTTATATTATTTCATTTTAAGTATTGCTATGAAACATTAATTCAGTTTGACAGCAGTCATTTGTTTGAACACAGTTAAATGGTTTCAATAATTTCTATTTTACATTATCACTTCAATTTAACATCAATTATTTGTTTTTTGCACTGTTAAATTGTTTCAAGTATAGAAAAGAATAATAATTTTAGTAAATGATTGAATTATTCAATTTGACCCATTTGATCGGTTGGTTGGTTTGCTTGTTTTTTTTTTTTTTGCGCCATAGCAACTCTTTTTGGCTCATTTAACGCCGAATTAAGCTTTAAACAATTCAGTTAACACAAGTACGAAGTTTAATGTTAAAACAGTCCTATTTAAAGCAATTCAGTTTAGCATAAGCACACAGTTTAGGTGTACTTGACCAATTCATCGAACCCTATCAGGTGCTCTGCTTCTGAGTGAACCTGGGAACGATCACGATAAATATGTGTTCCGGATTTCCTAAAGCTCCAGTATTACTGAATACTCCACATCAGTTTCCCTAGTGTCATATCCATGACACTCATTGGAGGAGTCTTACTCCTCCGCAGAGACACAATCGGTGTATTCTGCAGCCCCAGCCGAAAGAGCGACCCATTGACCAATGGTGGGTATCTAAACATGTACTATCAAACCAGGCAGATTAGCGGTAAGAGTAAAAGCAGTGAAAAATACTCCACATTCTCAAAAGCTCCAGGTCGAGTGTTTCACCATTAGATGCACTTTAGGGTCATACCCAAGACACGCGATAGTTGTCGGTCTTACCATATATACCAACCCCTCTGCTCGGGCAGGATATGACACAAGGTCACTTTTTAAGCGGAGTTAAACAGGTTTGAATTCAGAGTTATAAGAAACCATACAGCTCTGGGCAACCCAACAAGCACAAATGCCCAAAAAGTAGAAAAGGCACAATATCAATTAGCAGGAATATATCTAAAAGAACAGGCAGAATTCATACAAAATCAGATAGATAAGATTAGAGACTCGGTGGAAGATAGACAATCCAGGAGCGCGGCAAACAATAAACGAAGTAAGTAGGAGGAAGAGCACATCCAAAGCAAAACTGAAAGCTGCAATCCAACAAGAAAGAGTAAGACTGTGGGAACAGCATTTCAAAAATCTACTAGGAAACCCACCGAAAATAATGGATGAACCGATCACCAGAATTATCAATAAGCAATTAAACATTAAACTAAGTCCTTTCACCAAAGAAGAACTCGACTCGGTTCTTAAAAAAATTAAAAATAGGAAAGCTGCCGGGTTGGACGAGATCCCCCCCCCAGAAATGTGGAAGATAAACAATTCGACGATATACTGCTCCGGCAATGCAACGCAGTCTATAGTCAAAATAGGATAGAAAGATGGATGGAGGGATGCATCCTTCCATTCCCTAAAAAAGGCGACCTCGGATTAGCCAAGAACTACCGAAGGATAGCACTTACATCCATAGCAGCCAAAATCTACAATGCTCTACTAGGAAACCGCATAGAACCCAAAATAGACAACATCCTTAGGGAAAACCAAAATGGCTTCCGGAGAAATATATCCAGACCCTCACAAATATTGACCATCCGTAGAATCCTTGAAGGCATTCTGGCAAAAAATCTTCAGGCGACATCACTATTTGTCGACTTTACCAAGGCCTTCGATTCCATCCACAGAGGGAAAATGGAACAAATCCTACTAGCATACGACCTACCAGAAGAAACCGGAGCAGCAATAATAATTCTCTACAGAAACACAAAAGTGAAAGTACGTTCACCAGATGGAGACACGGAATACTTCGACATTGTTGCAGGAGTACTACAAGGAGACACGCTAGCCCCATACCTCTTTATCATCTGTCTAGACTACGTGCTTTAGAACGTCGATCGACAAAATCAGAGAAAATTGTAATATACTCACATAATAAATATGCTTATATACACATATACATGTTCATGCAGCATCACAACGACACAATAAATAATTAAACAGACGCACAATGATAAAGTCGCAAGAACAAACGACGCACGCAAGGAAGACGCAGGAAGACTTCTTTATAAAATATTTTACCTCACATCTTTATTTGTAAGTTTCGAAAGGGTTGTTCCAAGTTTGCGTGTGAGAGAGAGCTGGAGACCGAACATTACTGAAATATTTTGACCCCGAAGTTATGGCCGTCATCGTTGTGTCTTTCTCGTTCTCTATGGTTGCTCAACCGGAGCACTCGAGTCGGCTGGGTGCTTGCTTTCCTTACTACACCGTGTCTATGTCCGTCTGCAACTATACTGCTTGTCTTCCTTCTCGCCTGTCTGTCTACTGGCTCGTTGAACTCAACTGACTGGAACTCAACTCGTCGGCCTTATATTACCTTCAAACTCCAACGCACTGATATAGACACGCCTCCACGACTACTTCCGATATCTGGGGACCGGGATGTGTCACTTCCGCTTTCTTTGGAATGGCCTGTGTGATCGTCATCGAGCGGAAATAACTGTCATCCAGTTCAGAGATCACTCTCTTCCGGTGCGTCAGTCTATGAGAGTATAATGGGATCTTTTTTACCTCGTCCCATTTCATCAAGCAATTTCCGCCCACGCGATTTCCTCTCATAACTGCCACCAGAATGTGTCACCTCCTTCCGGTGCATTACCTTGAATGGCATTTTTGGCCGGGTCAAAAGTCAAAACATAACAAAATGGCTTCGAGCTAAGATTAGAAGCAAACGGTACCCCGCAAAAACAATCCCAGACGCCGACTACGATGATGAATACGCCTAATCAAGCAGAGACACTACTGCATAGTTTGGAACGAGCCGCAGCGGGCATTGGCCTCCATGTCAATGCACAAAAAACTGAATATATGTGTTACAACCAAACGGGCAACATCACCACACTAGACGGAGCCTCTCTGAAACTAGTAGACAAATTAACCTACCGAGGAAGTAGCGTCTCATCAACCGAAAACGACATCGACACACGACTGACGAAAGCATGGACGGCTTTTGATAGGCTCTCGATCATATGGAAATCAGACCTGACCGATAAAATGAAACGCAGTTTCTTCCAGGCAGAGGTTGTATCGATACTGCTATATGGATGTACTACATGGACGCTAACTAAACGGCTGTAGACGAAGCTAGACGGCTACTACTCAAGAATGTTGAGAGCAATATTGAACAGGTCCAGGCGACAACACCCCACGAGACACCAACTATACGGACACTTGCCTCCCATTACGAAAACTATACAAGTTAGACGAACGAGACACGCAGGACACTGCTGGAGAAGCAGGGACGAGCTCGTAGGTGATGTGTTCCTATGGACCCCCACATATGGCCAAGCAAAAGCAGGACGACCAGCTCGAACTTACATACAGCAGCTCTGTGAAGACACAGGATGTAACCCTGAAGACCTGCCGGAGGCGATGAATGATAGGGAGAAGTGGCGAGAGATGGTCAGGGATATCCATGCTGGCGGCACAACATGATGATGATGATGATGATAATGATTGTAAACAAACAAATTCGCACGTAACTTGATTTTTAAACGAATTATAACTTTGTTTAAAAAATCAAGTTAAATGTGAATTATTCATTTGCACCTCACACACACACACACACACACACACACACACATATATATATATATATATATATATATATATATATATATATATATATATATTAGCATTAAATAACATACAAGGGTTTAAATACTGTAATACACCAGCCAAATTATTCTTAAAATATGTCTTAGTGTATTATTTTATACCAGACTCTATATATATATTTGCTAGCTTCATATATTTTGTAAAAAGATTTAACTTGGAAAACATATCGATAACATTCTTTCTGTATCAATCTCCTTTCCTTTTTCTTCACCCCCCACCTGTATATTTCAGCGCACATGTGTGTATATGAAAGAGAATGATTGTGTCTCTACATTGTTGAGAGTGTGTGTGTGTGTGTGTGCATGTAAGTGTAAGTGTCTATTTCTGTGTGTGAGAGTGTTTTTGTTTGTATGAGCACAAGTGTGTGCCTAATTTAAAATCCTATGTATTATTAAGAATGAAACTTAATTGCTTAATCTATTAAGATATTTTTCGATGTTTTTGGCCAGACTGTTTATATTAAAAACAAATGAAAAAATATATTGATATGTAATTATTTCCTTGATTTAATCTGATGAATTATGAATTACTAATATTCAATTAACATTTATTATCATCTAAGTTAGAAAAATTCGTCAATCTTTCAAATTTTGAATCTGAATTTGCATGTGAAGCTTCTTGCTGCAAAATTATTTCCGGTCACTTACACACGCACGCACGAACACACACATACATACACATTTACACACACACTTATTCTCATACAAACACACATATGTATGAGCGTTGGTGTGTCTGTGTTTGCGTTCGAGTCTCTTTATGTATCTTTGTGAATCTGCAATGAGATTCCAGATGTCTGCCACAGATGTAGCGCCGTTAATTAAATCGAAAATCATTTAAAAAATTATGGTTCAGCACCAACTACTTAGCCTTCTATAGGAAAAAAATCTAGCAAAATCCTTTTCAGTAATGCATATAGATGTTTTAAACATCTGTTCTACCAAGACTTTGCCCGAGTAAATAAAGTTTTCTCATTCTTGTCCTTTAATCGCATTGATTTTTTTCTTAGGTTATCAAACTAGTTCCTTACCAATCTTTCTTCCTATATTTGTATAAATTTTGGAAATGTTTATATTTAATTAAATGAAATATATTGATAAAATTAGATATATTTTTAACTCATTATGATTAAATATCTTTAGCCATATAAAATGCATTTAAGTAGCTGCTTAGAATTATAAAACTTATATGGTTTTGATTTTTACTATTTACTTGAATGCACTCAGAGACGTACACAAACACACTCACAATATATATATATATATATATATATATATATATATATATATATATATATATAGGAAAGGAGTAGCACCTTTCCCAACACCTTGTTGTGTTGTCTATTGAAAAGGGAACCTTCGGGTCTACCTCAACTACGGTCACCAACTAGTATATATATATATATATATATATATATATATATATATATATATATATATATATATACGTGGTACATTCAATAAGTTTCCATACTTTTTTAGTACAGGCATTTAAAATTGTCGTAGACTCTTGAAAATTCAGTTTGTTATTGCTATACATCTTATGAAATGACTGACTAATTTTTATGATTTCAGGTTCAAATAAACAGCTACAGAAGGAATTGGAATACACCCTACTAAAGCCTGATTGTCACAGCTGGCAAATTTCAAAAATGATATCTGGACGTGAGGATACTTCAGAAGAACGATATGCAACAAAATTCTGTTTTAAACTTGGAAATAATGCCACAGAAACGTATGGAATGCTTCAGACTGCTTTTTGACCATCTTGCATGAATCAAGCGTCAGTTTTTGAGTGGCATAAGAGATTCAAAGAAAGCAGGGAGTCTGTGAGGGATGATGAGAGGTGTGGGAAGAGTAAGGAGGTCAATACACCAGAGTTGATTGGCCTAAGGGTTAGGGTTAGGGTTACTATGTTGAGGTTTTGAGGGAGTTCAGGAAGAGATTTCGTCAGAAGAGGCCAGCACTCTTAAAATCGGGTCAGTGGCAATTCCATAGGACAATGCACCAGTCCACAACTCCATCCTTGTCACAAACTACTTGATCAAGATGGGTATCAAGACAATTCCTCACCCTCCCTATAGTCCAAAGATTGTACCCTGTGACCTTTAATCATTCCTTAAGCTCAGAGGCTGTCGTTATGAGACAATTGAGAAGATGAAAGATACTGTGACTAAGGTCATTGATACGCTCACACAAGAGGACTTCCATTGGGCATTCCAGAAGTTTTTGGAACGGTCCAATAAGTGCAGTGCAGCCGGAGGAGATTACTTCGAAAGAGACTAGAGTTTCATATGTGCACTATCAATAAAAGTGCCCATACGAAAAAAAATCTAGAAACTTATTTAATGATCCTCGTATATATATATATATATATATATATATATATATATATATATATAATGGAAATATTTGGAAAGTTGTATAAATGAAACACATAAAACCGGTCTAAAAAGCGTGATATTTCGTTCTTTTATCTTATTTTCAAGGACTTTCTCAAACTGAACCGTTTTCTGAGTGTTTATCTATACAAGCAAATGAGGAACATGACAAAGTTACGTAGAGGGTAGAGATGTAGCAGGAAGAAGTGGGTTTTGTATCAAATGTATCAAGTTTTTTAAGAGAGTTTTGATCGAATGAAAGTGAAAATAATTTTTGTGCTGACGGGAATTAAATTGGGAAAAAACGTGGGGGGGAAAGGTTGCAGCATATCGTGTTTCGTCGAATATATTGACGATAATGTGATATATAAGTGGAAAGGGAGTAAAAAAGTGGGGAAAGAAAGTGATTTAGAAAGAATCACCAAAAATCTCCTTAAGTTTGAGAACGTTCTTAAAAAAGAAATAAAAGAATAAAATATCACTCCTTCTAAACCGGTTTTAAGAGTTTGACTCATCCAGTTTTTCACATATTTCTCTCATATTGGCAGATTCATCACAATCTATTATTTCACACACACACACACACACACACACACACACATATATATATATATATATATATATATATATCTCCAAGTCGTGTACATATATATGTAGATACATATATTGTAGATACGTTCTTGTGGGTTGGCCAATATTTGCACGTCTGTGTGAAGGGTCCATTAGAGAACGACAGTTATATATTCATCCCTACTCATCCAGCAGTATCTCGTAAGACTGACTTCCATATGACATGAACTATCGATAGTTCACAAGTCACGTATTTTATTTTTCGTAGATGAGACGCTGCTTCTGATGTTGTTGAATTTGTCCACAAGTTTCAAGGAAAAACCTTTTTGAATTAATTCGTCTCCACTTTGGTTTTGTTTAAAGCACATGTACTCAGTTTTACCTGCATTAACATAGAGGCCTATTCCACCTTTTTCAGTCTCTGCCGCTGAGATCAGTCTGAGTGAGTGCCAGAAGCGCTATGTCATCAGCCTAGTCCGTGTCCGTGGTAATTTGTGTGGGGTATCCTCTGCTTATTTCTTTTGCCAGTGTGATGCCATTTTTTTCATTATATCTATCGACGTTCAAAGTACGTTGTGTCGGCAGATTACGAATTGGTATGGGGCTAGTGTATTTCCTGGCAGAACACCAGTGACATAGTCAAAAAATCTGTGTCTCGATCCGGTAAATGAACTTTTACTTTCATGTTTTTGTAGAGTATCTTATTGGCTGCGACGGTTTCTTTGGGGAGATCAGAAGCTAGATGTGTTTGTTCCACTTTCTCTCTGTGTATGGAGTTAAATACTTTTGAGAACTCAACAAATGAAAGAGTCACCTCGAGGTTTTTTGCACTCCTAATATTCGATGGATTGTCAAAATTTACGATATTGTTGATCGATTTCTCCGAAAAACATCTTTATTTTTCCTAAGAACTTTCTCAATTTCAGGTTCGATGCGGTTGAGGAACAAAGCATTTTAAGTTGTTTTCCAGTTTTCTGGTGGTATTTCGTCAAGACTGGCAGCTTTCCTGTATTTAATTTTTGTTAGTACTACGTTGAATTCCTCTTGTGTAAACTGTCCTAATTTGATGTCTTGTCAGCTATTAATAATTTTGTGGACAGTTTAATCTGTATATTTGGGGGATTTCCAAATGTGTATTAGGTCTTCTTTGCGAGTAGCTTTTCGTTTACCTCTGGAGGTCCTCATCCGTTTGTACACTTTATTTAGTCTGCCAAGCGATTTGAGATCGTCTATATCCAACCGAGGTTCTAATCTTATCGATTTGGTCTTGAATATATTCTCTTTGTTCTTTCTGCTATGTTTTAGTTCTGTCTGTGCCTTCTTAAGTTTCTGAGCGTTGGCGTTTGTTGGGTTTCTCTTATTGCATAGGTGTGACGTTTTCACGACATCACGTTTTTTCCTAATTGCAAATGACTCCGAAGACACTCTAAGTTTTACTTTTAGTTTGGTTCGTATATATTTAGCTGCGCTTCCATGTGTGCATCGACGAAGTTTTCGAAGAGGTAAATTAATTTTGATAAAAATACTTTTGGCATTAACAAGCATGCTTTTCTATTATTATTATTATTATTATTATTATTATTATTATTATTATTATTATTCCTTAAGAGATTTTCATATCAGCTTAAGCTATTAGTCTTTCACTGCAGTTTGAGTGACAGCAAGTCTCCTTAGGTCTCCAGGACTCTTCTCGGTATTCTGGTCGATCTCTATAATGTAGTAGTTCAGAGGGTCTTAACTCGTCCCCATATTTCCAAGTACCCCATTCCCTTTAAAATCCTGGGATAATGTACCAAGAGCACCAGTTTCAATTACTATAAACGTAATTTTCATGTTCCACAGTTTTTTTCCATTCCGTAGCAAGGTCAACATTTTTATCCTTCTTTTCCTATTCTTTCAATTTTACTCAATGGTCGGCCTGGATAGCAAAGTTCACAATTTTGCGAGTTCTCTTTTTCTGTTTATTACAATAAGGTCTGGTCGTCTAACCGAGATTAGATAATTCGTTTGTATATCAAAATCTCATTGGAATTCGTGTGTCTCATTGTCTAGGACAGATGCTGGGCTCTGCATATACGATTTGTTCGAATGATCAAATTAAAATTTCAAGCACAATTCCAAGTAGACCAACTTTCCCACTATGTCGTGTCTAGTCTTTTACTCTTTCTATTATTATTATTATTATTAGTTCTATCGGTAATATTTGGATTTTCACGGTATAATATAAAATGGCTGTAGTGGCGAGAGAGGGTCAGGGATATCCGTGCTAGCGGCACTACATTGATGATGATGTAATCGTAATTGTTGGCAAAAATAATTTAAAATGCATCTAAACCGAACGGCGTGAAGAATTATAATTCAACTACGTGAGGGACTTTAGTAAATGAAAAAAAATTATTTCAGTTACAATATGTGAATATCAGCCTACGCAAGGATGATGATCCAACCCCTCCGCTCGGCCAGGATATGACACAAGGTCAATTTTAAGCGGAGTTTTCCTTCTCCTAGACTAGTTGCCTCACCAATACTGAAGAACCTCGTCTGTCCTACTATTTACCCATAGCTGGAGGGAAAATAATTGGATTCATACCTTTCTCTAGGGTATTAGTGTTATGTGAAATGCAATCAGCCTCGTCCAGGATTTGAACTGGTATCGCCGTGTCCATTTCCTACGACGATAACCATTACACCACGGGCAGACACCAGGTAAGAAATAGTCTGTAGAGTCTGAATAGAAAGCCAAAAAGAAGGTAGCTGGACTTTAACTAAGTTAAAATCTAAGGAATGTACAGGGGGAAGTCAGAGAGAAAAAATAAGAAGGGAAAAAACAAGGAAAGGGAAAATGGGGAAAAACAACATTTTTTCTTATCCCCAAGTTAAACACCGGAAGCCATGGGGGCAGCATTGTGGATGTGAAGCACGGTGGACAAACCCAGCATCGTGTAAACGGTGCGTTTCAATTGATTGTTGGCGGACAAAACCGATGGGTCAACAGCCAGGATCAAATAGTTCAGTCAGGAAACTACGGCTACTCATCTTTAAGGGTAGAGTCTATTGATGAGTTAAAAATACAGCTCTCGAAAGATTACAATGACTCTCACTAAAACCATATGTCCTAACCCACAACGCGGAAAAAAGGCGTGTTCTGCGGAGGTTGGAGCTCTGGCTCTATTTCTTTAAAAAATTAGTTACAGAACTCAAACACACAAAAAACCGTTACTTAAATGTAAAAGCTCAATACAATAGCGACATTTACCGCTCGAACTTTTAGTAGAATTGGGTAAGAAGCGGAGCTGACAGCGTCTGCGGAGGAGCATGCTATAGACATAGAATACGTACAAGGACACATATACCATCATAGTGAAGTCGAAATACAATACCACGATGCTGGCAATGGAGGGACATTTGTCTCAGCATCTGCGTAGAGAAACTCAGTCAACGCCGTCACAAGGGGTACAGGAATGCATCCAGGTCCATGCGCCCAAAAATCGCTTAACAGCATCGAGAAAATACAACTGAGAATGATGGTAGGGACGTTTAACGTCAACCCAGCACAAAGAACATATCTCGCAACGGACCTACCAATACTTGACACCTTTTATAACGAGTTATCCTGCCCTGTTCGTAACAACCCAAAACACAAACAACTAATCATCGAAAGGAACGTGAAAGCTCAAACAAGTAAAAAAGATAAAAGCATTTTAAGCTTACATAGCACATTATGACTGGTCCCAGATTAGCAATAGAGATAATAGCGATAAATGTAGAACATTATAAATAAACAAATTCGATGCACTTCAAGAGATATCAGAGACACCTTTTACCGAATCACACACACACACACACACACACACACGTATATATATATATATATATATATTTTTTTTTTTTTTTAAAAAAAGATAAACGGAAGAAAAATACATGCTTTAGTGTGGGTGAATGATTTTTGCAGTTATTTTGCCGACACGTGTTTCGATTAAAACTTAGCATACACACAAGTTATTCCATTAAAACTTATTTAAGAATAAAATCAAAAAGTAAATAATAATGATGATAATAATAATAATGATAAATTAAAAGTAGCAATAATAATAATAATAATAATAATAATAATAATATTAAATCATATCAACGCGAGAATATATAAGACGCCACAAAGAACTACACACAACACTACACTAGAGAGGATATCCAACAATATTAATAAATAAAGGGTTGGAAGTAGCAGAAAAAATACCACAAAGAGAATTACGGAACCCGAAAAAATACGACAAAAAAAACTCTATCATACGTCTCAACCTACAGCAAAAACAATCCAGAACTATTCACGGAAATAATGAAAAATCGAGAAAAAATTGAAAACAAGGACAAGATGAAAAGATACTTGACACAACAAAAATAATTAAAAACCAGAGACAACCCAAGAATCTGAAAAGAATACTCACCTCTACTACATTTGGAGAAAACACAAAACATGGAGTGACCAAATGAAAAAAATAAACGATGCAAAATATGTGATATAATCATAGAAGGTAAGTCCTATGCCTATAAAACTCCGGAAACCAAATTCAAAATAAAAACTTTAACTGCAACTCAAAAATTGTAGTCTACATAGTGGAATGTAGCAGATGAAATATACATATGGCCAACTCAAGCGCTTAATACAAGGACATTACAACACAAGAGTAATGTCAAAATAGAAGAAAAGAAAGAATTAAATGTTTCAAAATAACTATACCAAGGAAGCAGAGGTAAATTTAAAATGATGCCAAATTATCAAGCCAATGATTGCACGCTACCTGAAATAATGGAAATAAATTTTGTAGATAAATTTAAACCTAAGTTAAATAAAACACGAATCGTACAAACAAACACGAACAGAAATAAACATATATATATATATATATATATATATATATATATATATATATATATATATATATATATACGTAAGTTATTAAAAACCAATCAAACTGCAAACACTAGTAAGTTAAAATCTCATCAAATACCCATTAACTAGACCTTATGCCAGACATGTTCTCAGACAACAAAAAATCAAGCTGAAAACACACACACATATACACAGACGTGTATACAAAAAAAGGAGAAATAGCTTCCAGTAAATTTAAGACCACACTACCCCACACACAAAAATTTTCCAAGACACACACACAAACACACATATAGAAGGAAAATAACTTTTAGTGAAACCCAAAACTACTTCAACGCCCGCGTACACACATTCACAACGATAAACATATCAGATATCAAAGAGGATTAAAGCAGACCAAAGTAAACACAAACGAGAAAAAAAAAAGGAGAATAACCTCTATATAAAAGACGCCGGATCAACTGAAAATCATTCAAACTACTTATTTTAAAATATATTTTTATACTTCGTTTGAACCTACAACAAACATCTTTATATATATATATATATATATATATAGAGAGAGAGGGATAGAGCTACAGAGAGAGAGAGAGAGACATACATACATATATATATATATATGTGTGTGTGTGTGTGTGTGTGTGTGTGTGTATGTGGTGTGCCCCCATCTAAATATATGTCACAGTCTTAAAATTTATATTTATAACTTTATGTATTCGTTTTTTTTATATATCTGTGTTGTCTATTGTCAATTCTTGCTTATACATTTATATTGTATATATATTTAGATATGTATATATATTTCGTAAACGAATAATTTGTTGTTAAGATCATTTTTAAACCAGCAAACGCTCATTTGTTTGCACACAAATGACTTCAAGTATTTCTATTCTCGCTCGTGACTTCATTGAAAATAAATAGTTGCAAGTATAGTAAATGATTATCCAGTTCCGTTTGAGTCATAGATAGGACCCTAACACGTACTACTTTTCCTGTTTAGAGTGGTCCTGAGAGTAATGGGATTGAAGAGGGACTCCAGCACAGGAACCTCATCATATCCTGGGCATCTTTGGGTGGGGTGAGTCTTGTCCCTCTGCAGAGTTTCAGTGACCATTTACTACGGACCCAGCCGACTGGAATCTTTTTATATCTATCTATCTATCTATCTATCTATCTATCTATCTATCTATCTATCTATCTATCTATCTATCTCCACATTTCTATCTTTTTAAAAATGATTGTTCTGAAATAATAGCGTAATATGATGTCATTTATTTTCTGATGCATCTACCACACTTTGTAAAATATTACACAGATGTACGTATTTGATCACACTCATATTTGGACAGGTAGAGAGAAATAGGAATATAACTATCTGTTTGTATTTCACTTACTCCTCTTGCGTTAGTCGTACCAAATTGTTGGAGAAAATCATATATATATATATATGTGTGTGTGTGTGTGTGTGTGTGTGTGTGTGTGTGTGTGTGTGTGTGTGTGTGTGTGTGAAGAGAAATAGATATACAGAAAATGAAGTTGAAGAAACAGAAAATATTTGCACATTGTAATGAATGATATTTAGCGAACTAACGCTAAATATATATCTTTTTATCATTCGTTGAAATAGACACTCTGCCGGCGTAAAAATGAGCAATCAGCCAAACCAAAAATAATCACATTTACAAATAACACCGGGTTTGTTATCTTCGCTTTACACAAACTCACAGACTATTTCCGCTTAGATTATTAAAATAATGTTGCGACCACATCAATTGGGATTCATTGTTTCATGATATTCAACGTCAAAGCAAAAATGATTTATCGATACAAAAATGACATCCATTTAATGAGCAAGTTTAAAAACGCGGAATAAATAGCAATCATTAAGTCTGTTATATAGTTTTTAAAAGACACCTTTTTTACGAAGGTAATTCTTTAAGAATATGGTCTGGTTGTTAGAGATATGGTCTTCAGGTATCGAAATATTTATAGCTGATATCTTTGAGATATTCATGGTTTCCCAATCACTAACAGATTCCCTGAATTTTAACTAAACTTATCTTAAATGTGTAAGAAAGAAGAGGGGCGAAAGTTCCTCAGTCTTATTTTAAAATTCATACTTGTTAAATAAAACTGGAGAGGTTTTCCCCGAAGAATAACCTATATATTAAAATACACATGTCGATACGTCTTCACTGCTGTGTAAAGAACGAACCAACAAACAAAAAACAAATAAACAAACAAAATAAGAAAAAAGAATAACAAAAATATAATTAGAACTATCTTCATACCTTTACAATGAAATATTTTTGGCTATTGAAAAATAGTGAAACTAAAGCGCTCACGTTTTTCGTTAGCCATGCAATGCCTCTTTTCCTTTTTTTTAAAATGAAATTTCGTCGAGAGGGTAAGATTTCATGAAGTAAAATCCGGTGAAATTTGTAATGGTCCAGATTCAGAAATTAGCAAATGAAAAAAAAAATTAATTACAGATTTGCTTCATATTAGAAAAAAGTTCCTAAATCAGATTCTTTGGATGCCAATGAAACTATTTTAAAGAAAATTAGCATTTTAATCTATTATTCATTTACATATTAGTAAATACGGTTTTAGACAAAATGTAGTATGCTATATTCATATTAAAGAACCGAACAATATTGATAACAGAGAGTATATATCTGACAATGTAGCATAGATAAAAAGTCAACAGTGCTTGGTGATTGTCACTTTCTCGCCTTTGCGATCTTCAGACTTGTTTGCACCATTGAATCTGTGTCTACGCTACCCCTACTTATATATATATATATATATATATATATATATATATATATATATATAGTATTATTCGGTCCAGTTAAACCAGAGTTGGGAGTAATTCCTTCAGGACAAGAAAATCATTCAGGAGCTGAACATTTAAATTTTCCTGGTAGGGAGCTCAATGTAATTGATCTTAAAGAGCAATATCTTTTAAAGAAAGAACCAAAGACCGGTTATTTTAGGATTATAAATGTATTTCCATCCTCTTTTGCGTCTCTGATGTAAACCAAAAACACGAAGAAAAATATAACAGGACTTCTTCAGATCTTATGGATAAAATAAAACAGAATAGACACGGGATGGGGAGAAAGGGAGAGGAAGAGAGGTGAAGAGTTACCTGCTCGTTTTATGAAACATCCGTTTTTTTATTTGCCTATTTATTTTATTTATTTTCCAAATTTTACCGTGGGTTGAAATTATGGTAATTTCACTTTTTTATTTATTTTATTTATTTTCTTTTATTGTTAAGTTCGGTAAATAACTTTTATGTGTTATGTTTATATAATGAATTTTTGTAAGGGAAATATTAATACTTATATTAATTTCGAGTCTATTTCCTCAGTTACGAATTTTTTTCCATGTACCTATACTGGATACGTCTTTTTTCCTTGTTTCACAATTTATTTCTATGCTTTTTTTTTAAATATTAGTCTATAGTTTAAATTTAGCCTTATGTCTACATCTAGCTATTAATTCACATCTCTTATTTAATAACTTTTCAGGCAATTGATACATCATTATTTGTATTTTCTCTTCTAAGCACAAACTTCATCTACCGTCAAAACTTTTTGGAGTATTTGATTTTTTAAATATAGACCATTCGATCTCAGGGGTTAACCCTTTGTTTTTCAAACACCAGAATTACTTAGATAGTGCTGTATGGTGTTTTAGATGTTCGTGGGGGAAAGTATATTTGTGGTTTGCGTACATCTCTTTCCATTTCGTGGAGGACAGACCGATATACATTTTTTATCCGTTATATTCTTTTTTGGGTGAATTATTGCTTGATATATTACATTATTTAAGTTACATAGTCCATTCATACGACAATTTTCTCGGGATTTACAATTACATTCTTTTTTATACAGTTATTATTATGATTTTTTTAAATTATTTATTCGATCCTGAAAATCTTTAGTTATATTTTTATCATGGCTATTGATTATTTAAAAATATTTTTTCGTGCAAGAGTAACTAATTTTTAACGTTTTTCTATTAAATACTTTATGCAGTTTATTTTCATGTTTAAAATGCTTATCTACTAGTTTCAAAAATATTTTCCTACATTTATACTAGCTAGCCCACAGAACGGGGGGTTGAACCATATAATTTTCCTTTTTCTATTTTTACGTCTACTTTCCTTATTTATTTCTTTATTACTATCATTAGGCATATTCTTTTCTTTATATGTAAAGTTTTCCTTATACCCGCTACTTTTTAGTGCATCAATATACATTTTACTACTCTCTCGGAATATTTTCTCATTTGTGATAGATTCCTTATTCTTAAATTTACAACGTTTGGAACTTGTTTAATTATAGCCTTAGAATGGTTTGAGTTGATGTTAATATATGAAGGGGACTGATCCGTTTTTATAAAAGGTTTATAGGTGTTGTTAGAAAGGTCTAGAGTTACATCTAGGAAATTGACTATCTTATTGTTTGATGATATTTCTATTTTGAAACCTAAGTGTTTAAAGGCTCTTATAATCTTCTTTTGTATACTAGAGCTTTTTGGGCCATTACTATTCAGGATATATATTAAAACCATCAACCTATATAAGCCTAATTGTTCCGAGCTGATGATTCTATTCAGTATAGGTAATATATACAGACCCAAAAGGTCTGCTATTTGTAAAGAATCGTATCCCCTCATAGGGACATCAAAATTCACAGGTCCACTTTTTACCCATGAGGTTTCATTATTTTCTAGAACAGTTTTTCTACATGCTAATATTATATCATATTGCTCCTTAGTTATATCTATATATTCTCTTGCATAGTTAATGCTATCTATTTGGATTTTTTAGATATAGACAGATAAAAGTCAATGATATCAAATTGTATAAAAATAGCTTTACTTTTATTTTTTATCTTCCTAAACCATTCAATGGTATCAAAAGAGTTTCTCCAAAGAAACGCACAAAAGGATGGAAATAAATTTATAATCCTAAAATAACCGGTCTTTGTTTTTTTCTTTAAAGAAAGTATATAAATATATATATATATATATATATATATATATATATATATATATATATATATATATATGCGTCTGTGTGTGTGTTTGTGTTTGTTTGTTTGTGTGCACGCGTGATTATATGATGGCATTTACGTTATATTAAATAATACTAAGAAGGAATAGAACTGAAGACATAAGCCGTACCTGCAGTTTCATTTATTCATCCAGGAGTTCAGAGACTTTTTCCTAAATTAAACACAAAGTTCATCGGCCGACTTTTCCATATTTGCCTACCGAATAACAGCACCTAAACAGCTAATTAAATAATGAATGTAAAGCTGATGTATCTCTATAAGTGTATACAAATGAAATTCTTGAAGTGTTTTTATAGTTTAAATGTTTCTGATGAATGAGCCGTATCTATTGACTGGTGTATAAAGTAAAATCTTCGAGTCGAGTTCAAATTCTGTCTGAGACCAAGTATGTTCATTTCACGCTAATGAAAGAAATGGCTGCATACAGCTCTGCTTACCTCCCTATACATTTGGTTCAACTTGCTGGCAAGAGTGGGTGGCTACTGCTGGAGAAATTATGTATTTAACTAACGTCTCCACTACAGCAGAATGACACACAAGTTATTTTTCAAGTGGAATACAGGAAATTTGTGTTTTCCTTCTTGTATACCAACTATCATACAACTTTTACCAATACTTAGTAGGTAAAATTTTTTTCATTTGTTCGTTTATTTGTTTGGGTTTTATGGCATATCGCCCAGTGTAGGTTATTCAACGCCAAATCTATTTTTATACAAATAGACAGTTCTATTTCAAATAATTCAGTTTAGCATTTAATAGTCAAAAACATTAATATTTCAAGCTATTCAGTGTAGTAAAACAGTTCTATTTCAAACAATTCAGCTTAGCATACAAAGCAATTCAATTTCAAACAATTCACTTTAACTTATGTTCGCAGTTTTAATGTCAAAACAATTCTATTTCAAGCCATTTAGTTTAGCATAAGTAAGCAGATTAAAAGCCAAAACAATTCTATTTAAAGTAATTCAGTTTAGCATTAGAACGCTGTTTAGTTCTATTTGGCCCATAGATAGGACCCTCTTAGGTGCTATCACTTCAGCCCAGAGTGGATCTGGGTGCGATGGCAATGAAGGCCTACGCTGCATTCCCCAAAGTTCTAGCATTTCTGGAGCTTCACAATTAGATTCTTTAGTGTTATATCCAGGACACTTATTGCGGGGGTGGTCTAAAACTTTTGAAAGGTGCAGTCGGTGTATCCTACAACCCTAGCCGACTGGGCAACTGTAGGTACAGAGATGAATACATGTTTTCCTCAAAGGCATTGGGCGAAGGATAACATAAACAGACTTGAGTACATTTTCTTTGACGCACCTCATTATTCAAAATTCCAACTACAACTCTCTTGTGTTTTGGTTAGTGAACACAAGTAGTAGTAATAATAATGCAAACCACAATATGTGAGGAAAATAGTTATATTTACAGGAAAGAGTATTTACAAGAGAGAGACTGTTAGTAATAAGAACATAGGAGTGGTGATTGAGTAATGATATTCTTCAACAATAGGGAACGCTCTTCTGGTCTGACTCGTAGGCTTATTTTATTTCTTTGTAAAAAATACAAAGAAGGCACAAGGCCTTAAGGTTTTTGGGGAGGGGAAGGGAGCGGTCTTGCTTTTCTATGTATTCTAAAGGGAGCCTAGCTAGCCACATTCGCCGACCCATTCAACAGTACAATATATAACCATTCATCCCTCATCATGTGCGCAGCAGACACCAAAATACCACATTTGCTCTATGATAAAGCCTACTTAAAACCCGTAAGTGGTATATGATTTTTATTTACAAAATATGATTTATGTACAATGAAGTGATGGGAATGGGAGAAAAAACCCCGAAAAATATATATACAAGAAAGAAAACAAGGAAAAATTCCCCATTTGGTTTCCCTCCCATCCCCCCGTCTATAAAATTGGAGGCCGACTGTTTTCCGGGTCGAAAGAGACCGGAAACAAGCCGGACCTACCCTAGGTGGGACAGGAATCCTAATCTACAGAGATAAAATAAATAAAGGGTCGGGCGCGGTGTGGGTCGATAGATGCAGATAATATGATTTTTTACATATGAATATTCAAGATCTTCAAAAAAAGCGGACTGGGATTCGGGTTGAGGTACAAAAATAATAGGGAGGGGGAAGATCTTGAGAAATTAACGACTAGATGACGGGGACAATGACACACAACATACTGCTAACTAGGTTACAAGGGGAAAAAACAATTCTACTTACCAGGGATGGGGTCCCTAAGGACCCGTACCGTAGACGCCATGGGCCGGCAGAGGAGGGAAGGATGACTCCAACATTGCCCCCTTTTGTACGACCAGGCTCGCTGCAGTCACCCACCTTTTGCTGAATGTTATGCGATCCAAGCGTTTTCTATCGCATCTGATTTTGACCCTCAGCTGATGCCGAAAATACAAAACCAGATCACGATGAGAAAAGTTTGCATCGTCATACAATCCCTTGTTTCGCGTCGTCCAAATCACCATTCGGGCTACAGCTAGGATCGCGAGAAACACCACACGCTTCTCACCGTGAAACGGAGGAAGAACGTTGTCTACGACGTAACCAACGTCGAGCAGCACAAGCTTTTTGGGTTCGATGCGAGCCGTCCACTCCCCGACGTGATCCCAAAACGGGCGGACTCGCTCGCAGTAGTAGAAGGCGTGCTTAGCCGTTTCTTCCAACCCACTGCTGCAGCGAGGGCAATCAGGCATGTCTGCCAGGTCCGCTTTGTAGTTCAAGTCGCGAAGGGGTAACGCATTCCGTGTAAGTCGCCAGGTGAGCGAGAACTCGGAGTTGCTCAAGAAGCTGGATCCTGGCGCCCAATTCCAGTGAGAGCGGATCTCCTCCGCCGTCCAGCCGTGCCGCTCGCTGAGAGGATCAGAAGCGGAACCCACCACTAGCTCCCGATACAGTTCCTTCCGAGGCCATGAAAGGTCACTGGACCCAAGAAGGTTACGAAGGGCCTTTCGGCACTCGCGGACAAACACTGCTTCGCCCAAAGGCCTACATCGACCTTCAGCCTTTGGGTCTGAGTTGAGACGAGGAAAAGTCCGACTCGCCTTTCGTCTCCACACTGAGTCCCCCGTCAAGACACGGCCCAGATATGCAAGTCTTTCAGCAAGCCAGTGGCTCTCCAGATCAGGCATACCCAGACCCCCGTTGCGAGTACGTTAGATAGAGACCTGCCTACGGACCATCGGCCTTGCACCTCCCCAGAGCAATCTGGAGAGGGATCGTTGCAGTGCCAACCGATGTGCCTTAGGCAGAGGAAGTACAGCCAATCGGTAAAGGATCAAGGGGAAGACGTACGCGGCGCACGCCTCCGCCCTGCCCTTTAAGGACAACCTCCTTGAAAGCCAGATTCCCACCTGAGCATTCACCTTAGCATGTACTTCCGACCAATTTCGCTCCAGTTGGAGGTCGGGCCCAAACCACACCCCAAGGATGCGGATGGGTCCGTCACTCCAGTGGAAGGGCCCTGGAAGAGTATTGCTACCCTTCCAAGCACCAAGCCGCAAACCTTCGCTTTTGTCAAAATTGACCTTGGCCCCTGCAATCCGCTCATACTCGACAACCGCCTCTTTCACAGCCTCTATATCCTGGAGGCGGGATACAAAGACTGTGACGTCATCAGCGAACGCGGAAACCCTGGCCGCAAGGCGGCCAACGAATGGGATATCGCGCAGTGCCGGACTTGTCCCCTCATCCCTAAGCCTGCGCAGGAGGGGCTCCAACGCGAGGACATAGAGAAGCGGAGACAGAGGGCAGCCTTGCCGGACCGAACGCTCGATCGCGATCACCCCCGAACGCCTTCCGTTCACCTGCACCACTGCCTGAGAGTTGTGGTACATCATGCTAATCCATCTGCGGAACTCCGGTTTGAATCCGGCAGTCTCCAAAACAGACGCCAAGAACCGATGGTCAACCCTATCGAAGGCCTTGGACTGATCTAAACTGATCAGCGCGGATTCGGTGTCGTCTTTTATCCCCTCTAGGACCTCGCGAATCAAGTGCAGGTTGTCCTGGATCGATCTTCCCTTCACAGCAAAGGTCTGTTCGGGGCCGATCAGATCGCTAATGACAAGCTGTAAACGATTCGCTAAGACCCGGGCCAAAATCTTTAACTCTGTGTTAAGCAGAGTTATGGGCCTGTAATCGTCTAAACCCTCCCAAACATGCCTGCCACCTTTCTTCAGCAATGTGATCACGCCCTTGGTGACGCTACCAGGGATGGCTCCCTGGGCGAACCAATGGTTGAACATATCCGTCAGAATAGGTACAAACATGTGCGACATCCTCAAGTACACTTCGTAGGGCAAACCATCTAGTCCCGGCGACGTGTTGAGGCCGACCTGCTTCAACGCATCACGGACTTCGCATTCAGTAACCACACCCTCGCAGCTAGCCGCTTCAGCCGCCCCAAGGTGGGGGAAGGCGGCGAGATAGCTACGAAACTCCCGGAGCGGGAGATCAGTGCAGCGGGCAAAGCGATCCCGAAAGTGCGCCCGAAAGGTGTCACGTATCTCACGACCAGATCGCAGCAGACGCCCGTCCGGGGTCTTGACAGATGCGATGTACCGATCGGGGAACCTTCGCACTTCTTCTTCACGCGCAGTCGCGTTCGATTTCACAGCTTCGTTGAGAACTCTTTTTAGCCTAGATCTAACTACTGATCCCTTGTAGCGCTCGCTACTCTCACGCTCAAGGTCCCTCCTAGCTAGCTCTATACATAGGGAGTCCCCCCCCCAGCCACCGCCCGGGAGAGTCTATCATCTATAGATTTCGCCTCCGTGGTCCTGTCTAAGTGTAGCTGTCGACCGTACTTGGTGGCGAAATCTCTAATCCTATGTTTAAGAGAAACCCACCACCTATTCCCGGTAACCGCCTCCACTAACGCCCGCTGAATTAGGGATTCCAGCCGATCACGGAAGTCCCGTATCTCCAGTAAGGAGGTATTGAACTTCCAGTAGCCGGCTAGACCAGGCCTATTTGCTAACCGCAGACTGACTCTAATGAGTTTATGGTCAGTCCACGCTATCAAGTGGAACGTGGGACAACTAACAAAATCAATGTCAGCTCTTCTCACTAACACTCTGTCCAAGTAGGAACCTACTTTGGCAGAGGGCGATCTATCTAGCCATGTCCACATCTCCCGCCCTGGGTGATCCAGACGAAACCTGTCGACTAGACCGTGACGAGTCACGAAGCCGACAAGGCTGCTTTCACACCTTCCCAATCTGTTAGCTCCCCGCCCGACCTTATCTATCTTGGGATCAAGGATCGCATTCCAATCACACATTAAGACTAGCCGCTTCGTATCGTCCAGGAACGGCGCCAACCGACGAAAAAAGGAAACCCTCTCCGCAGCGATATTGGACGCATAAACCGCAATCAGACGAAACTTGAAACTTTTCACGGCAACATCGGCCACAACCAACCGGCCCCCGTCACCTGCAAAAACAACGTCAACATCAGCATCAAGGCTGCGTCCAACTAGCAAGGAGACCCCAGCGCTGGTGCGGCTGCCGTATGCTGAGAAAACGTTAAAATCGCTTTCCAGCACCCGACAGTCGGCACCGCAAGTGAAGTGAGTCTCCTCCACTGCAGCAACATCCACTCCGAGGTTCTTGAGTTCAGCAAGCAAGCGCGTACACTTGCTTGAATCCCTCAGTCCCATCACATTCAAACAGGCAAGGTTTAAAGCCATCAATCCAACTTACCTTACTCAGTGTCGACTACGGGCCGGAAATCCTTCGGGGTGAGGATGCCGACGGCCTGACGCAGGGAACCGGTGCCGAGCTCAGTGCTAACTCGGTCGTCCCTGGTAATTCCCCCGACATCCATGGGGTACCTCAGCTTTAGGGACCTATAAAATGATGGGTGAACTAAAATCGGGACCCTGCCCGAACAAAAAGGAAGCATTTTTTTTTAACATTGCATTTTTTGTGTTGGCCAGCATTACGTCCGCCCGGCTGGCTTCGTCAATAAAGTTCCATAACTCTTTAGTCCGATTGCCAGCCGAACGGACGAATGTGGTCAACATTGGAGCGTCCTTGAATATGTAGGGATTAGTGACGTCTTTGTTGTTTATTTTTTCAAATGAGCGCAATGGCATTAATGAGGTTTTAAAAATGTGGTCGTGATTTGGGTTTTCTAAAATGTCTTCGCAGAAGAGAAAAGCGGTCATTGCATGGCGGGCTTCTGTTGAAGCCGAGCGTGCTCTTGGTTTTTGACCTGATGATGATGTTGATGCTGTCTGTGGGTCAGGTGAGAGTCTTGTCACTGGGTGTGACCGTGTGAAAATTTTCGGAGTTGTGATTGGGGAAAGTGAGGGGGGTAGTGGGATTTCGATTGGGTTTATTGGAGTGATTTTTTGTTTTTGTGGGAGGGGAGGAATTATTTGAGCTGGTCGCTCATTTGTGGCTGGTGATTTTGCTATTTTCTTTTTCCCCTCCCCCTTAGGTTGAGGTAGGGAAGGTGTTTGTTGTTGTGTTGTTTTTTTTTGGATTTCTTTTTTTCCCCTCTTTTGTTGGCGAGTCTTCGCTATTCCTTCTTATTTTTAAGTTGATGCTCATGTCCATGGGTTCTATTGGTGTTGATGATTGTTCTGTTGTAGTGGTCGATGTTGATGATTGTGTTTTAGTAGTAGTATCAGTAGGAGTAGGAGTAGCGATGGTTATAGTTGTTGAGTCTTTTGTGGTAGCTGTAGGGGCTATTGACTTTTTTATGGGAGTTTTTCCCCCCTTTTTTTTTGGTCACTTGAGTCCACCCCTCCTCATCTTTTTTGTTGGGGTTTTCTTGCTGATTTTCGATGTTTTTGGTGGGTGTCTTGGTTGTTATGATCTCGGAAGTGGTGGTAGTGGTAGTAGTGGTTGTTGCAGTGGTCGTTGTTTTTTGAGGGCAGTTTTTAGAAAAATGTCCGATTTTGTTACAGGCCCAACATAAGGGCTTCCTGCCCTCAACGACCACTGTCATCGTTTGATCTCGGTATTCAATTTCATGAGGTACGTCGTTAAACCCTCCCCTATCGAGGCACATGATAAAGACATAATCACCGCATGCAGTTCCTCGTGTAGATGTTATTTGAGAAACTTGTTCAACGCCGCCATATATGCTTAAGTAGGCGGCGAGAACGTCCCCACTCAATTGCATTGAGACATTACATACGGTGACCTTTATTCTTCGCTTGCCTCGATATTCAGGTTGAAGCCGGAAGAAGCGTGTTGTAATGTTTCCACCGGCCAGTTTCTTGGCTACTTCCTCTGAAGAGGGTAAAACATCCCAGGTAGCAAAGCTCCTGCGGCAGAAATACTTACCTGGGATGTTTGCACTTTTTAGTAAGTCTTCGAAAGTCTCTTTTTTAAGTCCTGCTAGTCTCTTGGTCTTAAGATCAGTGACTACGAAAGACAGGGTCTTTGGTTCCACTTCTTTCACAAGTTCCGGTATAGGAAGGATTTCGCCTTCCTTAAAATAGTTTGCATATTTTTCTGCCCTGTCTCTTGCGTAGTCACTGGGGGTTTTTTGGTTCACACAGTGTGACGACCAAGAGACTGTTGTTTCTTTTGGTTTCTGGGCCGGTGGAATAGTACTTGCAGATGACGACAAGTCAAAAGGTGCTTCTTCCGGCATTGGGGAGGGTCTCGTTGTAAATATGTCCTCGGGTGAGTTAGCCTCCTCCATGGCTGTGAAACACAGCTCGGAGGAGATGAATCCGAATGATGTGGTTAAGATCAAGAACGATGAAAAACAATGAAAAATCCGGTATGAGAAATGGTGGTCGTTTTTTTAAAAAGAGTTAAAACAACAATTCGAGTCGAGGTTTGACCCTCCTCACAAACAAACAACAGTAACAATTGTTTGAGGGGGGTCACAAAGCAATAACAATATAAAATTTACAGATAACAAATAACAATTTTCAACAGTAACTTACTTTTCGATAGAGAAAATAAACGCAATCCAAAAAAGGACGTGTAGGCTTATCGCCAGACTAATCTCCACTACTGCGACAATGGCAGATGGAACAGCTCATTATGCTGAAAAGGTAGCTGATACCCAACAAACTCCATCTTAAAAAATACATTAAGAGTACAACAAATTCTGTGCTGAGTTCTTTAGACAATTTGAAATCATATTTAATTTTGTTTTATCGACTCTTGTGACAATACCTATGCCAATCAGTATCGAATTTCACAAGTCTCATGCATAACATCGATGTAGTCAAAAAAAGAATCCTGCTGATGAATCAACAACGGATCCCCTAGAATCTCATTCAAACATCCACCATTTAGTGGAAGTTAAATTTTCAGGTGCATGCCAAGAGTTTCACTGAATGACGATTACCTTTTGATTGTTTGTTTGAATAGACAGCGGAATCTTAGTGAGGGAGTTCGAACTCCGGTCACGCTATCACACTCTCTCTCAAACAAATAACCTTTGAGAAAGGTATGAACTCTCTTATCCTCCCAGCTGTGGGTTAGATAACATCACTTTGGCATAAAATAACCCACGATGGTTGATATGCCATTAAAACAAATAAACCAAGCCTTTAATTGTTTGGACAGCCTTAGGTATTCCACGAGAATCTAAGCCAATTTTGCATCCAGGAGAAGTAAAAAGGCTTTTCAGGTGCAAATCTACGACTTCACAGACGACGCAAGATTACGAAATGAGTTTCATGGATCACACTCTTCAGTGGTTGTCATGAATTCAGTAATTACCTTTTGAAAAATGTATTCTCCTAAGACTTTACTCATTTTAATTTAAAAAAAAAAACTACAAAAAACATGAAAAAAGGTTTATATCAAGAAATCAAGTCAGTCAATAATCGCACAATCAATATTTTGTAAGATCTTTAATGTTGAGCTTGCAGGAAAAAGCCAATCATCGACGTCGTCAAACTTTGGGTAGTAACTTAGTTGACTTAACTTTAGGTTCCTACAACCGCTAGTTTCTAAAGAAAGAAGAATAAAAAAAATGGTTTGGTCACTAAAGGCTTTTTACTATCATATTCCTTTCTTTTTTAGCTTTCTGACAAGATATGGATATTTATACAAATTTTTGCTTTCTTTCGCTTACACTCTACAAAGTCTAACTGATCACATATTATTTTCTTCTTCTAATGAAATACTAGGTCCCCTCAGTTTATCTTAATGGGAGCATACGATTGTATCACAGAATTATGTATGTCCTTTTCAAGGACATTTTCTTTTTTTTATATACTATTTGTTAACAACACGAATTTTAAATTTCCTGTGGAATACTTTTCCCAGTGAGCTTTTGTATCTTTTTGTGGTACTTTGTAGGATTTGCTTATAATGTAATTAATTGCTTCGTTTATGTTACCACATATCAGACTCTAACTATTCTTTTAAGTATTATCATTTTTTATGTTACTTAGACGTAAGCGGTTCTTGCGGTATTATTTTGTGCTGTCATCTAAACATATTTAGGGGAGTCACCGTAGCTTAATGTTTAAAGTCTTAGACTGTGGCTTCAAAGTTAACGAGTTCGAACTCCAGTCACGCTATTAAGTTCTCTTTCTAACACTCTTGGGAAAGATATGAACTTTTTCGCTAATAGCCCGGGAGACCTCTGTTTAGTCCCAGGTCGAGTCATACCAAAGACTTAAAAAATGGTACTTGATGCCTCTTGGCTTAAGACTCTGCCCTATAAGATCCGGATCAAGGGTAAAGAGAGTCAATCTTGAGAAAGTAGTAGCGCCCCCTTCCACCTTGGTGTTGTAGCTATTGAAAAAAGAGCCTTCGGGTCACCATTGACTATGGTCGCTATCTTTACTTACTATATGGGTTAAATAGTATCACTGTTCTATAAAAAGGAGAGCATTATATAGCCGATGAAATTTGAAATGCCTTTAAACAACCAAAGAAAATCTACTTCAGTTTTTATCTGTAACTTTCCCATTCTTAGTTATAGCATGGTCATCTTGGGTGAAATTTTGTATGATTGTGGCTTGTGGTATTTTTTCGGTTCTAGCTTTCGATTTTGAATTTTTATCTTTTTACGCCTTGCGAGTTTTTCACACTAGTGTTAGCTTGTGGTTGTTCTGAGAGTTCCTTTAATTGCCTTTAGTTTTGTTCTTCTGGCCAAGATTAGGTGAACTGATTGTATCTCGACATCTCAGAGACGTTTATGTTCCTCATTCTTTAGGATCGATTCTAGTTTTTACATATACCATTCGGTGGAATGGTCGAAATTCAATCTCTTGAACAATTTCCCATGGATCATCTTTCACAAGCACTAACGTCCCGTCTTGTATTCCGTTTGCACGAGTTTGCTGTTGTGATTTTTTTTTTATTTTAGTTTTTTGAATCATTATAAGTTCTTCGAATCATCGTAAACTGGTTGTTTTTCGCTGGAGTCAGAGAGACAGCAAGGTCACCCGAACTCTTCTTGCTTTCTGTCTAGGTGATTTCAACACTGCAGTGGACTGGATGGTCCTGACTTTTTCCTCTGATTTCCGATTTACTACTCCCTTTCCTCATGTTCTGTTTTTTTTTTTTTTTTCGCCTTGGTAAAGTCCTAGTATTCCTCTAACTTTTGGCCTTCTTTCACGTGATATCGCATTCACCCTTACGTGCCGAAGATTTCAGTTCTCTAGCCAGGTCATTATTATCATTATCTTTATTATTAATTTTTTTAATCTTTTGAGAGTATTTTTACACCAGCGTTAGAGAATAGTTTTCATAGCAATTTAAGTGACAGCAAGTTTCACCAAGTCTCCAGGACTGTTCTAAATATCTTGGATGATCTTAATGATGTAGTCTGGATGGTTTTCAGTTGTTCTTTTATTTCCAAGGCTTCCAGTCCCGTTACCAATCCTTTGAGGACTGCTCCCCGTGGGCGAATACCATATACACCTAAAGTAAGATAACTTTTAAGCATTTCAGAGAAAAAAAAATCCTATTAATTCACTAAGTTTTAATTTTTTTAAGTCCAGACTTAACTTTTTTTTCTTTGCCGTTTTATTGCTCTTTTCTGCTTTAAACCCCAAAGTATTAGGTGTCATACATATATCATAACCGTACCAGCTTCTTAAAACCTAAAATCCCCGGTTTAGAGAAAACGCTCAGTTACTCCTGACGTCAGCCACCAGCAATCTCGTGTCCACGGTCACGAGTGAACTTCTGTTATCAACACACGAACTATTTTTCGAAAGGGATTGATTCTGCCAGGCGTTTGGAAACTATTCGTAATCACAGGATAAAATACAACATATTTAAAAGCTCTTTTTTGAAGACCAATGAAGTATTTCATTATTACTTATATTTAACGGGGGAACTTCCAGTACGTGATAGCACAGAATCCCCTTCACTCCGACCCGGAAAGAAGCAGCCATTACGTCGATAATTTACGCACCAGGTAGCAACCAGAACTATAAGAACACTTTTGGTCTCACGCGGACTTTGGTTTCAGAGTGTGGTATGACATTGCACAGCATCTGCTTGCTTAATTCCTTGTTCTATGTTGGCCGTGTCTGCTTGACCGCTGGGCCTACACGCACCTAGGCTGGCCGCATTCTCGAGTCGGATGCGTCTTGGTTTGATGGAAGTCGGTTGAGGCTACCTGATAAGTTATTTTGATTAACAGATTTAGTCACCTGACTGGAAGAATTTTCTATCTCCCTTCGATGTTAATTCTTCATTTCACTCTATTATTTTGTTACCTCCCACAACATCCTCTTGTCCTAATTGTTCCTCTTACTTTCTGGCCACTATTCTTAATTTCTACATTATTTCTATGTATTCAGACACAAGTATTATGCAAACATCATTCAGAAAATAGAAAAAGATGCAATGCATTTCGATAATATATACAGATATATTGAAAATTTCATATTTACATGACAACTTTTTGAGGTCCCTTCCGACCGTTTTCGTTAATAGTTGGGCGCTGTTTGTTTTTTTGTTTGTGCTGTGCTGTACTATTTTCCTCCATCGAGCATTATTTTCGTCTGTCTTCTTAACTAATCGAATGTCTATTTGTCTTTTGTTTTGTCTATTTCAAACCTTGGTCTCGAGACTACCAATAATAATTTGTTTCCCTCCTTTATTAGTTTTTTTTACTTCTCATTATTCCTTGGTAACCGCACTCTAAAGTCTCTTGGGAATATTGCTCCTACTCCCTTTCTGGTCACTATTCTTAAATCCTTCATTATTTCTATGTAATCAGACACAAATATTATATACAAATCATAGATATGGTACAAAGGATGCAATTCATTTCGATAACATATCCAGACATTAAATATTTTATATTTACATGACCATTTTTTATTAACCCTCTAGAACGTTATAATTGAGACTAAGGTAGGGTTTATTTCTGTTTTACAGATATTCAATCCTCTAGCACCAGATATTATTATTATTATTATTATTATTATTATTATTATTATTATTACTGTTGTTGTTGTCGTTTTTTTTTTTTGTTTTTTTTTCATTTTCCTACATGGAGAAAGGCAGAGTGACAAAAGAAATGATACCCGAATAGGCAGAAATAGAAACTGACAGATAAAATTGCACTTAGAACATTTAGGAACTGAGGGAGATAGGAGAATAAGTGTGTATGTGAGAATGCCAAAATTGACCAAAGACATAATTCATCAAACAGAAGATATCATGGTCTATCAACGTCTTATGTGATATATATATATATATATATATATATATATATATATATATATATATATATATGTGTGTGTGTGTGTGTGTGTGTGTGTGTGTTTTGATCGCTACACTCTATAGAATAATCTTATCAACAGAGTAATCAATGACATTTTTGCTGACATACGTGAAATATATTGTGAATGCTAATCATTAATAATTAAATCATGTATAAATTTAATGAGTTCATGTGTTTCCCCTTAAGGCTGTTATGTTTTCAGAAACTTTACTTATTTTTATTTCTGAATATATACATATATATATATATATATATATATATATATATAAATATGAGGCATGCGGATAACTATAGTAGACTTATCAAATGTCAGGCTGGCAAAAGCAACAAACAGATAAAGTCATAGAATTATATACTTATATAGATAATTTGATGTGATCTGGCCAGAATTTATCATAAAATGTAAGCTGATGTTTTGTATATCTGCTCTCCAATTTTAGGTTAATTATTGAAAGCATGGCTTATGAGTCAGTTGGTTATCTTTTAAACTGATAATTATCATTTGTTTGAGAAAGAATGAAAACTGCCTGGTATATCAATCATATATGACGGCCAATTAATTCGATGTCCTCGATGAAGATAAAGATACTGTCAAGAAACAAAAGAACAATACTGCATAAAACATATCAGTCCCGCTCTCCGTCGTTGTTTGGTTTGGTTTGTTTTTTGTTGTTTAATGGTAGGTCAAATTCTGTAGGATATCTAATGCCAAATATACATATATATATATATATATATATATATATATATATATATATATATATTGAGAGAGAGAGAGAAGGGGGGAGGGAGGCGATCAGAATATAGTTTAGTTTATTCTATATTTAAAGGAATCATTTGCATTACTCGATCATATATACATTTTTGTTTTGTTGCTTTTTGAGAGCTTTTGTAGCCGTTTTCTTTTGCAGCCTGTAATTATTATTCAACACAAAGTACCAAAGCTGCTGAAATAAATACCCGAACTACATAAATTGAATTGGAAAATTATAACAAGCACGAATTTAATAAACATAAAAAAAGTACATTGCGAAGAAGGTAAACATGCAAATATTAGTTTCCACAAGGAGAGTTCAAACGATAAAGTATGTTCATGCAAAAGAGTCTATTTCTGCGAATCTTCTAATGAGAAATTATGTTTATGTGAAAAGTGTGTTTAAGAACAGAGTTTGTTTAAAAAGAGATTTCGTTTTGAAAGAAAAAAAATGTGTGCTGGGAACCTTTGCTAAAAATTAAATGTATACATCTAAATTGATTATTCTGCATTAAGTATATGTTTAAGCGAAATTGCGTTTGATGATCCACATAGAAGTAAATATTTAAGCGGCTGGGAGAAAATAACAAAAAAAGTTTTAGCTGTAATAGCAGTAATAATACGTCAATGTATGTAAAAATGGGTATATGGGTGTTTCAGCTGGTAGTTGTATATTAGCAACTGGAGGATATTAAGTTAATTTCAGTCATTTTTCAACACATCTATTTGTCCTCCAGATGGGACACTTAAGGGTAGAACGACTGTGAACAAATATGGACTTGTGAGTAATGGCAATTAATGGGGTTCAGACGGGTAAAACCTTTTTAAAAAAGGGATGTCCTGAATCACATTAAACAGCATCTAGTTGTGATGTTCAAGTCCTGAAAATCTGTAAAGTGTGAAGTACTCTTCATTATCATGACTCACACGTTTTATTAGAGCTGCAGTTAAAGTCTAATCCTTATTTCAAATAGTTCCTTTTGAAATTGTTCGTATTTGATAGGAATTCGTGAAAGCATATAACTGATCGAAAAGAAAAGATTAATCAATAGAAATACTAATGTTAGGACAACTTGAAGCCTACAGTTCTTCTCCAAGGATGGTTTTGGCTTTAATTTATCTATGATTATTGATATAACATTAAAGACAAAAAAACTAAACTTAAGCCGTCTATAAATGCTCTATTTTTCCAAAGCTTATCACCTGATTAAACTATTTTTCTCCCTTAGTACTCAGATTTAAGAAAACGTACCTATTATTAGTTACTTTAAATCTTATATTTGCTTGATACATATTGGTATTATATACAAATACTTAAAATGATATGAAAAAGGCGAATTGGTGACCGTAGTCGAGGGTGACCCGAAGGTTCCCTTTTCATCAACTACTATACCGAGGTGTAGGGGTAGGCGCTACTCCTTTCCCTGGATTGCTCGAGTTTACCCTTGATCCTTACCTTATGATAGTGGATCATCTCAAGCAATTTCGCCCAAAACATATACTGAATGCAGGATAATCACTTTTGCTGTATACGACATTTTACCAAGGGTTCTCACTTAGCATTATAAGGTAGGAATCAAAGTTAAAATTGTGCAATTCAGTGAAAGGAGTAGCAGCTTCTTCTGTACCTTGGGGTGGTAGCTATTGAAAGGAGTAGTTTCGAGTCACCGTCGACTATGGTCGCCAACTTTACTTACTTTTAGATTTATAATAAGATAATGTATGAAAGTTATAAAATATTATTGCAATGCGCCCTTGACGGACTTCATGTGTGATAAAGCTACGGATTTGTAGGGAGTATACTTTTTAGGGGGGAAAGTTGCTAGCCGCACTCTCATGATTTTGAAAATAGCTTTTCCTTTTATCGAAACAGGTTACATCACAAAAGCTGCACAGCCTTGTTTGATTCTCCTGTTTACCCGTAAGAAATTTCATAGAAACTATTAGGGGGTGCAAATTTTTCATTCTCCCCGTGAAAGACAATTTTTAAACTCACAGAGAAGGCCTGCCAGAAGTATTAAAACATTATCAAAACATAGGAGCTAAACTATAAATCTGTGTTTCAACTTTTCTATAATAGCCGACTCTACACACAATCACAGATTATGTAGGACTTTTCCTTTTTTTAACACAACATTAAAGAAAATTTGAAAGACAATAATTAAAACAACGAAAAGAAAACCAAAAAAATATTGTTCCGACTATATAATGTGTGAGTGAGTGAGTGAGTGAGTGAGTGTGAGTGAGTGAGTGAGTGAGTGTGTGAGTGAGTGAGTGAGTGAGTGTGGTGTTTAAGCCATCATTATTTATGTTACTGCAATATATTTTATCAAAGAACATATTGATAATAGAGATGCTTTTCCTCACACAAAGTTACAAATAAATAAAAGAAAGAAATAATTGAATTAAAAGATATTGCAATATTTTATAGCAGAAAGTGTATTTCCTAGAAGCATTATTTGTAATTTGATCTCAAAATGTTTGTTGAAAATTAGTTCGACCCATATCTTGAAGAATAAAAATGTGAATCGAGTGTTCTCCCTTGCATTAAAATTCTCTTCTTGCTTTATAACTAATAAAAACAGTACTTCTTCGTGAGCGCCACGAATGGAGTAAAATAAACATAACTGTTTATAAGCGTTGTCAGAATGAAATAGTCGCCCAGGTCAAAGTAAAGAGTTTTGTGAAGACAGCAGATTAATAGACGTTAGTGTGCACAATAGAATATCTACATAACCGTATTCAAACAGCGGAAGATGGTAATTTACCAAGCTTTTGCTTAGATGTAGCACAAGGCTGCATGAATTGGGCACCCAATGAGAATCGAACTCACTCGTGTAGGTTTGCTAGTCTACCTTGCTAACCATTACACCACCCGAGGTGCCCCAAACAGCGGAAGATGGTACTTTCAACAGCTGAAAGCATTATCAAGATTTCGTAGAAGATCCACATAGTTATGGGGTAGGAAGAAAATCATTGATATAGCCTCATATATGAAGAAAATTACCAGCGAAGTAATTAAAAACTATGAAAAGGAATCAATGTTTGAAAAATGTATAACTAACAAGTCTCATATTAATGGATGCGTGAATTTGATTTGGTTTCTTTGCTTTTATGGTGCATCAAACACTGGAAGTTATTTAATGCGAAATTTATTTTTATACATATGAACATTTCTATTTAACACCATTCAGTTTTGTATAAGTTTAGTTTAGTTTAGTTTTTGTTTACACAAAGTTAAATGTCAAACCAATTATATTTCAAACAATTCACTTTAGCAAAAGTACAGTTTCAATGTCAAAACAGTTCTATTTCAAACCATTCAGTTTTGTATAAGTTTAGTTTTTGCTCACACAAAGGTAAATGTCAAAACAGTTCTATTTCAAACAATTCACTTGAGCATAAGTACAGTTTTGATGTCAAAAACAGTTTTATTTAAAACCATTCAGTTTGGAATGCAAAAAGTTCCATTCTAAATAATTCAGTTAAGCATAAGTACGCAGTTTAGTTATATTTGACCACTAGATAGGACTCTATCAGTTGCTGCCACTCCAAGCCAGAGTGGACCTGGGAGTGATGACAATGAAGGCATACTCCACATTCCCCAAAGCTCCCGCATTACTCGGACATCAGAATTTTTAGTGTCATATCGAGGACACCCGCTGTAGAAATCTTATCCCTTTGCAGAGAAGCGGTCAGTGTATTCAATTCTACTGCACCCGCAGATTAGGCAAGGATGATTGAAGAAACCTTTCAAGTAATTAGTGCTGTTGTATACAATTACAGTATATGTACACAATGTGTATTGTTTTATTTCTTTTTTGAAACAGCTTATAAACTTGTCTGACTTTTTTCAATAGAATTTTCATTATTAATTCAAGGAAGATGATGCTAGAATTGACAAGTATAAACAACATTTATACTTTTTTTTTATGATGAACTACGTGGGAAAATGAATTTGTGTTCACCCTAAAATATTGAAAGCGTCCCGTTTTCTCTATCATCACTTGACATGCTTCTCCGAAAATTTGTCACAGTCAGCGAATAAGAAATCAACAAAATATTGACTGACTCTGTAAAAATTATTGTCGATAGCCATGATACTGATAATTGGTCGATGATACTCAATGTGCCAAACACCATTAAAAGTTCATGGAGTTTTTCCCGAAAGCAATCAGAGATTCCATCTTTCCATGTGAATCGAGGTCTTCCTAATCGTGCGCTGGACAATTAAACTAGAATTTGCACGGACAAGTGGAGAAGAACGATTTTGCCAAGAGTGCTACCCATTCTTGGGTCTTGACCAAGTGACTTATTGGCATTGACGAATTTTTCGGAAGTAGACACTTACGCACACTTAAGACTCAGCAAATCTCTCACCACTTTACTTCTCAGATGCACTGGACATTTTAGGTTGTTGAGCAACAGACCGCTTAAAACGCAGGCCAAACAAATTAGGACGGCTTTTGCAAGACATTGCTGATAAAGAAGACTGTTTGACTCATAGCCAATATAGTCATAAGTTGACTAGTATTTCCAATTTTATAACTTCTGCTTTTCATCAGTTTCCCACACACACACACACACAAATATATGTATATATATATATATATATATATATAGATAGATATTTACTAATCAATTATCTAGGCGAGGCTTCCTGACGATCCGTTAAGGTGAAACTTTAGTAGAAGACTTTCGACTAGCGATTTAAATTAATTTTATAATTTTATAATTTTATAATTTTATAATTTTATAATTTGATAGATAGATAGATAGATAGATAGGTAAATATATACTTATGGAACTAATTGGCATATATTTTAGTAGCTGTCATTTATACGTAACATTTCCTTGTGAAACTTTACGAATATATCAGCGCAAATGTATTAAGAATAATGTGTGTATAATTAAATAATGTAAAGCAGTAGTTTTCAAAATTTTGGGAATGAACATGCCGGAGAAGCAACAAAACAATATTGGTAAACGAAAAAAACTAATGACAAATTTAAGAAAATATTCATCGTATATAGATCAATACATATATTGTAAGTTGAACAGTATTTCTTATTTGTTTCACAAGTTGACCATGATTTTGTATTATTTTAATTCTCTCATCCTCAGATATATATATATATATGTGTGTGTGTGTGTGTGTGTGTGGCCACATAGAAGAGTTATGATAGAACGAAACAGTCTGTCTGTGGATGACAATATATACGCTCCCCCGTGGGGGTTGAGCACTCTGGCGAAAGAAGTGTCGGCCGTCGCTCGCATAATGCAAAGCTCTTCGAAAGAATTGAGCACTCTGGTGGCCGATAGGGTATAAAAATGTAAACAAACGGACGCTGCTGTTGCTACATAATACCTTAAAATTCCCTTAGCCAACGTGGCACGATTGTTGTCTGAGCGGTCTGAGACTTAGTCTAACGTAAAGTTGGATGGGTTTCGATCCCGGCTTCGGGCGTCCTACGTGTCTAGCCACACTGAAGAGTTCTGATAGAACGAAATAGTCTTTCCGTGGATGACTATATATGTAAGATAAAAAATGTTAATGCAGATATTTTCATTTCTGATTGCTTCTTAACTATTTTGCATCCATTTTAGTAGGTGTTATTCACATAAATTATTCCCGAGTGAAAACTTACGAATATATCAGCGCAAGGGTATAAAGATATTTATCGTAAGGAATATTTTTTTGTAGAAAAAAGTCGTCTTATTTGAATGTTTTTAAAAGTTCTTGAAGGAATTAATTTCCTGTATGTGAAGCCATTAGAAAAGCACCGTTAACGAAATATACGTTTTGTTGAATGAAAATTATACTTTGGTATCAAAGCGTTTTAAACTGGCATTTTACTATATTGAGAGAGTGCATTTGGCTAATGAGTTTTCAATGTCGAAATTATTTATTAAACCTTGAAAGAACGTGTTAATCTTATAGAACAATCTGAAAGAATTGTTCATATATAATTCTCAACTAAAAAAACAATTTTAAATCATTCCAGTGTACCGATATAAAGATCATGTATCTAAATCAAATAACCTAAATCATTACTTGTCAAACCGTTTTTAGCGCATGACCTATTTTCAAAGCAATGAAATAATATTGATTAATATTTTACTTAAAATAAAGATATACCGTTAAAAAGTATTTATACATTTTAGTTCATGAAAATTACTTAAAATTTAGAAGACTCTAGTTATTTACTAAGGTTTTCTATCATGCAAGCTTTACGTTGCAAGCAGCACCTGTTGTTCATTGGTTTATTCGGCATATTCAAAAGCATACAAACTCGTTGTGGATTGTTTATGGCTAGAATTTGTCTCTTTTCTAAACACTTGCTTACAATCATTATTACATTTTCTACGTTCCATTAATATTTCTATTTTCTAATAAGTTTTTATTTTGTCTTTATGTGTTTGTATTCAGTTATGGTTTCAGTTATTCTTATCCAATAGCAATACCGTTCAAACAAGTGCACACAGACTGTATTTCTGCTGTCTGATGAAACTACCCCCAACCAGTTTTCTGGACTAAGCCATCTGATATTGAGGTTCCAGTTCTTGAAGTTTGGGGTATACAGAGTACTTCTTTAAGTCTAATCATTTTAAGACATCGTAACAGTATAAATTGTTACGCTTGTTTTCAACTGTTTCGACAAAATTAGTCTTAAATTATACTTTTTTTAGTTTATTTGCAAAGGTTTGCTATTGCAATATTTAAAATATTTCATCAAGATTGTATTGTTACATTGATTTTTTTCCAAAAATTCATTTATCTTCGAAATTAAAACAAGATTAACATTTTAAATTGGTTTGTTGTCTTCCATCAGTTCCATCAGCATAATATTCTTAACTAAATTCAACTGGAATTAGTCGAAACCATACATTTAGTTTTTAACTTTTAGTCATAACTTTTAGATAAAACTTTTAGATATAATTTTCACTAAGTAAATAAATGTTTTTTTACTTATTAAAACTCGTTTAGCTTTTTCCACTTATCCTTTCTTTATTTTTCTTAACTTTTTCCTCTCTTTATTTTGTACATTCTTTCTTTTGATTGGAGGAGCTTTGGTTGAAATATAAATTTTCCTTTGATGCCAAAAGTTATAATAGGTCTTTATAAACATTTCTTATGTTAATATTTGAAATCAAATAGTTTTGCATTTAAAAAATGGAAACATTATTATCTACGTATCGATCGGCGCTTGAATCTAAAATCAATTATGTGTTCTTCTTAAGATCAAAGTGTCAGTCAGTATTTTTGTCTACTAACAGGATGTAAATTCCCATGCTTCATGCTGAGATGAGAGTGTTAAGTTAGTTCAACTTCCTTTATATATATATATATATATATATATATATATATATTTGTCATCTACAGACTATTTCGTTTTATTACAACTCATCAGTGGGGCTTGACATGCGAGATGCTTCCAGCAGAGATCGAAACCCTGCTGACTTTACACCAGTTAGATATCTTACCGCAGAACGATCAACAGCCTCAGTGTAAGTAAAGGAATCTTACAATTTGAATTTTTTTTATTTGTATATTTATGCACTTAACAGCTGCGGGAGTATTCAGGTTGTTGTTTTTTTTTATTGTTTTGCATTACCTGAGTGGCAACCAATAATTCCTCTTAAAAGGAAAAGATTTTTGAACATAAATAACATTTAAAAGAACAATATGTAAGAATTTTAGTAAATGTCTAATTCTCCAAAATTTTTCGATAGTCAAATGTTGTAAACACAAATCAGAATCTCTCCTAAAGTTTAAGACGCATGAAACAGTCTGACACATTGAAATATAAATGGATCATTGAATTCCGCTCACAAGACCAGGTATATTTTTAATAAACAAGAAATTTAGTCATTTAGTAGATTTTGACGTTAAAGTAAACCATCGAGTAAAAATAAATTGAAGCCAAACAAGGAACATACAAGAGGACCTTTCAAAGGAACTTAAAATGCTCGAGAAAATGAAAGTGACGGTGGTACCAGTTGTGGTTTGAGCTCATGGAACGGACTTCAAACAAAGCCATGGAAAAGAGACTAGGGTAAGTGGAGTAAGGAGATAATTCAAAACTATACAGACCAAAACACCCTTAAAAAATACCCGCAAAAAATGACAATAAAAGGATGTAGCTTTGGTCTCAAAGAACACATTTTCATTAATTTAGTCATTTTCTGTTAAAATTCTGAAGATATAGCAAAAAACATTCAAGAGTGCCAATAGTGGTTATGTTGTGGTCTTCAAATAAGACCGGTGGAAGAACAACTCAAACATCGGGTGATAGGTAAACGTTATTGTATTAGCAGAAAAAGGAAGTCATGCAAAGGAAGTACTAGCTGTGCTCGGCTTGCAGTCCGTCTCTCAAATGTCTCGTAAGGAACAAGAAATTGTCTACCCCGAGCGAGCTAAGGTCGGAGAATATGTTCAGGTTGGATGAGTCCATCTTTGGGGTATGGTAGGATATATCCCCATAACAGGTTACCACCAGAACACTCTCTTTCTCTTTCTCTATCTCTTTCTCCCAATCTTTCTTTCTTTCTCTCTCTCTCTTTCTTTCTCTCTCTCTCTCTATATATATATATATATATGTATACATGTTTGTTTACGTACATATGTCTGTGTGTCTGTGACTCTTTGTGTAATACATAGAAATGTATATAAATATATATCAGGTTATATAAACTTGCTTATTTTTAAATAGGTAAATCCAAAGAGAGATTTTTATTTTTTAGAATGCATTTATTTATTTTTTCTTAAATACGTGCATGTTTCCAGCTTTTAGCGTTCCTCAGAGAACATATATTGCACAAGGCCCTGTTAATGCTGTGCTCAATGAGATTTGAACTCACTCGTGTTTGCAGTTTGAATGATTTTCAGTCAGTTATACGTTTATATAGAAGTAATCCTTTCTTTTTCTTAGAATGTGTTTTACCTCAATGTGTTTGATATGTTTTTTATATGTTTTTGTCGCTGTGTATGTATGTGTGAGTGTGTTGGAGTGGATTTTGATTGCACTAATAGTTATTTTTCCTCTGTGTGTTTGTGGGTGTGTCTTGGATATTTTTTGGTGTGTGCATGTGTAGTAGTGTAGTTTGAAATTTACAGGTAAATATTTTTCTAATAGTTTTTGCCTGTGAATATATACACATATCTATATATGTTTGTTAAGTTTGTTTGAGTCCCCTTCCAAATAATCTCCTCGGGCTGCAATGCACTTGTTTGACCGTTCCAACAACTTCTGGTAGGCCTTATAGAAGTCCTCTTGTGTGAGCGTGTCAATGACGTTAGTGACAGCCTCTTTCATCTCTTCAATAGTTTCATAACGACAGCCTCTGAGCTTAAAGAATAACCTATAGTCACAGGGTGCAAGATCTGGACGGTGGGAGGGTGTGGAACTGTTTTGATGCCCATCTTGGTCGAATAGTCTGTGACAAGGATAGAGTTGTGGACTGGTGCATTGTCCTGGTGGAAATGCCACTAACCTGATTTAATGAGTGCTTGCCTCTCCGACGGAATCTCTTTCTGAACACTTTAAAACCTCAACATAGTAACCCTAACCCTAATCCTTTGGCCAATCAACTCTGGTCTGTTGACTTCCTTACTCCGCCCACACCTCTCATCATCCCTCACACCCCTGCATTCCTTGAATCTCTTTTGCTACTCAAAAACTGATGCTTGATTCAGCAACAATCTCCCACAGCAGTTTGAAGCTTCCCATACGATTCTGTGTCATTTTTTCCAAGTATAAAGCACAATTTTATAGCATATCGTTTCTTCTAAAGTGTCGTCACGACCAGATTGCATTTTTGAAATTCACCAGCTGTTACAATCAGGATTTTGTAGGGTGTATTCCAATGCCTGCTGTAGCTGTTCATTTAAAGCTGAAATCATAAAAATTGGTCAGTCACCTCATAAGATGTATAGCAATAACATAGTAATATTTTCCAGAATCTTTGACGATTTTAAGTGCCTGTACAAAAAAAGTCTGCAAACTTATTGAATGTACCACGTATATATATATATATATATATATATATATATTGATGCTTTAATAACATGTCTGGTAAAGGTCTTTTTAATGGGACAATCAATGAGACTTGAACTTAGTCGTATTTGTTGTTTGAATTTGTGTTTGTAGTTGTGTGTGTGTGTGTGTGTGTGTGTGTGTGTGTGTGTGTGTGTGTGTGTGTGTGTGTGTGTGTGTTTTGGGGTAGTTTCGAATTTACCTATCGTTATTTTTATCTGTCTGTGTGAATATTTTTCTTAAGATTTTTGTCTATACACACACACACACACACACACACACACACACATATATATATATATATATATATATATATGTATATTTGGTTCCATTTTTGTGGGTGTACGATTCATGTTTTATTCAACTTTTCTCTAAATTTATCAATAGAAATATTTTCTTTTTTAGCGTGTTGGCGTTGATTTTATATATTGGCATTATTTTAAATTTAGCTCGACTACATTTTTATAGGTGTTTCGAAACATTTAATTATCTGTTTTCTTCTATTTAAATATTACGCCTGTGTAATGATGTCCTTGTATTAACGGCCTGTGTTGACCTTATATATATATATATATATTTTGATTCCTTACATTCTATTAGGTAAACAAAAAAGTTCTTAGATTTGCAACTTAAGTTTTACCAATTTTGTATTTCGTTTCCGGTTTTTTAAACTTGAGGATTTGCCTTCTATGATTATATCACATATTTTGCATCGTTTATTATTGCATTTTTTAATTCAGAGTGTAGAAGAGGTGAGTATTCTTTTAAGACTTTTCGGTTAACTCTGGCTTTAAATGATTTTTGTTGTGTCAAGTATTTTTTTGATTTTATCCTTGTTTTCAAGTTCTTTTAGATTTTTTATTATTTCAGTGAGTAGATCCTGATTATCTTCGTTGTAGATTGAGACGTATACTAGGGGTACCTCGTTGTTGTGCTTTTTCTGTTTCTTTAATTCTGTTTGTGGCATTTTTCTACGAATCAAAATCCTTTATGTATTATTGTTGTTAGGTATCCTCCCTGGTGAAGGGTTGAGTGTAGTTCATTAAGGCGATTTTTTTTGTTTTTATCCGTGATTATTGAGTGTATTCCACATGCTAGAGTGTGAGAGATGGATTTTATACAGTTTTGGGGGTGGTGTAGCTTTTGAAGTGGAGGTATTATTGGGTGTCTGCAAACAAGTTCATACATACATACATACATACATACATACATACGTACATACATACATACACACACACACACACATATATATATATATATATATATATATATATATATATATATATATATATATATATAAATATATCACGCAATAGCACATTCATACATACACACATATATATTTACTAAATTCATACGGAAAATCTAAATGCGACACACATTCATTTCTGGGCGGAGTTTAATAGGTTTAAGTTCAGCATTTTCCTTCTCTTGGATTGTTTGCTACAGAAAGTTTAAAGAGACCAGTCAACTCCGTAGCCATTGCTCGAGGGCGAATTGTTGAAATCACGCTTTCCTGAAAGGAATTAGTGCGACGTGAAGTGAATATTCACTCGTCCAGGATTTGAACCCTAGTAACAGTGTCCCTTTCCTACGACGACAACCCTTACAACATTAATATATGAAACCTGGTAAACATTAACTTTTCCATTTAGACTATTTTTCTCGTAAGAGTACTCTGTTCTTCATATTCAGTTTAGAGGCTGCGGCATTAGAATATTATATTAGGTTACGATATTACAATGGAAATACTCAGGGCGATACCATTGCGATTAAAGTACACCTGGATAAAGGTTACTAAGTTTAATGCATTTATGATAAGCGTCTAGAACCTAGAACTGAGATATTCTTAACATATCAGGTAAATTTTGTAAAAGTGTAGATAACAGGAGGCCTTGAAAGTTGACTTAAGTAACACACATACACACACACACACACACACACACACACACATATATATATATATATATATATATATATATATATATATATATATATATATATATATATATAAGCGATTGATTTTTTGTGTAGTTCTGCATGGTTATTATTCACTAAGGTAAAGCGCGCAGGTCTCAGTCTGCTAAAGAGTTGCTTAAATGACCATTCATGTAGATACTGAACAAGTTGATCGCTTCTTAAATTCGGGGTTCATTCTTTAACAGATCATTCATCTTAAGTTGATTAATTGTATTATCACAAATATTTCAACCTTATGTAAAACTCAAATTAAGCTACAATCAAATTTTGCAAGAAATATCAAATACTTCAGAAACTGGTTACTCGTAAAGTCTTCAGTTTTTTCAAAAATAATTCCAATGGATTATTTTTCTTGTTCATGATATTTTTCATAAAGATGTCATTTACAGATTTTATGTTCGAAATCATTATTTTTGCTTTTAGCTAGATTTTTTTTTATAGTCACTAATTTTCAGAGAGCAAAAATAACAGATTGCAGTATAAAAATATTATTGTTGACTCGAAAATTATCTGTTTTGAAAAATTGTGTAGTCGTAAGCAAACAAAACAGATGCAGCTGCCAACACATGTATCATCAATTGCGATATAAAATTCGATTCAGCATGTAAGTCAACCACAGGATTTCCAGGTAAAAATTCTGAGTTCGATATATACCAACTATATTAGTCGTCTCGTAAACACACACTGGGCGACCATTAGTCCAAAATTTATCAAGAAGTCATGAATAAGGATATGAATGATCTATTAACTGTGCTATCATTAAATTGCACTGATAAACAACATACTGTAGTTGTCTGCACTTTAATGTTCCAATCAACGGTTACAATTAATTCCTCAGGTGTTGGAAAGGCGTCTAATATACCGTTAATATATTCAATGTAAATCAATTTTTTAAAAATAATTTTGCATTAATCTTTGTGTTAATTTGTGAAATAAGTTCTGCAAATGCCAGCTTAAGTTGTAAATTTTCGTTATAGTCAGCTGATGTTACGGTAGGTGGTGGATATTGATTGTTAGAAGTACTGTTCCAGTCAGTTACTTTTCCACTTGATTGAGGTATTTTCAATCTATCTTTTATATTAGAATTCACTTTGCATATGTTTTAAAGCATATAATCTAAACTTCCATTTAGGGTTGTTGATTGATTGCTTTTAACGGCATTTCACTCCATCTAAATTCATTTCATGTTTAGATGTTAGGGAATCACATCCATCGGACTTTTCTTTTTATGTTTTTAATGAAGATTTTTTACTGGGTTATATGATATCACGTATCCCTATCTAATGCAAATGTTTTGCAAATATTTCTAGGGTTTTAATTACTCCTAATACTAAAAATTACATGATTTCAAATTATTAATTCTATTTAATAATTATCAACCATCGCACAAATTTATGCGTTGTCCAGTCGGCTGGAGCTGTAGAATACACCGACGGCATCTCTGCAAGGGATAAAACCCCTTTAACGAATGTCTTGGATATGACGCAAAACAGCCGGATTGTATGGATCCAGGAATGCTGGAGCTTTGGGGAATGCGGAGTATCCCTTTTTTTGCCATCGCTTCCAAGTCGACTTTGGCTTACAGTGATAGCACTAGATAGGATCTTATCAACGAGTCAAATAGAACTAAATTGTGTACTTATGCTAAACGGAATTGCTTGAAATAGAACTGTTTTGAGATTTAACTGTTAGTAAACAAAATCTATACTTATAGTAAACTGAATTGTCTAAAATTTAATTCGGCATAAAATGACCCGAAAAGGGTTGATACACCGTCAAACAAAACAAAACTACCAACTAACAAAGTTATATGGATTCATATATAACTTCAAATAACTATTTTTAATACAATTACTTACCAATTACTCAGCATGAACTATTCATACAGAATACAAATAACTTTTAAACAGATGTAATTGACCCACAGATGGAACCTTAAAAGTTGGTAACGCTCCAGGTCAGCGTAAACCTAGGATTAATGACAATGATTATATACTTTTTTGTGTTGTATTATTCAGTACGTACCCTTATTTTTTTTATAATCTCGAAAGGAACTGCTCTCAAACATTTTTTAGTATTCTTATTGATTTTGCTATGGCAACTGTACACAGTTTTTGTTATCACCAAAAAATGAAGCCCAAAGATCAAAAGATTATATCATCTTTCGTGTCATTAGCATGATTCTTATGTTAATCATATTGATCAGCATGAGTAGGAATCATACGACAACAAAGTCCGAAGATCACACAGTCACCGGTATGTACCGTATTTCAATCACGCCATTTTGCATCCATCTATTCAATTAAGGCATATAGAAGAAAAAGACAGCTCTGTTCTTGTATAAAGTTTTTCCTTTTCAAGGCCACTGGCAAATTAGAACCAACTTTGCCATTGGTGTAAAAAACATATCCAAGGAACTTAAACAATTCAAAACGAGTAGCAGTAAACTATTAAGAATATAAATGCAAAATACAATAAACGAACGTCCTTCATTGAAAATGAAGCAGAATTCTATCACTTGCTTTGAAGCAAGCAGAGAGAGAGAGAGAGAGAGAGAGAGAGAGAGAGAGAGAGAGAGAGAGAGAAAGGGGAAAAGTGAAAGAGAGGAGATAATAATAATAATAATAATAATAATAATAATAATAATAATGGATATTTGAGGCTGATACTGAACAAATAAACCACGAAGAAAAACTGTTCTTTGAGAGTGAAAAGCTGAAAGATAATATCTTTCAACACGCGATCGTGCGTTTATTTTTACAGCTCCACCTGGTAAACATATTTACTTCAGCTGAATAGTGCGTAATTCATTCCTGTTTTCAATACAGTGTTTGCGAAAGGTCGCCACGTAATAAATTTATCGGTTAGCATGTCTCTTTGTCTAACGATTGCCTTCCCCTCTTTTACGCCCTCGCTTTAGTCTCAGAGTTTTGTATGTAACACTATCAATCAATCAGCTGATCGATCTTGCAGCAAACTCACTCTACGTCTCTTTCTTATTCTCTCTCAATGTACTTAGCTAGCTCTCTCTATCTTCCACGATATACATATATATATATATATATATATGTATATTTACCAACCCCTCTGCTCGGGTAGAATATGACACAAGGTCAATTTTTAAGCGGAGTTAAACAGGTTTGAATTCAGAGTTTTCCTTCTCCTAGACTAGTTGTCTCACCAAGGATGGATAACCTAGTCTGTCCTACTATTTACCCATAGCTGGAGGGAGAATAATTGGATTCATACCTTTCCCAAGGGTATTAGTGCTATATAAAATTCAATCAGCCTCGTCCAGCATTTGAACTTGTGTCGCCGTGTCCATTTCCTACGACGATAACCATTACACCACGGCTACCTATCTAAATATAGATATATATTTGTATATAGAGACAGGGACACAGAGAGATGGTGTGCAAGTGACATTGTGACTAACGTGTTGTATTGAGACTTTATAGAAATAGATTTTGAACTCAAGGCGTGCTATTACGTGTACTTTTGGACTGATATCCTTGGGAAAGGTTTAAATCCTCTATTCCCCAACTATAGTCTCAATAGTATTATTACAGTCCTCCACAAGCATCGCTTTGTTAATAAATAACCCACAGAATTTGATGTGCAATTAAAAGCATATAAACTATATATATATATATATATATATATATATATATATATATATATATATATATACACATCTCCCACTTTCTCTCTCTCTATATATATATATGATTATATATTTATATATATATATATATATATATAACTAAGATAGCGTAGACAGAGTCAAGACTAATGTCAGCAATCACTTTGTCTTCTATAAGTTCCTAAGACCTGATTTAATCGAACAAATATACGATTTATATAAGATAATCATCTCTTTTTCTTCTAACGTAAAGAAAACTACGCTATAAATATGAATACGTGAAACGAATTTATATATATATATATATATATATATATATATATATGTTAGTCTATATACATATTTTGCAGTGTCAAGGCTTAACTGCAGCTAATGGTACAATCATCACTTTCATGTTCCATAGTTACTTCAATTCTCTAGCAAGGTCGAGGTACTTATCCTTCTTTTCACTTTCTTTCAGTTTTATTCTGTGGTCTGCCGGGACAGCAAAGTCAACAATTTTGCAAATTCTCTTTTTTGTTGATAATTATAAGGTCTGGTCTTTTGTCCGAGGTTAGGTTATCCGTGTGTATATCAATGTCCCATTGTTGTTTATGTGTGTCATTTTCTAGGACAGGTGCTGGGTTGTGCATATACCATTTGTTCATAAATTTCTTGCGCATTTCCCAGTGGATCACCTTGCCCACCCAGTCGGGTCTAGTCTTATACTCATTCTGTGCTAATTTGCTGCATTCGCTATTATGTGATTGATCAGTGAATTTTTGTTGCCACATAGCCTACATTTGCTATTTTGTTGCGTCCTCTATTCTCGCCTCGATATGATTGGTTGTTTTCCGCTGCCATTAGGAGAGATTCTGTTTCTCTCTTAAAGTTTCCGTTTCTTAGCCAGGTCCAGGTTTTGTCATGTGAGGTGTTGTTCATTAATCGTTTAAAACGCCCATAGAGTTGTTATTATTCCCATTTTTTCCTGGTTATTGTCATTCTGTTATCTATCGTGTTATCAGTATTGTTTCTGATGGCTGAAATCCGTCCCCTTTCCTGTTTTTCTATGTCGTCTTCGAGTCATTGTATCGATGTATCAACACTGTCTTCGATGCTGACGAGACCTCTTCCGCCCTCTTTCCTTGATACATGTAGTCTGTCAACGTCATGTCTGGGATGTAATGCCTTGTGCATGGTCATTAGTTTTCTAGTTCTTTGGTCCATTTGTTTAAGATCATCTGTGGTTCATTTCAGAATGGGTCCAGAGTATCTAACGAGGGCACAGCCCAAGTATTTATTTCCTTGATAAGGTTCCAGCTAAAGAGTTTTGACTCGAGTAGTTTCCTAGTTCTCTTGAGATATTCTTTTTGAATTTTGTCTTTCATTTCCACTTGTTTGATTATGTCAGCCTCTAAGATTCCCAACTTTGTGTAGGTGTCGTTTTATCCGAGTGTTCTAATCTTGTCTTGATATGGTAGTTCTATTCCAAAGTCCTAAGTCATTTGCCACTTTTCATTACAAACATGACACTTTTTTATATGCCAAATTCCATTCGCATGTCTTGACTATATATTCTTATAAATATTGAGCACTCCCCAGTTTATACCACATTTGCCTGACAGAACCCTCCAAGTGAGATAGTGACAACCATCTTCTGTTAACACACACACACACACACACACACACACACACACACACACACACACACACACATATATATATATATATATATATATATATATATATAAAGAAGTCAATAACTTTCTGCTTCACTCTTGCTGAATAATTCAATTAAAGATATGTTCTAGTGAAGATAAAATTTGATATTGCGTGAAAAATGAAAACCCCTTTAGTATCAACAGAACCAATCAAAATTGAATTGTTCTGTTTTGAGGACATAATTGCAAGCCTTCTCGGTATTCTTGCTTGTATTCTAAGCCGTGTACTAATTGATTATTTTACTTCATCTTATTTGGTTACCCAGTTACTTCAAATGTTTTTGTCGAGCCTAAATAAATTATAACCTGAATCCTTAGCTTACCAATGCCATGTTTCTAAGCCATCAAAGAGAATGGCCACATAAACATGTTTCATCTTCTTTTGACCTGGCATCTTCACCAATTTGTCTCCATGGGACCATGGATGAAACTTCTGAGCATACAGGTTTTCCAATGAGGTTGTAGTATTAAAGGGCATCTCGTACAAATCTATGAAATCAGTGAAGAAGTATATTTGGCACTATAATCCCAAATATTAAGGCACTGTAATGCAAATGTTGATGCAATAATCTTTATAAAAGCATGTATGTGCGTAGGCTTGACCTATATGCATATGTAGGCATGTGAATGCAAGCATGCCTGTATGTATGTTTGTGATTAAAGTCATAGTATATATATATATATATATATGTGTGTGTGTGTGTGTGTGTGTGTGTGTGTGTGTGTGTGTGTGTGTGTGTGTGTGTGTTTAGATGTGTATATAATACTATCAAAAGAAAGGCTAAAACGTTTGAGAGGTCAACAGATTTTAACTTAAAATATGTTTAAAGAATGAATTATTTTTTGATGGGATAAAAGTATTGTTTTTCAGTGTTACTAACAAACTAAAATCGTTGGTGGTATTATGCTGAGAAATCAGTTGATACGGCTACATTTTTAAGCTACTTCTATTCTGGGAAGTCCAAGTTGTGTATTTTTTCTTTTCCTGAAACCAGGTCGTCATATATATATATATATATATATATATATATATATATATATATAATGAAGCTGTAAATTGCTAAATCAATGAGATTTCGAGTCTAGGGTAGAAAGCAGTTGTGCGTTGATAGGAACAGTAAAATTTCCTGGAAGAATATGTAGTTGGATGTTAGACGCAGAAAGAAGAGAAAACTAAACAGCTTCCAAGTTCATCTGAACTGTCTCTCACTCTTTTCAACCTGGATAAACCAGAAAAAGAGGATAAAAGCAACAATATTTGTGTTTTCGAAATTTCATTATTGTTTCTTTTTTTTTAATTTAAGGAGCTGACCCGTGGCTTATATGTCAACCAAAACATGCTACCGACTAATCTTTCTTTAAAAGAAATTTAACGTTGACTTCAGGTCGTTAAATAAATTGCTAAACTTTTACAAAGCGAATATTCATGCCATCATTCAACTTTAGAATAACATGATTAAGAAGGGAATGCAAAATACTGAGGGCTAGAATCCCAAGCTTTTTCAGTTCATTTTTGTTTTGTATGTTTCTTTAACTAAATCTGTAGTAATTAAAACAGAACAGATATGACTCTTCCACTTATCTTTGTATTAGATTTCCATTTATTCCTATCTGCCACATCATGTATGAAACAATCATTTCATTAATCCATCAAATAATATTAAGAAAAGAATCTAGTAAACTCTCTCGAATTATCCATTGATTGATGAGCGTTTACATATATGGTACAGTGCAACAATATGAGATAGCAGATCACGGATTTTAGAAGTTAATAAGAGTTAAGTACCAAAGACTGAACATTTCAAAGTATTTTAAAGAAAATTAAAAATCTTCTAAGTCCAACGTGAAAAATATCTAAGAATCATCAATGAAAAATTCGTTACCACGCTGCTGCATTACCCCGAGAAGGTCTTTGAAAAAGGTTGGATTCCTCTGATGGCAGATTTGCAGGAAAGCAACCGATACATATGGGCCATCGGGAACATATACGCACTTATTTTATGGGTGTTACAGAAGCAAGAGTCAAATGTCGCGTCACTGGATCTAGGTAGTCCCAACCTACATTGTTCAGTGGAGAAAATACTGCAGTCTTTTCAAACTTGAAATCATGCCCTATGACATCACTTGTACTTCGTAGGAAATTGAACTGGGTTGACAGTAGGTAAATTTTAATTATCCTGTTGGAGGAGTCAAATATATGAATGTGACAAAAATAGAAACCAGTGTTCGAAAAGGTAAATTTAACGGTGTGCAAAATTCTCTTCAGTTGACGTAATCACCAGAGGAAAAAAATGTTATCTCTCTTAATGAAACATCATGATGACGTTTTTCCTGTAAGGATAGGCTGGTGAGTCTCTGAAAAACGGACTGAGCTGTTTTGGAGTTTTCCGTATTTTCAGTTAGGTAACGAAATATGGACAGTTCTTCCGAGAATTTGAGGACAGTTGAAGTCAACTTTCATGAGCACGGAGAGCTCGAAATTAGGCCCCAGTTCGGTTGTTAGAGTTGCAGACATTTCACACAGAGGTTTAGTAATTATTGTTGAAGAAGAAGAAGAAGAAGAAGAAGAAGAAGAAGAAGAAGAAGAAGAAGAAGAAGAAGAAGAAGAAGAAAATAAGTTTAAAATGAAACGGGAGAAATGGTGAAAAAAGAATAAAATAAGGAAAATAACTAAGGAAAAAGAAATTGAAACTAAAAGAATAAACAAAAGCAGAAGAAAAAAAGAAGTAAGAAATAAAACAAATGAAAATTAAGAAGGAAAAGGGCAAACAAAAAAGAAAAAGACTAAAAGAGGAAAAGAAGACATTGATAAAGAATATAAGAGAAAGCAAAAGCAAATAGCAAGAAGAAGAAGAAGAAGAAGAAGAAGAAGAAGAAGACAACCTAAGTCAATCCGACGTTTTTTTTTGTTTTTTTTAAGTATAAAGTCATAGATTTGCGATTCATTTTGCTATTAAACCTTCTATATTGAAGTTTTGCAGTTTCAGCAACATAAATTCTGGAAGAAATGAACACTTAACGTGTTACTTGTGAGCGAACTTCATTGTTTTAATGTAAACGCCAACCGAAAAACAAATATCAGTCAACCATAGATGTTTCGACTCAAGCATCGAAGACTAATTCTTTATATAGCAAGTAATCGTATCGTCAGAAGAAGCAAGGCTTTAGTGTGGCATAAAGCGACCAGTGTCAATAAGTAGTTGACATTTTGAGCGAAGGCCCAGAATAGGTTGATAAACGTATCAACGAGCGCGAACGCAAAACTCACGGAAGAAAGATTTTATATTTCCCTTTGTGACACTGATTTAACCACACTGGGTCAGGTATAGATTTTTAGCATTTTATTTCAATACGTACGAATTTATATTTGAGGATTTAAAATGCTCACTTCGATAGTTGCTAGTAACAAATGATGAGAATATACATAAAGTGAACCGCTCTGTCGATGGTGTATAAATTACGCAGGCCGTAACCCATGTCGAGGATTAAGACCCCTCCCCAAAAAGGGATGTTCTGGGTATGACATTGGGGAGTATGGAATACGACTCATTGCCATTAGTTTCAGGTCAACACTGACCATAGTTTTCAGAACTGTTAAGGTGCTATTGATTAGGTCAAACGATTTTTTAAATCATTCGTATTCGAAAAGACCTGGGCAAAAAGATTAAGAAACGAAACGTTAAAATAAGTGTAGAATGAATCCAATTCTCTAACCTCAAGGCAAGGATTAACCCAGCACAAGTTCGCTTGACATTGAAATTAGACAGTCTATCATACTTTTGAAAATGATGTATATTTTCAACAAAAGGTTCATGATTATTTTCCAAATGTGCTATTTAGGTTCTTTGATGGAATAATTTTGAACGGAATATAATGGCTCTGGTCGAGCGCTTGTATCATTATCACAATGCCCATAAAAGACTTGTGATGTACGAGTTAAAAGGTAACCAAATGATGCTCACTTGTTATCACATGCTATTATTCACGTAATATTTATGTGATACGAGGATTTAATCGTATGATATACTGAAATAAATACCGGTGATTCAAAACTATCCAAATATTGGTGTCTTAAAAGGTGTTGGGAACAATGTATGACACTTAACTCATCATAAGTGTCACATTTATTTATTTTCTCGGCAACACTTTATCTTACACAGCACTAAAATCTAAACGTTCTTCTCGTATCTCATTTAGCTAACTGTATACGAGGGCAACAATTTTTTCAAAGTTATTCGCTACTAATTTAATTTTCTCTATGTAGATAGAAATACAACATAACATTTTTTTTATTTTTTGATCATCGAAAAAGGGTTATCACGTTTGAGGGACTGCATGGTACTGAAGGTTGGAAAATTACTCCTATCTATTCACTCGTGGCGAATTATTCCTGTCATCATTTTGTCTTAGCCTCGACTAACTTCTCACTGTGTAACTTATTTGTCATATTACTGACAACTGAAACTCAAGTATGGATGCCTATCTTCATTAAAAACTGCTGTTTCTTCGTTAAGACACGTAACGTGTCTCTTTCTGCAACGATCATTCTATTGTAGGGTTTGACTTACGGTAAAAAAAAAAGACATCGTATAAATGCATCTTCAGTTTACAACCTATCTTGAAAGTAGAATTTTAAACGACTATCTTGGGTCCTATAAATATCCAGCCAAGATACACACACAGACACACAGACATATATATATATATATATATATATATATATATATATATATATATATATAATTAAAGCTATCAAAAGTGCTTACATTAAGAGCAACTTACTCTTATTTCAAGTTACACATATATGTTGTGATTATCATCAGAGAGATGTGGTTTTCCGTCCTGTTCTTTTATATTAGGCTCATCAGGCAGACATCATCCTCAACCAGTAAATTTTTCTTGTTAAGTAGTCCGCGTCTAAAATATTTTATATGACCCAAACATCTTCATTTTCCAGATTCAATATTATCTTCTGTATTTCTTCCAGAATTAGGATGTAAAGGATGGATTTTATACAGTTTATCTGTTGATAACTTTCGGAATGGGGATATTGTTGAATGTTTACGGCAAACGCCTGTGATAATTTGTCCGTTTTGGTTTTTAATGAGGACATAAAAAATGGTAATTCTTTAAAGCTGTTTTAAAGTGAATTTCATTTCAATAAGTTTTGTAAATCGCTAATTCTGCCTCTTGAGTATTTTCAAAACTTGAAATTGTCATCCAGGTATCTTTTCCATGCTCTAATAGTGTTGCTGTATATTTTTTAGGATTTCATATAGATAAACTCGTATGTATGCTAAGGTTAGGATTACCTACTTTGGAGCTATTTTACTGGAGTAAGAAAGCATTTTACTAAATTTGACGTATATATATATATATATATATATATATATATATATATATATATATATATATATATATATATATATATATAATATGACTGATTTGATAAAATACTTTCTTACTCAAGTAAAATAGTTCCAAAGTACGTCAACCTAACTGTAGTATACTTAAGGGTTTTTGTACATGAAATCATACGTAAAAAAATCATTATCGACATCATCATGTCGCACTGCCAGCACAGATCTCCCTGACCCTCTCTCGCCTCCCTTATCTATCGTCCATCGCTTCTGGGATTGATACAGCAACAATATTAGATCATGGGAAAGATATAAAGATATATAGTCATTCACAAACAGACCGTTTCGTTGTATCACAGCCCTTCAGTGTTGCTAGACACGCAGGACGCTTAAAGCTGGGATTGGAACCCTCCCAACTTTACGTTAGAATTAATATCTTACCACTCAAACAACCGTTGACCTACGTCATTTTGGGAATTATAACGCATTATGTATGAGCTTTCCTTTGTTTATATTTGCGTTACCGGATTTGATACGTCTGGCTTACCAAAAAAGTGTCTTTATTATTTTGAAATATTTTACGAGTTAGTTGATTCTTTTTTTGAGAATACTGGAATTAAACCAGATTATTCAAGGGGAATTCCCTGTGGCATATTGACATATTGACTTACATACTAGGCTGTGATACGGTCGTAAGCGATATCGAACACCAGTTGAGCAATAACGTTCACTTTCGTTCTAATACTCTTGGGAAAAATATGATTTTTAACTTCTTTATCTCTCCAAGCTACGAGTTATGAAACAACTTTAAAGTTCTTTCTCAATAATTGATCTATCATTAAATATCCCACGAAGGGTGATATGAATATAATGGGCCACTCAATAAATAATGTAAATTGACCAAAAGTTTTTGCAACAGGAAACCCTCTTTATAGTAGCATCATTTTAAAGGTTATCAACAATGATGGATCCTTTCACGTCTTGAAAGACTCTCTGTTTGACTTTGCTTACTGACCGCTGCGCCTGAAATTCTTTACCGGAGATTAACTGTGTTATAGCATCATGGTCTCTCTTGTTAATCATTATCGTAGAAGCAAACCCATGTGAATACCGTTCGTAAATATTTTTTTTTAAAGACAAGTTTTCCGTACATATTAGAATCTCTACTGTAATTTCAAAGGGTTTGCACTTCTCCGCCACCAAATGTTTATCACAGACATCGGTTCAATCCTTGGACCATACTGTTTAATTTAGCATTTTTTTGAATACTCTTAAAAAAATAAATTTGGAAGATTAAAATGTTTTGCAATGAACTAATTTTAAAATAATGCAAAGTAAAAATCTCTAGAAAAAATCTGAAAAAAACTATTTCCGTTTTCTCCATTTTTAATCACCTTATTTATTAAATGACATTCGTATTTTTACTCTTTTTAGTCTTTCCTTTGATTTATTACAATTTTTTTGCATCAATTTGCATTGAAGCCGATGAATTTTAGAAAACTTTCATCTTTTTTGAAGGTTTTGAAAAGGGCATCACTCTAAAAGTTTTTAGGGAGTCTACTCAACATTTATTCAATATTTTGATGTTTGAATAAAACCATTCGACGAAATTGAGTTTACTGATGTAGTGAGAATTTGCATACTATGCCTAAGGAAAAGTATTTTCGACAAACGACTTTCAAGGATTCATCAAGGTAATTGATTCCAAGTAGTTTGGACCAGAATTCGTACAGACACACGAAGAGACACACGAACACACATACACACAAACAAATATATATATATATATATATATATATATATATGTGTGTGTGTGTGTGTGTGTGTGTGTGTGTGTGTGTGTGTGTGTGTGTGTATGATCCAAGGAAAATAGTCTTATGATAAGATTATTAAGTAATAATCCAAGGGGAATAAGAATACTCTGCTAAATGCTCAATGCCGATATCTATCGAATGTATAATTAATTTCAGATTAAAAATATATTGAAACTCAGATAGAGAGAGAAAGCATTTTTTTAAATATTATTATTAAACGAAAAAGAAATATTGAGTTGTGTAGTTCCTTTATAAATTTATTTCAGATATATAAAATAACATTCTTTAGATGGATAAAATACAGTTATATATATGATTGTAATTTTGATAGATTTACGTTGCTTCCGACGAGAATAGACGTTTTTAAAAAATCTTTTTAATTTCAATTTTTTTCATCTAATAGAAATAGGAAAAATGCATAAACATTATATTTGTTAATATACAATGATATTTCTGCCATTAAAAAAATCATCTTTGTAGAAACATTTACAACAATTTTTAAATTCTTCTCACGCCGGAAGCAATGTAAATTCAAATATGTAACTGTATTTAATCCATCTGAAGAAGGTTATTTTTTAGACCTGAAATGAATTTACAATATAACTACAAAATTGGATTTTTTTCGTCTAAGTATATATATATATATATATATATATATATATACGAAGTGCCTTCAATAAGTTTTAAGACTGTTTTTGTACAGGGTGCGGAAGTAATGGCTGCTGGTATCTACTGAAGCAGGAACGCGGTCGCTGGTTCAGGACTTGTAGTCACTGGTGCAGAACTGGTGGCTGCTGGTATTTACTGGTGCAAGAAGGTGGTCGCTGGGCCAGGACTGGTAGTTGCTGGTATCTGCTGGTTAAGTAAAGTAGTCGCTGGTTCAGGACCGGTAATTGCTGGTGTCTGCTGGTGCAGGAAAGTGGTCGCTGGTTCAGGACTGTGGTTGCTGGCGTCTTCTAGAGCAGGAAGGTACTATTTACCAACCCCTCCGCTCGGGCAGGATATGACACAAGGTCAATTTTTAAGCGGAGTTTAACAGGTTTGAATTCAGAGTTTTCCTTCTCCTAGACTAGTTGCCTCACCAAGGCTGAAGAACCTAGTCCGTCCTACTATTTACCAATAGCTGGAGGGAGAATAAGGGGGTTCATACCTTTCCCAAGGGTATTTGCCCGAAAGTGAACGTAATAGCGCGACTGGAGTACGAACTCGCGTACTACGATTCCGCAGTTCATCGCTTTAACCATTACACCACGAGGACACCCTAGAGCAGGAAGGTGGCCGCTGGTTCAGGACTGGTAGTCGCTGGTGCAGAATTGGTAGCTGTTGGTATCTGCTGATGCAGGAAAGTGGCCTCTGGAGTCTGCTGGTGGATGAAGGTGATCGCTAGTGCGGAAAGGCGGTCGCTGGTGCATGACTGGCAGATGCTGGTGTAGAACTGGGAAACGCTAATGCAGGAAGATGGTCGCCAGTGCAAAAGTGGTAGTTTCCGCTGCAGTGAAGTGGACGCCGATGGAAGAATGTAGCTGCTGGTGCTGTCTCAAAGAGTATTAGACTTTCTTAATTAGTCCTGAAAAGGACTGTTAGATTGAGAGGCTGGTAGTTGTGTATGCTGCATTGTGCCGTCTACAGAGATGTTTGGAAAGATTTTCTGAGTAGCCATGGAAAGGGCTTTTAAGCTGAGATGCTGGCAGTCTGCAGCTGGAATCAGGATGTCTGCTTTAGGGGAAGCCTTGAGCAGTCCTCATGGGCAGCTGCTCCTGATTAGGCTTCAGTCGAAGAACGACTTGGGAAGAATCTGGTTTCTCCCACATCCTCGGCTGGCCTCCTGCCCAACTGACTTGACTCGGTTTGATACTGCTTCTGTTAAAGCTACTGTGTGCGACTACACTAAGTGGTTGGATGACCGTTCTTATTATTACTTTATTATAGTGAGAAACTTCATTCTAATTCGACCATATGTTTTTAAATACTACCTATTTTGTCCATTTGTTGGGTACTGTCCTTAGAAAAACAGGCTGAATTTAAAATATTTAAAAAAGTTCTCTGTGGTGCAATTTAGTCCCTTAACGAATCGTTCCTAAATACTATTGGCTGACGACATCAATGACACATCATTTTTAGGAATGAGGTTTGTTTGTTTTGTTTTTGTTTGGATTATGAGTAGACGGTCGACTACCATATACATATATATATTTAAAAAGAGAGCAGTGATAGAAAGACAAAGGAAGAGATAGAAAGATTTAGATTTAGAGAGAGAGAGAGAAAAATTTGTGACTTAGTTGAAATCTCATGATATGATGACTTCATATGAAACACTGATATAAACGAAATACCGATGCATAATGTGCATCGTTTCTCTTCCATCGACCGACTGAATATAATCCACTAATTTTTCCGGGTAAACAATGATAATCAATAGTAAACTTCAAAGTATTTTCTTAAAGTAAAATTTTGTTAAAAATAAAAAAGGAATTACGTTTATTTTCATTTGCCAATCATATGACATATTCTTTACAATTTTGGCAAATATATTTCATCTTTTTTTTTTACAACTCATAAGAATCGTAGATCTTAAACAATCTTACATTAGATATATTCATAGTAATCTTTATCATCATCAAAATATTCATCGTGCTACTGATGTTAATATATATTTTTATTGCTGTCAGTAGTAGTAGTAGTAGTAGTATTTCTGGCAAATTAGGTGTCGGTTGGAAAAAAAGCAACAGCTCCGTGGAATCAGGTTAATTAGTACTATTTACTCTATTATCTATTCTTTCAGATCTCGCTAGGCCACCATCTTGTCACGGTGAAGCCGATCGAAAGCTAAGTAAAATGTCTGTACTTCTGAAGACTAACTTTAAATTGATTTATTTATGTTTTCTCGTGTTACGTAGAAAATGGCATTGTAAAAAGATAAAAGTTACTGCAACGAGCGTTCGCTGTGAAAAACACAGAACGTAGAATGAGTATTACTCGCTTCGCCATATATTGCTTTAGCAAAAGCTGCTTGTAATTGTATCACAACAAAAGAAGCCAACCGAAAAATATGTGGAATATTAGGAGCCATATTTTTAAAAAATACACTATACGAACTATAATTTTGTGAAAATTAATTCTTAGGCCAGACAAAACAATAAGTTATCACGAGGCTTGTTATCAGTTATTCCACTTTCTGAGCCATATATATATATATATATATATATATGTATATATGTGTGTGTGTGTGTGTGTGTGTGTGTGTGTGTGTGTGTGTTTCACGCAAATATCAAGTATACTGTTAGATACTAGTTGTTTGTAAAACCTGATCACCTTCTTAACCAGGTGTAAACATACGACCTTTATAACGTTCCTTCATATGAAAATATCAATGCATATGAAAACAGTAGAAAAAACAAAATAATCCAAATTTGATGAATCATTAATGTCGACGTTGAATGTATATGTTATAATAACCTTCTTTAGGACTTTAAATCCATGAAACGTTTTTTTTTAAATAGTGAGGAATGTTTGTTGAAATAGCGGGAGAAAAGAAAGTGTGTATAAAAAAGAAATATTCATAACAATATATGCAGTGTTCTTATATTTGAAAAACAAAAGGAACGCTGAATATACTGTTTCATGAGTTTAAAGTTCTGAAAGAGGTTTTTATTACCGAATCTTTCAACGTCGACTTTCATTAAGAAATCATCAAATTTGGATTATTTTCCTTTTTCTACATTTCTGCATACTGCCGGATTTAATTTCCTTAATTACTTCCAATAACAGATATACATTAAAGAAAGAAAGAAAGAAAGAATGATTGATACATACATACATACATATAAACATTTATACACTTATAATCCCAAACATACTCATAAAGTCACAGATAGATAGATAGATAGATAGATAAAAACACAGACAAAGATGGGGAGAACCAGAGATAGATAGATAGATAGATAGATAGGTAGATAGATAAATTTTACCGAGGTAAATTACACCAGACCTCCTATATGCTTGCTTTTAAGAAAATATTTTGCTGACAATTTCTGTTTAAGCCACTGATTATTTTAACAAACAAGAAGAAATGAAACAAAACGAATTTCAGAATAAAGATTAATTTTGTTTTCGATCACTCTTCGTGGTGTTCAAGGACAGTGAGTATAACGCTTCTTAAGATGGACGATCGACGAACACACGTGTTGGTCAGTTTCCACTCAGAGTAAAACAACCAACATCTGAGGGTTGGGGGCTAGCAACCTATTACAGTTCACGATCCTTCATCTGAAATTCTACTCATCTTTTTACTACATGACGGATCACTTAAATTATGGTGCCCAGGTCAATGGAAAAGAAAACCACTCCCACAACATGAAAATCATGAAAATATCTTAAATATTGGCTTGATAACGTTAGCTTATAATGAAGAATGAAAAAAAATCTATTCATTCCTAACATGATACAAAAAGGATTTAAACTGACGTCTAGAAATTACGAACGGGAAAATATTTTTTTAGTCTGAAGAAGTAATTTCAGTGAAATAAAAAATATATTAAAATCATACCGTTGGATAAAAGTTAATTATTCTGTCTAACTTTACAAATTCAAGTAAATTTCATTTGAATTTCTAACCTGATGACCTATTTAAAGCCATCAAAATTTCCGGTGTTGCATGTGGCTACTCGTTGAGATTTCTATTAAAAAAAAACAACTTATATACTTATCATTAACGGAGAGCTGTTTAATTTTCTGATTTGCGTATGTCCCCGTCACAAGACATTTCGACTAACTAGAATCGATACCCGTTCAGCAGAACATTAAAAACACAAGAAGGGCACTGAATGCATTGATAAAGCAATCAGTTGGAGAACACATGCGTTCATAGAAGTGACAGAATTTTGGAATATATATATATATATATATATATATATATATATATATATTGTAATATATCTCTATAGTCATCCACAGACAGATCTGTTTCGTTCTATCAGAACTCATCAGTGTGGTTAGACAGTACCTTCCCGTAGCTGGGATCGAAACCCGGTTGACTCAAACGCCAAGCCAAAGCTTCTAACCATTTAGCCACGAGATATTAGCAGCGAAGTAAATTTTAAACGGTTATGAATCACACTTACTATTGTTTACATACATCTGTTCAACGGTAGCCGAGACTTCAATTCATCTACGAAGATGCTTGCAATAGACGCTAATGGTAACACGATTACAGAAGATATTGTAATATTGTAATATATATATATATATTGCTATATTTTAATATATATATATATATATATATATATTGTAATATACATATATATATATATATATATATATATATCAAAAATCCAGTCACTACTATGTCACTACTATATATATATATCCAAAATCCTGTCACTACTATGATCGTATATATATATATATATATATATATATATATATATGGTACGTGAGTTCAAAATCCAGTCACGTTATTACGTTCACTTTCGGACAAATAAATTTGGGAAAGGTATGGACCCCCTTATCCTCCAAGCTATCGGTTGAATGGTAATACAATTGTTCTTCTGAAAAAAGGATGGATTTGGCACTAAAATAACCCCAGAAGATTTATATGCCATCAAACAATTAACTATATATATATATATATATATATATATATATATATATATACTGTGATAATCTAAAATTCGAGTTGTTCAGGAAATTGTGGAAAGAAATGTATTTGTTGATGTCCTCGAGGTGGATCGCAAAATCGCTGAAAGTGAGTTCGAACTCTACTCACGCTATTATATTTACTTTCGGATAAATACCCATGGGAAAGTTATGTAACCCCTGATCTTCCCAGCTATCAGTTAAATAGTACCACTACTGTTCTTCTAGAAGGCAGACTATGGCATTAAATAACTCACGAAATTTGATATGCCATTAAACAAAGAAACTAAACCAAACCAAACTAAACCAAACCAAACCGAAATGTATTTATAAGGACCCATCATGGAATAAGTACAACACTTCTTTATATATAGAGGTGTCCTCGTGGTGTAATTGTTAAAGCGATGGACTGCGGAATCGTAGTAGGCGAGTTCGTACTCCAGTCGCGCTATTACATTCCCTTTTGGGAAAATACCCTTGGGAAAGGTATTAACCCCCTTATCCACCCAGTTATGGGTTAAATAGTACCACTACTCTTCTTCTAGCAGAATAGCTTTAGCATTAAATAACCTAGAAAGGTTGATATGCCTTTAAAACAATGAAACCAAACCAAACCAAACCTCTTTATATATATATATATATATATATATATATATATATATATATATATATATTGGTCCAGGAGACCGGGTTTCTGTTCCTGGTAGAGTCATGCTAAAACCTAAAATGGTACTTGATGCCTTCTTATTTAACACACTGCATTGTAAGGTAGGGATAAAGAGTAAGTCGAGAAATCCAGGGATAGGAGTTATACCCTGCCCCTCGCTGTAGTAGCTATTGATAAGGGATCCTTCTGGTCATCCTCGACTACGGTCGGTCAGCTTACTTATAAATATATTTTCTTTAAATACATTTGGTACTGGAAGCTGTCATCAGTGATCTTTTGCTTGGTTCATTGTGGAGTTTCGTGTTTTCCAAAATCATACTTCCCTCACCAAGCAGACTCTTTCAGATATAATAACTCTCTGATTACTCTCCAGTTTACTCAAAAGTGGAAAGAAAGAAAAAAATGTGGTTATTTATTTATTTGGACGGTTATAGACCACTAATCCGCGCTCTGATTGGTTGTTGCAAACAATGTATATATATCTATATATATGTGTGTGTGTGTGTGTGTTCGTGTGTGTGTGTGTGCGTGTGTGTAAAAACTCATATATATATACAATTTTGGTTTAGAGAGTGTCATTTCCTGAGAAAATGAAAATAAACAATATTGAATAACATCGGTTTTTTTCGTAAAATATTCCCTGAGAAACAATAAAACCCTGAAAATTTTGATTCTAAAGAAAACTGACATCATAAAAAAGTTTCTATAAAAAGCAGCTATAATTGTTTTGTTTTTAATTTATTTTCATAAAGTTTACTTTCTTCTGTCCTAAAGTTTGCCATATTTTCCTGTACTGTATAATTTCACTAAAAAAGCAAAATCCAACTTTTTCAGAAATACAATCTTTAAAAATTAAAAAGATTAAAAAATTCAGAATGGAAATTTTGTCCCAAGTAAATTTGGTTTCGATTTTTCGTCATTACTTTTCTTCTGATTTTAAAAACATATTTTTCAATTCAAGAACATTAGTATCAGTAGTATTAATAGTATCTATAATTTCTGAGGCCAAACATAAGCGATTAACTTACGATAAGAATGATAAGAGTGTAAACAGACACCCACCCACCCACACACACACAAATCACACGCCCGCAAACCAAGAAATGTCGCCTGCATATAAATGGACTCATATATAATGCTTCATATATGTGCACAAGCAATTATCATTTCATTAATATACATCCATGTATCTGACTTTAAATTCAGACTGTTTTATTTAACACGGGACCACAAGTTGTATCAAATTTTTTCTTTTTCCTTTTTAGGATTAAATTGTTATCATTTAAATATCTGATGCTAATATTTCTTCTCACTTTATATTTTCCCATCGACATTATAATATAGTATGATCTTTTTTTTATTATTTTGTTTATTCGGGTAAATATTTGCGTAAACAGACCTGTTGCTTCTGGCTGCTACTGATGAATATAATAAGTTTTCTCATGTTAAATTGTAGCTTTCCATTTCCTTTCTAAAATATAACAAAAAGAAATACAAACCATATATATATGTGTGTGTGTGTGTGTGTGTGTGTGTGTGTGTGTGTGTGTGTGTGTGTGTGTGTGTGTGTTTGTGATAATAGAAAAACCCAACAAGAACTATTGTAAACACAGACAGTTACATATCATTTTTTTATATTTAAGTTCATCGAAAAAGTATTTTTTTATATTTAAGTCCATCAAAAACGCAATAAATTTTTTAGGGATTCTCTATTCAAATTTCGATTTGCTAGTTTTCTCATGGAAAGGAAGCAATAAACAAAATCGCTACTTTTCCATCGATATCTGCAAAACTTTCAATTTGAAAGATGAAAATGAAATATTGCGATTCATTCATTAATATATAGCATGTATGTCTCTTGCACCTCATTCAGGAGAAAGACACTTGGCGAATTCTTAGCAGAGTATAATTGGTTTGAATTCAGTTTTCTTTCCCCAACACCAATCACCACACACTAAGGTTTAAGGGTACTGTCTGCCCTATTATGTGTTAATATCTGGAGGAGAATACTTGGTTTCCTACCGGGCAAAAGCGTATTAACTTTAGAGTATATATAAACAGCTTCATGCAGGATTGAAGTTGAGTCTCTGTGTCCGTTTCCTACATAGATAACTGTCCGATCACGAACGCCTAATTTACTAATTTATCGTAGGAGCCTTCTCAGAGATTATTTAACCATAGTTGCTCCATCAAATACCTCTGATTCAGGTTTTTTCTTTCTGTGGATTTTTTTCTTTTTACTTCTTTTTTTTTTTTTTTTTTTTTGATAGACACAATTGTGTTGCTCAAGTTTGAGATTTCGTAAACTTGGAAAATTTGGATTAGAAATTTCATTATTTATGACATATACGTAAGGAAATGTATCAGTTTATTCATATTACTTACTAACCACAATTTTTTTTTCCACCATGGAATTGATCAAATATAAATTCAAGTGATGGTAGGAGAGCTGCATTTAGATCAACCGGAAAGTGAATAGCTAAAATACTAAATAAGGTGATAATTGAAAATTTTGAAAAATCAATAACAGTAATATACTTGCCAGTGGTGCTAAGAAAAGGATATGTAGCTTATAGATTTTGTTCAAAACTGCACGCAGCATCCTTGTGTAGTTCTTATTCAGCAGCTGTTTCTCCAGGCGTTTCTTTAAAGTTCATTTAGTGTAACCATAGAATTTTACTAACACAGCAACAATTTCGAAGGGTTCTCGCTTTATTTAATCAAACAGGTCTGCTATGTATATTGTGGTTAATCTTCCAATAGCAGTCCATGCTTTAGCAATGCATGTGTTGACATCGTATTAAGATGAGATATTTTTCTCAAGGCACATAAAATGATCCCTTGCATTCTAGTCTTCATATTATGGCGGTTAGACAGAAGGGATTTATACCTTTTAACACTCGACTGAGAAAACAGTAGGCGCTTGAGAATGGGCTCATGCCCACGCTTTATTGGCACCCTATAGCCTAGTATGTATAGTGACATTCAACGTTTGAACTTTAAATAGAATAGGGCAACTACCTGAGCTGACAGCTTCGGCGATAGAACATAACATAGATGTAATATGCATACAAGAACACAGATACATTCATAGTGAAGATATTACATTTCATTATACCAGCAATGGATGGACGTTTCTCTCTTCATCTGCACGAAAAAATTCTGTTATTGCCCCGATGGGAGGAGTAAGTATGCTTATAGGACCAGGGGCCCTAAAATCACTAAAGAGCATTGAGAAAAATACAACCGAGGATGATGGTAGCTAATTGTAATGGCAAACTCAGCTAACAATCATCTCCTGCTACAGCCCTACAAATGTTAGTGAAGAAACTGACCTCATCACAATCTATAACGAGTTATACCCCCTTGTTCGCAGGTTCCCGAAACACAACGTTCTCCTCATCGGTGGAAACATGAAACCCCAAATTGGTAAAAACGTAAACCATAAATTCAGCTTACACAACTCGTCAAACAGAAATGGAGAACATCTAAAAGATTTCACGCTAGAAAATAGATTTATATGCCTCGATACTAAATTTCAGAAAAGAAAGGGAAAACTATTGCCCTACACCTACGCAAATAATACTATAGCACAGATAAACTACGTCTTTATAAATAATAAATGGAATAATAGCGCATTGAATTGCGAAGCATATTCCTCTTTCGAGGGTGTGTCTTCCGATCACCAAATTGTCACCGCAATCATTCGACTAAGCCTACGTAAGAATGTGGCCCGAATAACAACCACCGTAAATTATGAATGAAGCCTGCTTAACAACAAAGATATTAGAGATAAATATACGTTAACACTAAGAAACATATTCGATGCACTACGGGAGATATCAGAAACAACTACTCCGAATGACGAATATGAGAATTTCCTCAATGCCCGCTTAGAAGAAGCAGCAGAATGCATACTGACTAAACAAAGAGTAAAACCTAGAGTCCCATTAGAGACATTAGCAGTCAGAAAAAACGTGCAGACGTGAAATCCTTTTCCAAATGCAATAGGAGGAATCCAACCAATATCAATGCCCTGGAACTCAAAAAAGCACAAAAAGAATTAGCTAGCATATACCTAAAAGAAAAAACAGAATACATACAAAATCAGATCAATAAGATAAGAGATTCGGTTGAAGATAGAATTTCTAGGATAGCATGGCAAATATCTCTAGCCACACCAAGTATCCCCGATATTTAAACGTTTATTAAAAAATTGGTTAATTACCAGCTTTTAATCGAATTTTCAGTCAAGAAGTAAAAAATAGTTTTACACCTAACATGTTCAATCCAGCTGAATTGAATTTTAATGAAGGATATATAATATGATATTTTTTAATATTTCTAAAAGTTTATATTCATTGGATAGGTGCATTATGTTACTTAAAAAATGATCCTTGTTAGTAATAGAAAGCCTTATTTTGAGACTCTCAAAATGAAGACACTTAGATAAATATTGCTCTTCTCCAGGAATCATTACACTTTGTTGATTTTTTCTTTCTTTTTTTTTTTCTTTTTTTCCTTTTCCAATATTTTTACTCAGTAGATGTCCAGCTCTCCAAACTGATTTTAGATTATTATTTCATTTCATATAAGATATAGATTGTTTTATTATTTTGATTAGAAATTTCATTAATTTCAATGTAACATTGAGAAATAAATATGACTTGAATGGGTCATATATAATCGATGCACACATTTTATTTTTGTCACTAGTATTTTTTTTTTTTATTAGAGGATATTTTTGTATCGACATAAGCTTGCATAACAATTTATATAAGGCTAGAAAACATTCTTTAACTTGCTTAATAATAAGACCTTTTTATTACTCGCCGTGAAAAAACTTTTTGCTCTTTTCCTCAAGTTTTTTTAATTTATTTTATGCCGAGATATACATAATTTTACATAGAGGGATTGATTAATTTTAATTTTAACCCATCTAAAGGTATTTTCTAACCTGAGATATGGGTATTGCTTTCATTGTACATATTTACATTTTTGTGAAACATCTGTTTAACTCATTAATAATAATAGCCATTACCACTTCAAGGCAGAATTAACCTGAAAGTATTGGTAATGAAAGACTTCAACTCACATTACAGATTTTTCAAATTGGAACATCACCATCGGATGAAGTTTCATGTCCTACTGAAGACATTTCAGCTGGATGGCAGAGCTTAACACTCTTCGGTGAATACAGTCAGTGAATTCTACGATTGATTAACGGAGACATTTTTTTAAAGTAAAATATGCTTCATGATATATTCCGCTAAGGAAGCATAACGCTCGAAAAACCAATACCTAAATAAAAAAAAATTTATTGGACTTCTAACCTCCATACTAATGAAAACTCAAGTTTATATAATGTCTTTCTGTTGGGTATCACCCACCTTTTTCTGCAAAATGATCTAGTCTATCTGCCATATATAGAAGTAGCTACTAATACCAGTGCAGACTAGAAGATGAAGAGCAGCTTCTTATAGGAATAGTATAAGAGCGTTGGAGACTGGGGATCGCACTAGATCACCTTACTTGCTACCGTAATAACGGAAGCCAATACTATCGTTGGACGATATCTTTATTCTGTATTCACTAATCATATGTTCTTGTCTACTAATAGTCTCTCAATTGTATATACTTTTTCCTGAGAATATATCTCTATTTCCTCTCATATCATGGTTTGTCCTTTATTTAAGCGTTCACTAACCAGAACGCAACACTTTCAATTGAAAAATGTGAGCAAAAAACATATACTGACGAAATAAACAAGCCAGTTTCGGTTCAAATAGATGAAAGTGAATTTTCATATTTAAATATTTCTTAACGATAGGATGTCTATATGCTAAACAAAAAGTGTGTATTTTTTTCATTCTTATTGTAAAATGTATTTTTCCGTTAATGATCAATAATTAAAGGTTTTCTTTACTTTTAGTTTAAACATATGCTATTTTTTTTTAGTTCATCAGCCCCTCACAATATTCTAAACCTTTTTTTTTTCACAGACTATCAGGTTTGGTCATTGAGTATTTCCTGTTATGTCAGATTTATGTGGAATCAATTGTTTTATACTTTTACATTCGGAAATTGGTTTTCCCATGAGGGTAAAATGCCTTTTTCGTTGAAGAATTGCTGAAGCCTCGAGCCATTTCCAGTGCAGCTGTAGAACGAAATATTATTGAATCATGGTCAGCGTGTACATCATGACTAACAACAGAGGAACAAATAAAATAAAAATATAAGCTCTTATGATCATTTGCAGAGCCTTTAACCTGCATCTTTTAGCCTTCCCTGTAAAATAATCGAAGATACTTGGTGGCATCAAAAATAATTGAAAAGAAGAAAGACACAGGGAATCCTTTGATTTAGAAGCCAGCATTTCCACCCAATAATCAAGTGATGCTAAGAAAACTATGCCACACAAGGAGGAATTTATTCCATCGATGTTTTTTTTTTCAGATTTACTGAGAGTTAAGTAAGAGGAAAATTATTGTTTTCTCTGCTTCTTTCAAAAATTCTATATATTTAAGCATTTTCAACAACAAAATGACGTGTTTATTGTCGTAGGGAATACATGTTTGCAGAAGAAAATATTTCTCAACTGTCAACATGAATATCAGTTTATTATTTCTGAAACGGGAGATAGAAGGATACATGACCTCGCAAAAATCTTCACTGTTTAAAGTGTCTTTAAAATGGGTTATTTATGAAGGACTTCGCTTGCATATATTTACTTGGTGCACCACTAGAAGAGATGGATGTTCAAAGCTAGATTTGTACAAGAAACTCGGTAGACGTTAACATAGAGGAAAAGAAAAAGAAGAAATATATAGATTCTACAAAAGGAGAAATAGTATACTTAAAAAAGTGAGACTAAAAGAACTATATTCTAACAAATATTGAGGAATATAGAAAGATTTGGATAAATTTTGAATGTTTAATTATTTGGTTGGTTATATGGCCTCCTTGATGTGTATTTAATGTTATAGCGAGTTTATCATGCATGAAGTTATATGGTTTCAAGTGAATATTCAGTTATAATAATAATAATAATAATAATAATCATGTCGTGCTGGTAGCACGGATATCCCTGACCCTCTCTCGCCACCTTTCCCTATCGTTCATCGCCTCTGGCAGGTCTTCTGGGCTACATCCCGTATCCTCACATAGTTGCTGAATGTATGTTCGTGCTGGTCGTCCTGCTTTTGCTCGGCCATATGTTGGGGTCCATAAGAGTACATCACTTATGAGTTCGTTCCTGCTTCTCCAGCAGTGTCCTGTATGTCTGGTTCGTCTAACTTGGATAGTTTTTGTGATAGGAGGCAGGTGGCCGTATAGTTAGTGTCTTGTGGGGTTTTGCCGCCAGGACTTGTTCAAGATTGCTCACAGCATTCTTGTGTAATAGCCGTTTAGCTTCTTCTCCGGTCGTTTTGTTAGAGTTCATGTAGTGCATCCATATAGCAGTATCAATGTGACCGCTGCCTGGAAGAAACAGCGTTTAATTTTATCGGTTAGGTCTAATTTCAATATAATCGATAGCCTATTGATAGCTATCCATGCCTTCGTTAACCTCGTGTCGATGTCTTTTTCGGTTGATGAGACGCTGCTTCCTAGGTAAATGAATTCGTCTACTTGTTTAAGAGGGGTTCCGTCTAATGTGGTGATATCACCTGTTTGATTATAGCACATATATTCCGTTTTGTGTGCATTGACATAGAGGCCTATGCGTGCGGCTGCTCGTTCCAAACTATGCATTATTTTTTCGGCTTGGTTGGGTGTATTTGCCAGTATCGCTATGTCATCGGCGTAGTCGGCGTCGGTAATTGTTTTTGCGGGGTACCTTCTGCTTCTTTTCTTTGTCAGCTCGAAGCCGTTCTCTCTGATTTTACCAATCGATGTTCTAAGTACGTAGTCTAGACAAATGATAATGAGGTATGGTGCTAGCGTGTCTCTTTGTAGTACTCCTACTACAATGTCGAAGTATTCTGTGTCTCCAATAATAATAATAATAATAATAATAATAATAATCCAGTTACACAAATAATTCTTCTTTCAAGTACACAAACGATGAACAAATCAACTACTCACACCAGAGACAACAGCATAGAAAATGGACCAGAGAAGATTAAAAAAAAAAATAGCATTATACTGTTATTTGAGAAGCATCTCTGCAAAAAGAATGCATTGAAAAAGAATGATAGAACAATGGATATAATTCCGTTGATTTGAAGAAACAAACCAACGACTTCATGACAAGCTTAGGAAAATAACAAAAAGTGGATGGTTTTCTGACCTTGATATGCTGGATATCCAACAACAAATATATAGGCAGACACATCAATAAACCCCTAATACAGTAACCGAGAAACTCAATTTAAAAAAAAACAGATGACAATGATCAATGCACCACCAACACACATAGGCAAACACTGATCCAAGAGGGAAAAAGTAATATAGATACCATTAGAAGAAACATGTCTGAAAAGAATTGCATTCTCTCAGGAACCAAGACTGGAGGACAGTCAACTTTGAACCAAGAATGTTAACGACTTATTAACAAATATCCCGATGAATGACATCATGGAGTTAAACGATTTAATATACGCAGGAGCAAAATTAGTCTGTGAAAAAATCCGGGTCCCCTAGAAGACCACTAACAGAAAGTCAAAAACTGGGTGCGAACTCGAACTTGAATCACAGTAAAAAGACTACCACAACAAGACAGAATACTTAAACGGAACATGAAGAAAGTTTCGGACGAAACTGAAAAAGCACAGCAACAAGAACTCAAAAAAAGCTGGTGGAGACCAACCAAAAAATACTAGCGAATGTAGGGAAACTAAAAATATAACAAGACAATACGGAACAATATAGACAAAACAGGTGTTCCAAAACAGCGTAAAAAAATTCTACCAACAATTAGGGAGAGAATAGGCGAAGCCATATCAACAACCGTATGCGAGAGAGGCAAGAAGAATTTGGACAAAAATATGGGAACTGAAAGATCGTAACAAAAATGCCGAATGGAGAAAAAATATAGAAACATGATTTCGAATGCTTGAAGAAAGCCTTTAGGTGAACATACACCCACACGGGCTCAAGGCACACATAAAAAAATTGCAAGCAGAAAAAACCCTGGCCTTGATACAAACAAGAATTTTGGTCTTAAAAATTCAGTTCTATGCACAACAGACTTGCCACGAAAATGAATTAATGCATACAGAAAACTGCGATATCCGAATGGATGACCAAAGAGAAGACGACTCTAATCCAAAAACAGCCCCAAAAGAAACTACCCTAAAGAAATATAGACCAATAACATGCCGATCGATTATGTGGAAAATCTTAATGGCACAAATTATTGAGAAGATCTACTGCTCATTGATAAGCCGCAGAAACTTCCCCATGGAACAGAAAGGATACTGCAAGAGAACCAGAGGCACAGGGGAGCTAGTATAGATAGATCAACACATCCTCAACGAAAGTAAAACGCGACAGAAAAATCTAGCAATGGTCTGGATTGATAACAAAAAGGCTTACGATATAGTCCCTCATAGCTGGATACAACACTGTCTCAAAATGTATAAAATACCCGACCATGTCGTACAGTTAATTGAGAAAACCATGCAAACCTGGAAAGTTTAATTGACAGCAGGAGGAAAGATCTTAGCGGAGGTAAAGATCCAAAGACGCATATTCCAGGGAGATGCGCTATCTCTATTTATGATAGCCATGATGCCACACAACAACATCCTTAGGAAATGCACAGCTGGTAACAAATTCAGTAAATCGCCGGAAAAGATCAAATACTTGATGTATAAGGACGACATTAAACTTTTTGTCAAAAACGAAAAAGAATTGGAAAGCCTGATAAAAACTGTGAGATTCTACTTTCAAGATAAAGGAATGGAATTTGGCATAGGAAAATGTGCTATGTTAGTAATGAAAAGTATAAAAGGACCCATGAAGGAAGGAGTCAAACTACCAAATCAAATAGTCATCAGAACGAGCGCAAAAAAGAAACCTACACCTCCTTGGGGATCTTGGAAGATTAACACCATCAAGCAAGAGGAAATTAAAGAAAAAAAAAATTAAAAAGAGTTTCTCAGAAGAACCAAAAAATTACTCGAGACAAAACTTTCTTGCAGGAATCTTGTCAAAGCGAAACATACCTGGGCTGTCTCCTCATAAGATACTTGGGACCATTTTTGAAGTGGACCAGAGAAGAAGTTAAACAAATGGAGCAGAAAGTAAGAATACTAATAATCATGCACAAGGCATTGCATACGAGAGATGACGTTGACAGACTATAATTGTCAAGAAGAGAGGGAGGAAGAGAACTTGACAGCATTGAAGACAGCGTTGACGCATCGATACAACGACTCGAAGACTACATAGAAAAACACGGAGAACTGATCGCAGCTACCAAAACAAACTAACAACACGAGGACCAATAGAACGACAATAACCAGAAAAAATAAGTGGGAAGAAAAACAACTCTATGGACGCTTTAAGCGACTAACCAGCACGGGGCAAAACGTGGATGTGGCTCAGAAAAGGAAACTTTTAGAGAGAGAAACATAATCTCTCCAAATAGCAGTACAAAACAACACCATAAGGGCTAATCTTATCAAAGAAAGAATTTATAAGGCAACAAAACAGCATATGTAGGTTATGTGGTGATAGAGACGAAACAATCACTCACATAATTAGTAAATACACCAAATTATCACAGAAAGAATAGAAGACTAGGTACGACTGGGTGGGCAAGGTGATTCACTGGGAATTGTGCAAGAAATTGAAATTTGATCATACGAATAAATGGTATATGTTCAAGCCAGAATTTTTCCCGGAGAAAGACACACACACAAACTCCTCTAGGATGTTGACATGCAAACGGATCACCTAATTATGACCTGACGACCAGAATTTATAATAATCTACAAAAAAAAAAGAAAAAAAGAAATTGCAGGATGTGGACTTTGGAGTCCCGACTGACCCCAGAATAAAATTAAAAGCAATTGAAAAGAAGTATAAGTACCGTGACCTTACTGAAAAACAGTGGAACATGAAAGTGACGTTTGTACCAATTGTAATTCGTGCTCTTGGTACAGTCACCACAGGATTAATAAAAGGACTGGAGGACTGGGAAATGATAGTACGAGTGGAGGCAATCCAAACTACAGCATACTTGAGATCGACTAGAATACTAAATTAAATCTAGTAGATTTAAGGAAACTGGCTGTTACTGAAACTCAAGTGAAAAACCATCAGCTGACGCTGATGTGAAAAAATTTCAAATCGGCTAAATATTTTTACCTGGTGCAGTTATCTCGAGCTAACTGAAGAATTGTTTAAATTTATCGCACCAAACTCAAAATCTTGGAACATATAGAATAGACTTTAGAATCTTGCACCCACTCCAAACACTTCCCTTTTTTTCCATTTAACGTATAAAACCAAGGATTCCCCCACCCCTAAAAAGAAAGGAAAAAAACCTAAAAAACAAACGTAAAAACAGAAGTTTTTGAATGGAATCTTCCAGAATCACGTGTCATGAAATTCTTTGAAAAGATATAAAAGTCCCCAACATTTACTTCGTCCCTACGGAATATATGGACTAAATAATTATCCAGTAACCCTCGTTGGGTAGAGGTTTGTTCAGACTGCACTTTCAAAAAAAAAAAAAAAAAAACACTAGATTTTCGATGACTTGTAAAATCTGTTGGTGAATTTTTGTTTTATTCTAACTGAAGAGTGTAACTAATCGGCTAAATTTTTTATTAGGTGCAATTATCTCGAGCTAACTGAATAATTGCTCAAATTTACCTCGTCAGCCTCCAAACTGCCCAACGACTTTTTCAATTGACAGACGTTTTAGCCCGGTTGCTACCGATAAGCTATTAAGCATATGACCGATAAAATGAAACACAGTTTCTTCCATGCAGCTGTCGAGTCGATACAGCTGTATGGATGCACTACATGGACGCTAGCTAAACGGCTGGAGAGGAAGCTAGACGACAATTACACAAGAATTACACAACAATATTGTGAACAATATTGAACAAGTCCAGACGGCAACACCCAACAATGCACCAACTATAGGGCCACCTGCCTCCCATCACGAAAACCTTCCAAGTTAGACGAACCACACATGCTGGACACTGCTGTAGAAGCAGGGACAAGCTCATAATTGATGTACTCCTATGGACCCCCACATATGGCCGAGCAAAAGCAGGACGACTACCTAGAACATACATACAGCAGCTATGTGAGGATACGGGATGTAGCCCTGAAGACCTGCCAGAGGCAATGAACGATAGGAAGAAGTGGCGAGAGCGGGTCCGGGATATCTGTGCTGGCGGCACGACATGATGATGATGATGATGATGATTTCGTCCTAAAATCATCAGAAATCTCATGTGAAAGTATATCACCAGCACATTTAAAACTAGATTAAGTATAAGATATTACCATTAAGGAGGCGTGGAAAAAAATCTTTCAAGCAGTCCACCCCAGTTGCTTGGGAAGTAAAAAATTTAAAAAAGGAAGACAACCGACTTTAACTAATTTTAATCTCAGGTATACTTCCCTATTTTTGTGACCCGCTGTTTATGAACAGTCAATATGACTCTCAGTCAAATCTGTGTCAGGTGCGTAGATCAAAAACAACCCCTGGGTCTGGTATAGCCACAATATACCACCCCTGATAAAAATGTCCAATCGCAATATTATAAAACGTGGGACCCAGGCAACAGGCTTGGGTTTCATAATAAGCAGGTGTTCTCCTGATAGCCAACATGGGAGCTCCAATCGTCATCCTGCGAATGTTAGCTGCTCTTTTTTTTTCAGGTACATGAATAACAACATTAGCAAACACAACGATCAGAGACTTACACGCAAAACCGGGACAAGGGAAGACAATCATCTTGGATTACACTGCTATTTTAGGAACAACCCTTCACAAAGAGGTTATAGGAAAAGAATGATAAAGATCTGGCAAGAAGGTGCTATTTTTCAGACTACACGCCAAAAGCTTGCCGATCAAGTTAGAACAATAATAAAAAAAGATGGTGTTCTGACCTTGAAATACTAGAAATACACCAGAAAACACAGACGAAAGATAGTACAATTCCAAACACATCAAGTGACGCCAACCAAAAACAACATATCAGAAATGAATTACCAACTCTTGAAAATGAATACGCCACAGTACCAAGTAACCCTACAAAAACACTATCACAAGAACAACAGACAAATATAGAAAACCTAAAAAGAATTATGAACAGTGAGAATACCACCCTTCAATCATTAAGAAACATACAAATGAGAACACTTACAATAGAAACAAACAAAATAAATCAAATACTAACTTACATATCAACAGATGATACAACTTAGTTAAATGATCTAATCTATGAAGGGGCGAAATTAGTGTGTGGAAATATTGGTGTCCCCTCAAAAAGCACGAAGAAACAGTCAAAACCAGGATGGGAATTTGCTCTGGAAACCCAGATAAAAAATCTACGAAGACAGGCCAAAATGGTAAAGCAGAAAGATCCTGGAATATGTGGGAACAGAATGGAAAAGAAAACTCGAGATAAAATAACAGTAAAACTTGAGGAAATAAACCAGAATGTTCTGGTGAAAGAAGGGAGACTAAAGAGATATGGACAAAATGTAAAACAATACAGACAAAACAGCACATTCCAAAGCAATAAAAGAAAATTCTATCAACAATTGGGAGGGCATAAATAAAATCATACCAACAACCAGACGCCAAAGAAACCGAACAATTTTGGACGAAAATATGGCAACCGAAAAAGCTTAACGAAAAGGCTGAATGGATAAACAATATGACAAGAGAACTAGAAGGACTCGAGGAAGGCCCCAAAGCGGAAATACACATTGAACTACTCAAAAATGCACTAAAAAAAGATATCAAACTCGAAAACGCCTGGACATGATGGAATATATAATTTCTGGTTCAAGAAATTTACCTCCATTCACGACAGACTGGCACTGGAAATGAACAGATGCCTATAAGATGCAGAAGTACCTGACTGGATGACCAAAGGAAAGACCATATTGATACAAAAGAACCTAAGTAAAGGAACTGCTCAAAACAATTGTAGCACCATAACTTGTTTACGATGATGTAGAAAATATTAACAGCACAAATAAGGGAAGAGATATACTACTCGCTAATGAGCCGCGGATTGTTGTTCCCCGACAAATGAAAAGGATGCTGCAAAGGATCTAGGGGCACAGCAGAGTTACTCTACATAGATCAACATATCCTAAATGAAAGCAAGAACAGACGGAAAAATCTAGCAATAGCCTGGATAGACTACAAAAAGGCATACGATATGGTTCCGCAAAGCTGGATAATAAACCGTCTCAATTTGTACAAAATATCACACGAAATCATAAACTTCATCAAAAAACCATGAAAAACTGGAGAGTTGAATTAACAGCAGGAAGAAAAAGCTTAGCTGAAACAAAGATCCAAACAGGGATTTTTCAGGGAGATGCACTATCACCCCTACTATTCATAATTACCATGATGCCACTAAACCACATTCTCAGAAAATGCACGGCTGCATACAAACTTAGTAGATCGCAAGAAAAGATCAATCACCTAATGTACAAAAAACTATTTACAAAAAATGAAAAAAAAAAAAAATGAAAACCCTAATACACACAGTTAGAACTTACAGTCAAGACATAAGGATGGAATTCTACATTGAAAAATGCGCCCTGCTCGTCATGAAAAGTGGCAAACGACATCTAATTGACGGAATAGAACTACCATATCAAGACAAGATCATAACACTCACAGAAAACGAGACCTACAAACACTTAGGAATCTTGGAGTCGGACACCATCAAACAAGTCAAAATGAAAAAGAAAATTTTAAAAAACTATCTCAGGGGAACTAGAAAACTACTCGAGAAAAAGCTCTCTTGCAGAAACTTTATCAAAGGAATAAATACTTTGGCTGTAACCCCTCGTTAGATATTCGGGACCCTTTCTCATGTGGACCAGAGAGGAACTTAGACAAATGGACCAAAGAACTAAAAAACTGATGACCATGCACAAGGCATTAGGTCCCAGAGACGAAGTTGACAGACTATATGTACCAAGAAAAGAGGGAGAAAGAGGACTTGCCAGCATCGAAGACAGCTTTGGCACATCTATACAATGACTCGAAGACTACATAGAACAACACGAACGTTGACCGATTACGGCCATCAGAAACAATACTGACAACACGATAGATAACACAATGACAAAAACTAGGAAACAAAAAGGGGAAGGAAAACAACTTCATGGGCGTTTTAAACGACTAATAAGCAACATCTCACACAAAACCTTGACATGGCTAAGAAAAGGAAATTTAATGAGAGAAACAAAATCTGTGCTAATGGCAGCACAAAACAGCGCCCTAGGAACCAATCATATCAAGGCGAAGATAGATAAGACGCAATAAAATAGCAAATGTAGACTATGCAGTGACAGAGATGAAACCATCAATCACATTATAATCAAATGTAGCAAATTGGCACATAAGGAGTACAAGGCTAGACATGACTGGGTGGGCAAGGCGATCCACTGGGAAATGTGCAAGAAATGTGCAAGAAATTTAAATTTGGCCATGCAAACAAATGACGAAAAAAAAAAAACTAAACGATT
>OY757909.1:58023106-58078106 GCA_963585895.1 Sepioteuthis lessoniana | reverse complement strand
ACAAAGTTACCAACAAAGTTCTCTCTCTCTCTCTCTCTCTCTCTCTCTCTCTCGTACGCACACACACACACACACACACATATATATATATATTGGATGTGGAAGTAGACTACCCATTAGCGCTAATAGGCCAAAGAAAACAACCAAACCAAACCACACAAACACCTAAAATCAAAATCTTTTGACGTTTGAGCTTTGATGTACATGTATCAATATTGACTATTTGAAAAGAAAAAGTTAAAATTCAAATGAAAACATGAATAATAGACAAACTTAATTAACCATCTAGTAATGGTTAAAACTTCTGACTTCTGTTTAGAAGTCTAAATTTTTGCCTAATTGTGTCATTTCCAAGAGCAGCTTTAAGAAAAATCTTTAGTGTAGGCTTTAAAATCCCTCAAAGAAGAATTTAACCAGCATTAGAAAACGTATTTAGAAAAAGTGAATTGATATAAATTGATTAATTGATTGATTTTTACGGCACGTCTTCCGATTTAGGGGAATTTTACATTTAGAAGTTAGAGAACTTCAGGCATTGATTATTAATGTTTACATATTGTTTGCAGTTGTTTATTAAGTATTTTACGTACTGTTATATGATATAAAGTATTATTAACTAATACAATAATTTTCACTCAGTTCTATGGTTAAAAAGTTTTCATATATAAGCCTAATATTTTTACGATTTCAACAATGTATTGTAACTAATAATGTTCATTTCTTAACAAACAAATAGGATCTCATATAATAATATTAAACTAATTATAATTCTAAGTAAACAATCATATCAACATATTATGAATTGAAAGAAGATCAGTTATATGGCAGCAAGTATTTCTCTCGAATACGAACGATTTTGAAGAGATATCTTTGCTCCTTAGATTAACGATGATAAACGGATACTCCACACTCCCCTGATCTACGTAAGTGGAACTCACTCTCAGATGTAGTTTTGTGTTACTCACAGTTTACCGATTTTGTTGGGGTCTTACTGCTATACAAGTGATACAGTCAGTGTATTCTAGGCCCTGGCGACAGGGCATGATGTAATTGGGTATAGTTTGATGTTAACTATTGAAGAATCCACAAAGTGCATAATACATTTCATAAATATTCTCAAAATATAAGATTACGTCTTTATATACTTCGGCATCAATGGATTTTATATTTCTATTATTGAGAGACTCCTTGATGGAGTAATGGACTAGGCAATGTCATACACACTAGCTTTGATGAAGAGGTAATTGTAATAAAAACGTTTCCAGCAGTAAATGTAAGTCCATGAAAAAACATTTTCAGCTGCGATAGATTTTTTAAAAAGGCAACATTTTGACGTTGTGTGAGATTTAGATGGTACCGAGGTCTCTGAATAGTTGGTGTTTTCTTGTAGTGGTATTTAGCTAATTCATTTGATTTTCATGATATCGGTTCGTATGTATTTGCCCAATTCCTACGTCACATTCTGGAAGAGATACACGGTAATTTTCTTAACGTGGAGTTCAGCTGTTTTGAATTTAATTTTTTTTCTTGACTTGTTAGTTTACAAAACTAAAAAAAACATTCTGTTCTGCTATTTTACCATGGTAAGGGACAACAGACAGATTCATTCTTTTCCCAAGGACATGAGCACGAAGTGAAATGCGATCTGCCTTGTCAAGGATGTGTTCTCGAGTCGTCGAATATATTTCTATACGTGCCCCCAAAAGAAACTGGTTCATACCTTGATGATGGATTGATGGTTATCTAAATAGCTAAGCCTAAGCTTGGAAGGACCTCATAAAAGATTTTAAGTCTTTTAATTTAAATATCTGGTGGTAATATTGTTGAATTTTTCGCTTTACATGCTGATATTTTTGGTGGTATATTCAAACCAATAAGAAAACTGATAAAATACTTGTCTATACTAAAATCTATCCTCTACCTCTTTCACAGAATTATTCTTTTTTCCCTGCAGACTATCCACTATTACCATCAATAAAACTATTTTTCCCCAAGCTATACTTTAATACATAGATACCAATGAATAATTGATTAGACTACCATTTTATAGAGAAGTTTTCAACCCAATACTCCCTCACGGGGTGGATATTGCGTACGCTCAACTTTAAAATGAAGTAAAGCTGGTTTGAATTCTGTTTTCCTTCGGTCAGACTAGATGTCTATGAAAGTGTAAAGTGTAAAGACCCCAGTCTGCCGTGATACTTACCCATAGGAGAAAAGAGATGAATTCATAATTTAACCCAAAACATTAACCTAAAGCAAAACGCAAACAGCTTTGTCCAGAATTTGAAATCGTATCGCCAATCAAATTTCCTTCGACGATAACCGTAGCGCTAATAAAATATAATGTAGATAATTCAAAACAAAAAAATCAATAATATAAAACAAATAGAAAAACATTGGGAATATACTCTCAGAAATGCAAATGTCAAAAAAAATCAGACAGCTACGTTCTTCATTCATAAACTTTTTTCTTAAGTCTAGCCCTTTGATAAAATGTTTGAATTATTTTTGCACAAAAAAAAAAAAAAATGTTCACAGCCTAAAAATCCGAAATTCTAATAAGAAGAATGAGTCTGCTCCTAACTCCTGTGGTAGCGACAATTATTGTGTCGATACTGTAGAATGGATGCACAACATGGACGCAAACTAAATGTATGGAGAAGAAGCTTGACATCAATTACACAAGAATGCTGTGAGCAATATTGAATGAGTCCTGGAAGCAGCACCCCACAAAGCAGTAGCTGTATTAACTCCTACCACCCATCACTAAAACTTTACAAGTTTAACGAACCAGACATGTGGGACACTGTTGAAGAAGTAGGGACGAACTCACAAGCGATATACTCCAGTAGACCCCTTCACATGGGCGTTCAAAAGCAGGACAACCAGCTAGAACCTACATACAGCAGCTCTGTGCCGATAGGGGATGTAGTCCTGAAGACCAGCCGAAAGCAATGGACGGTCATATTTACCAACCCCTCCGCTCGGGCAGGATATGACACAAGGTCAGTTTTTTAAGCGGAGTTTAACAGGTTTGAATTCAGAGTTTTCCTTCTCCTAGACTAGTTGCCTCATCAAGGCTGAAGAACCTAGTCTGCCCTACTATTTACCCATAGCTGGAGGGAGAATATTTTGGATTCATACAAGGTATTAGTGCTATGTGAAATGCAATCAGTCAGGTCCAGGATTTGAACTCGTGTCGCCGTGTCCATATCCTGCGACGCTAACCATTACACCACGGGCAATGGACGGTAGCGAAGGATGGCGATAAAGGGTAAGGAATAACCGTACTGATTGCGCGACATGATGATCATTTGATTCCTGTTGATAGGAGCAAAATCAGGTTTAGTCCTTACGTAAACATTCTTTGGATGAAAAGATGCTTCCCTGTATAGATTAAAAATTCTCCTAAAAATTTCTCATGGTTTACATTCCTCAGCCACAAAAAAATGAGCGCAGACCTCCGTTCTAGTCTGAAAACAACTGCTTCATTTACTACCATTTTGAATAGCCTCCAAGCTAATGATATGCAAGGTTAGAATAAATTTTGCAATTGACTAATTCCAAGTTATGCAGAGTTTATATTTATGGAACAAATCTGGAAAAAAATTATTTAGCATTTTTCGAAAAAGTTTCTACATTTATTGAATGATTCTTTATATATATATATATATATATATATATATATATATATATATATATATATATAACTGTGTGTGTGAGGGAGAGAGGGGGAGAGAGAAAGAAAACAAAGAGAATGGGCTTGGTGTGTGAGAATTTGTACGTATGTATGGGTGAGTGGGTGGGTGAGGGAGTGGGAAAAGGTGTGCGTTGTGGATGTATGTGTTTGTCTGTGTATTATGACTCTTCTTTTTATCATAAGTTTATGCTATTTTAACGACTGAATGTGTTTCTCGGCTCTTACTTATTTTATATTATATTTATATATTATGCATAGGTACATCTATTAATCGATATATATATATATATATATATATATATATATATATATATATATATATATCTTTAAAGAAAATACCAAAGACCGGTTATTTTAGGATTATAAATTTATTTCCATCCTGTTTTTCGTTTCTGGTGTGAACAAAAAACACGAAGAAAAATATAACAGGACTTCCTCAGATCGAATGGATAAATAAAACAGAATAGACACGTGGTGGGGGGGAGTTAGGAAGAGATTTAAAGAGTTACCTCCTCGTTTTATTGAATTTCCGTTTTTTTATTTACCTATTTATTTTATTTTCAAAATTCTTCCGTCAGTTATAATTGAATGATTTTCTTGTCCTGAAGGAATTACTCCCAACTCTGGTTTAACTGGGCCGAATAATACCTATATATATATCGCAGATTTCATATCAATCTATCTATCTATCTATCTATCTATCTATCTATCTATCTCTTCACATTTATCTATCTATCTGTCCACATTAATCTATCTAACGTTATATACAGTTGTGTTTGTGTGTGTATATGTGTCTCTGTGTTTGTCTGTGTTTGTGGGCATGCTTTTTATTGTTTGTTTTTTTTTTTTTGGGTGTTTTTCCAAATATCAATATATTATATATAGATAACAATGTAGCACCATTGTCTTTGCATGCCATTGCCGAATATTCGTTCTTAAACTGTATATTTGCTTATATATTCAAACGTACGACTACACTAACGAGACCAAACTCACGCGTATCTCTCTCTCTCTCTCTCTCTCTCTCTCTCTCTCTCTCTCTCTCTCTCTCTCTCTCTCTCCCTAACATTTACTCTTTTACGCATGTACATATTGGAGAACATTAGCCTTAGTCGCTGACGTGTGACTTTCAGTATTCTTAGAAATTCTCTCGGTATTTCTTCGGTTGCAAAAAAAAAAAATGTTCTAAAATATAAAGTCCCAAGCAAAGAAACCATTAAAAGAGAATGCATTAGGAAACTGCAGAAACATGTAAATGCCTCGATAAAGAAAAAGAAAGGGAAAGAAAAAATACAAGCAAACAAATATTTTACCATAAGAATTTTTTGAATATTTTTTCTGACTAGTTTTAGGGATAGAAAGCCGAATATTCTCTTGCTATAATTTTCTTTCCCTTTCAGAGAAGTTACAAATTCTAAAATCGGAAACGCTATATTCGTCATTAGAAATTCTACGTTTAATTTTTTTAAGACATGACTGTGTTTCAAACTCTCGGAAGAATATGTTATTTTTCTTTAAAGGAATTTTAGAATTTCTGCATACGGCATTTCACCGATTTATTATTATTTTTTTTTTTTTTTTCACACAAATTTTCAATGTTGATTTCTTTTTGGAGCCTTACTGACAGCATATTTCTATAGTTCACTAAGACTATTCTAAGTATTCTAGTTGATTTTAGTAAAGTTTCAAAAACTCTAATCAACGCTGCTCTAATTAAGAGGTAGTGTTGCTTTTCTTGTGGCTATTTATTAAATTCAAAATGGAGCGTCTCGAAACAATGAGTGTGTCTCATGCGGCAAAACTGAACACTGGTAGATAAAAATTTGTAAATGAATGAAAAGTCAACATCGAGTTATTTGTCTAGCATTTAGTTTTTCTCTACTTTCCCTTCAAAATCAACTTAATGACTAGCGATTTTTGTCTTATAAATAGGCACAAACTTTAATCTTCTGGAGTAAATTAGGTGATGCGTTCATATATTTTGATCTGAAAGAATCATATGCGTTTCATTTTCAAAGACGGATTCTGGTTTGTGAATATATCCAATGTCAGTATAGCGAAATTTTAATCTCTTATACAATTCCTTGTTTATCATCTTCCCACTCAGCCGTGCTTGTTCTTGTATTCCTGTAGTCATTATTACACCTTGTGAGTTTTTCGCACCAGCCTAAACTGATGTCTGAGTGACAGCAATCACCTAAATTCTCCGGAAATCTACTCAGTATTCGGGCCAATCTTAATAATTATCTAGTCTGGATAGTCTTTACTTGTACTCTGGTTTCTATGCCTTTCGGTAACTTCATCAAGTTTTGAGGATTGTCCTAAGAGCACCTGTTACAATAAGTATCACTGCCACCTCCATATTGCATCGTTGTTTTAGTTCTCTAGCAAGATATTATGTACTTATTTCTCTTTTTATTTTCCTGATTATCACTTTCTAGTCAACTGGGATGGCTACGTTTATTATTTAGCAGAATCTCTTTAGTTGTTATTGTTGATTATCACGAGGTCTTGCCGGGATTTGGTGATCATCTTATATCTCAAAATCACATAGATGTTTGTTAGTCTCATTTTCCTAAATCAATTCTGGTTTGTCCAAATACAAATTGTTCATATGGTCAAATTTAAATTTCTTGCTCTATTCCCAGTAGATCATCTTCCCCATTCAGTTGTATCTAGTCTTATACTATTTTTGCGATAATTTACAACATTCGGTAATGATGCGTTTAATTGTTTCTACTTTATCACCACATATCCAACAGTTTCTATTTTGTTCCGTCTTATGTATTTTTGATTTAACAAAGTTGGTCCTAATGGCGTTATTTTGTGCTGATATTAGAAAATATTTTTTCTCTCTTAAGTTTCCTCTTTCTTAGCCATGACCAAGTCTTCTCGTATGATATTTTGACAGTCTATTCCTTGAAATACCCATAGAGTTGATTTTTCCCCATTTCATTTTTCCTGTTTTTGCTGTTCTTTTAATCCTTGTATGGTTCTTGTTGTTTCTGGTCGCTAAAACAAATCTTTCTTTGCTCATTTTTATGGAAAGTTGGAGACGTTATATCGATGCATCGACTCAGTCCTCAATACTGTTGAGTCTTCTTCCTCATCTTTTCTTCACACATATAATTTGTTTATATCATCTCTGTGATGTACAGTCTTATGCATCGGCATTATTTTTTTTTCTCTGGTCCATTTGATGAAGTTCTACCCTCGTCCGTTTCAAGAATGGTCTTGAGTATTTCAAAAGGGGGACAACCCAAGCGTTTATCTTTTTAATGAGATTCCTGATGTAAAGTTTTCTCTATTTTGTCTGAGATAGTCTTTTTTACTTATTTCTTTCATTTCCGCTTGTTTGATAATATTCTCTTACGATATTTTTAAATACTTGTTAATTTCCTTTTCTCTTAGCGTTCTGATTCTTTCTTGATTTTGTAGTACATTATTTTCTTTATTCATCATTTTTTGCATCTCATTATTAGCATGGACCATTTCAGATACCAAATCCCATTCCTTGATCTGAGTGTATATGCTTATTACTTGTATGAGAGGCTGGAATTATTTTTTTTCGTTTTTTGTAAACAACTTGGTGTCATCCATATATCTTTAGCGGTTGGTTTTCTCTTGCAAGTAAGTAAATGTGTAGTGCCCAGATAATTTTCTGGGTGTTATAGAGCGGCATCATCACTATCACAAATAGTAATGGCGAAAGCGCATCTTCTCGGAATATACTTGTATTGATTTTCCCCTCTGTTAAAGTGGTTTCCTCCTGCTGTAAAATCCACTCTCCAACCCTTCATGGCTTCTCCGATGAACTTTAAGACTTACGCGGATATTTTGTACATTTTGAGACTGTGTATTATCTCACATCGTGGGATCCTGTCGTAAACCCTCTTATAGCCAATCAACGGGATAGCTACATTTTTCCCTCTCGTTTTTCGCTTTTAAGGCTGTACTGATCAATATATATAGAGGATCACCTGTTCTTATTTTTTATTTGTAGTATACTTGATGGTTTTCGGGAAAGAGTTAACTGCTGATTAGATTTCACTGTTTATTAGGGAGTAATAAATCACCTCCCAAATCTGTAGTTCTTGTATTTTTCACATGCACAGTAGACTTCTTATCACAACATTGGTCAGTCGTTATTAGAGCGGTTATTTTTTGTGGGGCTTTTCGGGTTTAAGTGGTCTCTTCTTTCGTAATTCATTCGGGTAAACTTCATTTTTCTGGGCACTTCCTCAGTTCACGAACCATATATATAAATGGCATTTTCCAATTCCTTACGTTTTTCGATGTTACTCTGTGCGACTCCAAGTGTATTTTCGAATCAGGGATTTTGTCGAGTCTCGGTTGGTTTTTTCCATATTATTAATCCATTCAGCCTTTCTTTTATGCATTTTCATTTGCGATATTTTACTTCAGAATAGTTTTGGCTCGTTTGCATCCGTCTCTTGGTATATTCTCGTGCATTTTCCACCTAGTTGTGGATAGATTTTTTATTTTTTCATTTTTTTTTTTTTTTTTGAAAGGTCTGTTTTGATTATACTACTTAAACTTGATTTCATGACTTGACACTGTTGTTACTGTATTATTATTATTATTATTATTATTATTATTATTATTATTATTATTTACTCACTAAAATTTTTCACGTCAGCTTTAGCTCATGGTCTTTCACTAGAGTTTGAGCGACAGCAAGTCTCCTCGAGTCTCCAGGACTATTCTCAGTATTCTGGCCGTTCTCAATAATGTGGAGTTTCAATGGTCTCCACTCGTCCACGAACTTCAAAGTCCTTCAGTTCCTTTAGTTATCTTTAGTTACTGTTCCAAATGCACCAATTACAATTGGTATAATTGTCACCTGCAAGTCCCATAGTTTGTTTTTATTTTCAATTCCCTAGCAAGGTCGATGTACCTATTCTTCTTTTCATATTCTTTCAGTTTTATTCTGTGGTCAGCCGGAACATCAAAGTCAACAATTTTGCAAGTTCTCTTTTTTTAATGATTATTATTATTATTATTATTTACTCATTAGAGTATTCACATCAGCTTAAGGTGATGGTATTTCACTGGAGATTGAGTGACAGCAAGTCTTCTCAAGTCTCCAGGACTCTTCTCTGTATTCTGGCAGTTTTCAATAATGCTGTTGTTTGGATGATCTCCACTCGGTCGCCAAATTCCAAATCTTCCAGGCCCTTTAATAATCCTTTAGTTACCGTGCCAAAGGCACCAATCGCAATTGGTATAATTGTCACCTTCATGTTCCAAAGTTTTTTTCAATTCTCTAGCAAGGTCGCAGTACTTATCTCTCTTTTCTTATTCTTTTAGTTTTATTCTGTGGTCCACCACGACAGCAAAGACGGAAATTTTGCAGATTCTCTTTTTTTTGTTGATTATTATAAGATCTGGTCTTCTGGCCAAGTTTAGGTGATCCGTTTGTATATCAAAGTCCCACAGGAGTTTGTGTGTATCATTTTCTAGGTTCTGCATATACCATTTGTTGGAATGGTCTAATTTAAATTTCTTGCACATTTCCCTGTTGATCACCTTGCCCACTCAGTCATGTCTAGCCTTGTACTCCTTCTGTGCCAATTTGCTACATTCGCTTATTATGTGTTTGATGGTTTCATCTCCGTCACCACATAGTCTGCACTTGCTATTTTGTTGTGTCTTATCTCTCCCCGCTTTGATATGGTTGGTTCATATTGTGCAGTTTTGTGCTGCCATTAGGAGAGATTATATTTCTCTCTTAAAGTTTCCTTTCCTTAGCCATGCCCGGTTTTGTCGTGCGAGATGTTGTTTATTAGTCGTTTAAAGCGCCCATGGATTATTTTTTCCTCCCATTTTTGTTTCCTAGTTTTTGTTATTCTGTTATCTATTGGGTTGTCAGTATTGTTTCTGATGGCCGTTATCAGTCCTCCTTCATGTTGTTCAATGTAGTCTTCGAGTCGATGTATGGATGCGTCAACGGTGTCTTCGATGCTGGCAAGTCCTCTTCCTCCCTCTATTCTGGATATATATAGTCTGTCCATGTCGTCGCTGGGATGTAACGCCTTGTGCATGGTCATTAGTTTTCTAATTCTTTGGTCCATTTGTCTAAGTTCCTCTCTGATCCACTTGAGAAATGGTCTCGAGTATCTAACGAGGGGTACAGCCCAAGTATTTATTCCTTTGATAAGGTTTCTGCTATTAAGTTTTATCTCGAGTAGTTTTCTATTTCTCCTGAGATATTCTTTTTGACTTTTGTTTTTAATTTCGATTTGTTTGATGGTATCAGGCTCAAAGATACCTAAGTATTTGTAGGTCTCGTTTTCTGCAAGCGTTCTGATCTTGTCTTGATTTGGTAGTTCTATTCCGTCAGTTAGGTGTCGTTTGCCACTTTTCATAACGAGCAGGGCGCACTTTTCAATGCTACATTCCATCCCTATGTCTTGACTGTATATTCTAATTGTGTTTATTAGGGTTTCCAGTTCTTTTAATTTTTTTCAAATAGTTTGATGTCATCCCTATACATCAGGTGGTTGACCTTTTCTTGCGATCTACTAATTATGTATACGGTCGTGCATTTTCTGAGTATGTGGTTTAGTGGCATCATGGCAGTTATGAATAGTAAGGGTGATAGAGCATCTCCTTGGAAAATCCCTCTCTTAATCTTTGTTTCAACCAAGCTTTTTCCTCCTGCTGTTAATTTATTATAATTATTATTACTATTTACTACTTTAGAGTCTTTTACATCAGTGTTAGCTGATGGTTTTTCACTGGAGTCTGAGTAGAAGGAAGTCTCCTCAGGTATCCAGGACTCGTCTCAGGATTCTGGCCATTCTCAGCAATGCTGTCATTTGGATAGTCTCTACCCGTCCGCCAACTTCCAAGTCCTCGAGGCCTTTTAGTAATTCTTTCGTTAATGTACCTAAAGACACAATCACAATTGACACAATCGTTATTTTAATGTTCCACAGCTTTTTGCAATTCTCTAGCAAGGTTGAGGTACTTATCCTTCTTTTCACATTACTTCAGATTTATTCTGTGGTCAGCCAGAACAGCAAAGTCGACAATTTTGCAAGTTCTCTTTTTTTTGTTGATTATTATAAGATCTGGTATTCTGACCGGGATTAGGTGATCCGTTTTTATGTTAAAGTACCAGAGGATTTTATGCGTGTCGTTTTCTAGGACAGGTGCTGGGTTTTGCATATACTATTTGTTAGCATGGTCAAATTTAAATATCTCGCACATTTCACAGTGGATCACCTTGCCGACCCAGTCGTGTCTCGCCTTATACTACTTCTGTGCTAATTTGCTGCATTCGCTTATTATGTGTTTGATCGTTTCGCCTCTATCACCGCATAGCCTACATTTATTGTTTTGATGCTTCTTATCTATTCTCGTTTTGATATGATTGGTCCTCATCCTGTGCTGCTACTAGAAGTGATTCCGTTTCTCTCTTAAGGTTTTCTTTCTTTCTCCAGGTCCAGGTTTTCTGGTGTGAGATGTTGTTTATTAGTCGTTTAAAGCGGCCATAAACTTGTTTTTCCTCCCATTTTTGTATCCTGGTTGTTGTCATTCTATCGTCTGCCGTGTTGTCCATATCCTATCTGATAGCTGTAATTAGTCCTCGTTCGTCTTTTTCAATGTAGTCTTCGAGCCGTTGTATCGATGCGTCAACGGTGTCTTCTATGCTGACGAATCCTCTTCCTCCCTCTTTTCTTGATATATATAGTCTGTCAACGTCGTCTTTGGGATGTAATGCCTTATGCATGGTCATTAGTTTTTTGCTTTTTGATCCATTTGTTTTAGTTCATCTCTGGTCCACTTGTGGAATGCTCCCGAATATCTAATGAGGGGCACAACACATGTATTTATTCCTTTGATGAGGTTTCTGCTGGAGAGTTTTGTCTCGAGTAGTTTTATCGTTCTCCTGAGATATTCGTTCCGGATCTTGTATTTCATTTCCACTTGTTTGATTATGTCAGCCTCCAAGATACCCAAGCATTCGTAGGTTTCCTCTTCTCCGAGCGTTCTAATTTTATCGTGATTTGGTAGTTCCATTCCAAAAGTTATATGTCGTTTGCCACTTTTCATGACGAGCATGGCACATTTTTCTATGCCAAATTCCATTCCTATATCCTGGCTGTATATTCTAATGGCATATTTGAGAGTTTCGAGTTCTTTTTCATTTTTTGCAAATAGTTTAATGTCATCCATGTAGATTAGGTGATTGATCTTCTCTTGCGATCTTTTGAGTTTGTATCCGGTTGTGCATTTTCTGAGTATGTGGTTAATAGGCATCACGGCTATTATGAATATTACGGGTGATGGTGTATCTCCTTGGGAAATCCCTCTTTGGATATGTGTTTCAGGTAAGCTTCTTTCTCTTGCTGTCAGTTCCACTCTGCAGGTTTGCGTGGTCTTTGCTATGAAGTTTATGACTTCATGTGATATTTTGTACATTTTACGACAGTGTAGAATCCAGCTTTGTGGAACCATATCATATGCCTTTTAGTAGTCAATCTAGGCCATAGCAAGATTTTTCCGTCTTGTCCTGCTCTCATTTAGGAGGTGTTCATCTAAGCAGAGTAATTAAGCTGTGCCTCTGGATACTTTCCCCTTATTTGTGCTGTTAGTATTTTCCACATCATTGGTAGGCAGGTTATTGGTCTGTAATTTTTTGGAGCAGTTACTTTTCTTGGGTCCTTTTGGATTAATTCAGTCTTTCCTTTGGTCATCTATTCGGGTACTTGTGCATCTTGTAGGCAACCGTTCATTTCTAGTGCTAGTCTGCTGTGAATGAAGGTGAATTTCTTGAACTAGAAACCATGTATTCCATCATGGCCTGGCGCTTTCCAGTTTGATATTCTTTTCAATGTTGTTTTGAGTAAATCGATATGTACTTCCGCTTTGGGACCTTCTTCAAGTCCATCTATTTCTCTTGTAATGTTGTTTATCCATTCAGCATTTTTATTATGTTTTTTGGTTGCCATATTTTGTTCAAAATTGTTCGTTTTCTTTTGCATCCGGTTTTTGGTGTGTTTTCGTGTCACTCCCTCCCTATTGTTGATAGAAGTGTCTTTCGTTGTTTTGGAAAATCCCGTTTTGTCTGTATTATGTTACCCTTTGTTGATATCTCTGTAATCTTCCTTCATTTGCCAGAACTTTCTGGTTTATTCCCTCATATTGTACTGATATTTTTCCTGTGTTGCGTGTTCCTTTTTCCCGCTTATTTCAGCGCCTCTCTTTCTTATTATTCTGCCTCTTTTTCGTAGTTTTTTTTTATCTTCTTTTCCGGTCGAATTTCCCATCCCGGCTTTGACTGTTTCATCGTACTTTTTGAGGGGATCCCAACTTTCACACAAACTAATTTTGCACCTGCATAGATTAATTCATTTAACTCGGTTATATTATTCGTCGGTTTATGAGGTAGTATGTGATTTATTTTATTCGTTTCTTTCTTAAGTGTTTTCCATTCTGTATTTCTTAATGAAGGTAGAATAGTCTTTTCACTACTCAAATTTCTCTTTTCATTTTCTAGATTTATCTTTTGTTCTTGTGATAGTGTTTCTTCCTGGTTGCTTGGTAGTGTGTTGTTTGGGAGTGTAGTGTTTTCATTTGCCGAAGTTGGCAGCTCTTTTTTTTTTTGTTGGATTGTATTTGTTTGACACCGCTTAATGTGTCTGCTACTGCGTTATGTGTTTGTTTACGTGTTTTTTTTTATGGATTTCTAGTAATTCAAGGTCAGAAAACCAGCCCTTCTTAACTATTGTTCTAACTTGATTGGCTAGCCTTTGGCTAGTTGTCTGAAATGTCGAACATTCTTGCCAGATCTCTATCATTCTTTTCCTGTATCCTCTTTGTGAAGGGTTGCTCTTATAATAGCATTGTAGTGCAAGTTGATTACCTTCCCTAGTCCATGTTTTGCGTGTAGGTCTCTGATAGTTGTGGCTTCTAACGTCGTCGTTTATGTTCCTGAAAAAGGAGCAGCCAACATTCGTAGGATGACGATCAGGTCTCCCATCTTGGCTATCAGGAGAGCACCTACCGATAATGACACCCATGCCTATTGCCTGGATCCCACATTGTGTAATATTGTGATTTAACATTTTTATCATGAGTGGTATAATGTGGCTATAGTAGACCAAGGGGTTGTTTATAATCTGCACGCCTGACTCTGATGTAACCAAGAACAGCTATATTATATTGTTAAAAGAGTTTTCTTTTCCTTCCCGTTCTAATTAAGTTCCTACCTTACTTTTGTTTGTTTTCAAACCAGTCTTCTGAAAAAATGGCACTATCACGTATTATGGTTTTATATTTTCACAAAAACAGAATTTCGCGGTCCAACAGTGAAGCTTTTTCTTTAAGATTTATCCTCGGCTTGAAATTGGTTCTTCATTTAAGGCACATGATATACAGCAAAGGCTTTTACTACGAAATATTGAATAAAATTCAAATATGCCTTTTTTAAATAAAAAGTTTAGCAGAACAATTTTACTAACCTCTTCGGCAGACTTTTTGAATTGAACGACCATTACAACTTTAGTTCCTTTTACCAAATGCTCACTAGAATTATTTTTCTTATTTTACTTGGATTTATATACTAATGGACCTCTACTATTTCATGGACGGAGTGGGGGTTACTTTCTATTTTTCGGTTGGTTCTTCCTTTTCTTCTTTTTCTACTGTCTTTTAGGGTTGGCTTTAACACACGTGCTCGGCTAGATTAGTCTTCAGTGCAATGTCATATATTATACAAATATGTCATTAACTTTGTAATATCGACAAACGAGTATCCATAAGAAGAGTAGTTATTTGGATATTTTAGGATATCTAAAATAAAAAATAAAAAGTTAATTTTCTGCTTAACCGAATTTACTAGGATTCTATCATTTTTTGTTGAAAATTATAAGATATTTTCAGGGTTTTTGGGTTTTTTTTCAACCATTTTTTCAAATTCTTATCTTCTGTTCTTGAAAAATAGCTGTAGAACTTGAGTTTTTTGATACTTCCATTTCTGACCGCTCCATGGCCAACGATCTTAAAACTGGAAATGGGGAGGTGACCTGATACGTCACATTATTCAAGGTCTCAGATTAAAGATATCTGTCATGTTATTGATCATGTCGGTTCGGAAAAATACCATAAAATCCGTGTGAAAGTTCTTGAAAACTAATGTGAAGATGTATTTGTTCTGATTTCCTAACATAAAATAAGACATACCACTGCTGCCATTTTGTATGCTGGGCTTGAGCCTCAGCTGAGGGTTAACGATCTGACCATAAAAATGGGTAGCTTGGTTTGAGAAAGCTTTGAAGTACCATGGCTATTGCAAACATAAAAACAAATCCGACCCAGATCGTAATTGTGTTTCTGATCGGAAGTTTATCGCTCAAGAAATTGAACATTTACTGACAGAGGGAATAACTGAACTGAGTTCATCTCCCAGGAGAGTGCAACTTATAACTACGAAGGTAAGAATTTCATCCTCGTAAACCAAGTGTGTGAACTATTCCAGCGTTGTATATTTACATAATGAGTTTGTTGCATATCCTCTACCAAATCCTTGATACTAATCTAGCTATCTAGCTGGGTTTTTCAATGTCCAGTTAAAGAGTGTCTATCATCAAGTATTGGCTTGCGATGAACATAAAATTTTGTCGCTTTTGAGGCAAGTGGATGTTTGTGCCAATTTGCAAGAATGCCATTTGATATATTTGATTGTTTGGCAGTGAGCAATGGGAAAACATGCTGATGAGGCGAACTTCTGTAATACTTTCCTGTATCTGGCCAATATCTCAATTACATGAAGATTATGGCAAAGGAACAAATATGTTCCTAAAAGTTGCTCTTAGTCAACATGCCACGTTAAATGAGTCAAAAACATAAATTCAATCAGCAAAAACTCTGCGTTGGGTTCTGAATTTTTTGTCAGATTTTTTCAGACATCGAGATTGCTGGAATTAGTTCATCAAAAATGTTTAAAGATGAAATAATGCTAACGAATAATAAAATACAAAAAAAAAAAAAATAGTAAATTACGAAAATAAAATAAACGATAAAGTATTAAAAAATATCCCACAATTCGACTTTCGTCGAAAGTTAAGATTACTGACTCAGTTTCTTCATGTTTATCAACCAACTGTGTCATACGATCGTTTGCAGTTTCTTGAAATGAGTCCACACCCCATAATTTTTTTAAAACTAATTATTCATCATCTTAATGAAAGAAACAATTCTGAAGTGAAGCCTATAATATATCATCAAATATGGTGGCTGTTGAGCGAATTTTGTGCACGTTTGTTAACACTAAAAATTGATTCCTGGCTTTTGAGATCATTTTCCATCAGATACTGAGGCCTGCGTAACATTCAGTAACTTGAAACTTTCTCTCTTGAATGAGAGTTTACATTATCCCGATAACCTATAGCTATACTTGGTTGAGTGTTATATTTCAGCCAGTGCTGAAGCAGCAACACTATATAAAGTTGGCCAATATGTAGCATTCATGTCTCGAACTTAGATTATAGTTTGATACCTTGCCTTACTGACCTGACTTATTATAATATAACGAGGTTGGATCCCTTGTTTCAAATTTGAGGCTCCAACGGCAATGCATTCTACGAAATCCACACCCCGTATCGTAGCTTTTCTCCGTTGCCAAGATTGGAGGAAATTTTCAAATCAATTCAACGTGGTGGGCTTAGCGTAATGGTTATCATCGTAGTAAATTTAATGGGCAACACGAAGCTATTTGCATTTCATTTTGCGCATGAATTTTTTTGGGTGACATGGAATCTTCTCCAACTATGGGTGAAGAGCACGGCACACTGTTGACTTTAGTTTTGGTTACGCAACCATTCTAAGAGAAATACAATTTTGAATCCTAGTCTACTTTTCTCCGCTTTAAAATTGACATTGTGCCAATTCCTAATCGAAGTGGAGTGTTCGGGTAAATAATATAACCCTTAATAAATGTAATTCATACGTCTACTAATATCGGTTGACAATCGGTTATTTCATTCGCGAAAATCTATCAATGATAGCTCTTTTATAAGTAGCACACAGATGATACACCAAAATAATGCAATCTAGTAGATAAGGACAACACAACGTAATATCTCACAAAGTAACTTACGGGTGAAAAATATCACTAACACACTCTCTTATTCAATTTCTTCAAACGATATCTCAGAAAGTAACATTCTGGGAAGAAAATATGACTAACATAGTATACTATACAATGTCGTCACAGAACGAAATCTTTCAAAGTAACTCACAGGTCGAAATGTATGACAAACGCCGTTTTGTACACAATGTTGACACACAAAAAAATCATATTAATTACGTCTAATCAGACACGCTTAGGGTAACAGTAATCGTTGCTAAAAATGGGATCATGACGATCATTCACACTTATGATGATACTGTTTTCCTTTTAGTTCTTGATATTGTCCTTAAACAAGGCATGAATCTCTTTCTTCTATTCTAAGTAGAGAATAATAGAGGGTTGGTTCAATAGTTCTGGATTGTCAAAGACTTTGAGAAAAGTAAACCTCTAAATTCAGTTCAAATTTACTCTACTTAAGAGCTGCATCTTCCATGCAGCCAACTATTTTCGAAAATGATTTTATATTTACTTGTAGAGACGCCACGTCGTTGAAGACTTTACTTATGTATCAAATGTCTTCAGTTCTTTTTCACTTTAACTGATATACCTTATATTTTTCACTCACTTTTCCTCTTTCGAAAACAACTTGTACAATTTTCTATATTGTCAGAGGTTCTGATTTTATTCTTGTGTATATTTACTACTTTAACAAGGAAGAGCATTTGCAAAACATATGTGTACACGAAAACGCTCTTAATACTGGATAAAACTTACGTAACAAATGAATATCTTAGCATAAAAATGCATACTTTTTTTGCGTTAGCTTCTTTTAAAAAGGAATATATATATATATATATATATATATATATGTGTGTGTGTGTGTGTGTGTGTGTGTGTGTGTGTGCGTGTGTGTGCGTGTCTTGGTGTGTATGTATTTATGTATATATATATATAATAGCGTTTGGAAATTTTTGAAACCATTTTGCATTCACATGGGACTGTTTCATACATTTCTAAGCTTAGAAAAATAAATTGTATATCAGCTTAAAGCCATTTTTCAGGTTGTGAAATACAAAAAGAAACATTCTTCGCTTTCTTGCGTAGCAATACAAACATTATCCTGCCAATGATACTAGCAAAAGAAAATCAAAACCAGACGTTCTTTCTTTCACGAACCGTTCGCATACAAAGAACTATTGACTCCTTTAAATAACTTAGCATATTTCGGGGGAAAAACGTTTTTATTCTCTTTCGGCTTATATCTATATATATATTTTTAATGTTTACTTCATTGTATTAAAAAATACGTTTTTTTTTGCCATTAGCATTTATATATAAGATTTTTTAGAAAAATGCGAAGGCATTTGTTTGTCGCCCCTTTCAGTTAGCGTAAAGGTAATACCCAAGTGACGTATCGAAAAAAAGGCATTGAAAAGAAAGGGACGCAACTCAATGTAAAATAAATTAAAACAGTAATAGTAAGAAGACTGTAGAAGAAGAAGAGAGAGAGAGGGGGGAGGGGGCGGAGGGACAGAGTCGGAAATGAGGAAGAGAAGCTATGCATGAAGTGTTACACTGACTTGATTGATTTTTCTTTATATTTTATTTCAAATTCTCTTTTGCAAATGATGGAATCCTCGCTGCAAGAATGATGGAATAAAAGGTTGTGTTCTGCTACGTAAGGCCAATGAAAGTAACAAAAATATTGAAGGAGAAATAGATGTGAACTCAAAACAAAATTTAAAAAATGAGATTTTGAAAGCGATAAAAAAGAAAAAAATAGATTTGAAATGAACTGAAATAGAATGAACATTGATGAAATAACAGAGAAAGAAAGAAAGAAAGAAAGAAAGAAAGAAAGAAAGAAAGAAAGAAAGAAAGAACATGGAAGAAATATTGAAAAATAGGAAGTTAAAATAATGGAAAAGAAATAAAACGACCAAAATCTGCAAGAAAACAATTGTTACGTAAATGGGAAAAGAAAAAAAGAAAGAAAGAAGGAAAGAAAGAAAGAAAGAAAGAAAGAAGGAAGGAAAAGGAATCCTCAAGAGAGAACATTTAAAATGTGTAAAAGTAATGTGAAATAAGGGAAACAACGAAAATGTGCCAGAAAAATGATTTGAATGTTAAAGTGATATAAATCCCAAGAAGAAGAAAAAATAACGAAAAATGGCAGAAATAAATAAATAAATAAATAAATAAAAGGAAGAATAAATAAATAAAATAATAAATAAAAAGTAAAGTAAGAATCGATGAATGAATGGAAAAACGTTAAAGTATCATAAAATATCATAAAAAAGACTGATAGAACAAAGGTGTGAAAGAAAGGTAGGAAGAAAGATAAAAAAAAAAAGAAAGAAAGAAAGAAAGAAAGAAAGAACATGGAAGAAACATTGAAAAATAGGAAGTTAAAATAATGGAAAAGAAAGAAAACCACCAAAATCTGCAAGAAAACAATTGTTACATAAGTGGGAAAAGAAAGAAAGAAAGAAAGAAAGAAAGAAAGAAAGAAAGAAAATAACAAAAAAGGGAACAAAGGATGGAATAAATGTATGAATAAAGAAAGAAAGAAAAAAATCGAAGGAAAGAAGAAAAAAAGATTAAATTCGAAAGAAAGAAAGAAAGAAAGGAACAAACAAACAAAACAAAAGAAAATAAATATTCTTTTCTCCAATAGAAAGAAACACTGATAAAACTGGTGGAAATAACGAAAATAGAAAGCCAAACGGAAAAAAAATTAAATCTCGTAATTAAACAATGCAAAAAATAAAAGAAAGTAAAAAAGTAAATGAAAAGAATATCAGGGTATTATAATGACAGAACTATGAAGAAATAAAGGTGCAAACAGTTAAAAAATACTCAAATAAATAAATAAATAAATTAATAAGTAAATAAATAAAAACGAGAAATAGAAAGAATCAAAAAGTCATGGGAAGATGATGACTTCAGAAAAGGTTTCTTTGGTAAAGTCAGCGTCATAAAGCTATCCAATAATCGGGTGAGATTTCTGATGAAAGCTTATAGGAAGAATGAATGAGTAAATTATTCTTAAAGAATAAAAAAAAAAAATTAAATTTAGCGTAACTAACCTAGAAATATAAATAAAAAAAAAACAAACAAAACATATATTTAAAAGACAGAGAAGAAAAAAGTTCTTAAAAAAAAGGCGGAAATTAACTCATAGAATTTTTTAAAAATCAATGAAGAAAAGAAAATTTAAAGCTAACGCCACACAAAAGAAGGAATATACACATACATGGTCACATATACATTCACATTCATATGTGTGTTTCAGTAGGTGTGCGTGTGTGTGTTTATGCATGTGTATGTGTGTATGTGTTTGTGTGTGTGTGCGTGTGTGTTACACGCATGTAGATAGAGACATATGTATAAAGGAGGAAGATAAATTCATGGTAGAAAATTGCTAAATATGATGGGGTTTAAGAAATTAGTGTGATTATAAACTCAATGATGTTCTTAAAGTTTATGCGTGCGATGAATCTGAAAAAGAAATTACTAGAAATCGATGAAATGCAAATGAAAAATTAGAAGAAAGTATAATAAAATAAAAAAGAATAAATTATAAATAACAGGAAGAAAAAGGAAAAAAGAAAAAAAGAAGGTAGAAAACACTAAATTAATAGGAGAATTAAGTCATACAAAAACAATATCAATTAATAAAAAAAATTAAATCAAAATATGAGAAAAGAAAGAAAACTGAAATAAATATTACAGTTATAAATAAGTTAATACGGAAAAGTATACCATTGAGAAAGAAAGAAAGAAAGAAAGAAAGAAAGAAAGAAAGAAAGAAGAAAGAAAGAAAATGAGCAAAATGAAGAGAAGAAAAAGAACAAAAGAGTCAAGAAAATGTACGTAAATTTAAAAAAAAAATTCCATAGTAAACAAAATGCAAAAAATATGTTAGAATATTGAAATAAAAAAGTAAAAAGGACGAAGAAAAGGGAAAAAATAAAACAATAATACGATGACTAAAAAATCAAAATTAAGAAGCACATATGGTGAAACCAGTAAAGAAGAAACGAAGAATAAATATACGATTAAAGAAACTGGAGAAATAAAGAAATCACTGAGAAAAGAAGGGTTATATAGCTACAAAATAAAAACTTTGGATTGCAATAATGCAGAAATAATGGAGATGAAAAGTAATTTTAGAAAGTGTGCAAATAAGTCGAAAGGGGAATTTGGTGAAAAAGTAAATGGCACAAAGAAATCTTGAACAATAAAGAAAAGACAAAAAGGACCAACAGGTCTCCAAGTAAATAAGAAAATACAAAGAAATATGTGATTGGAATAAACGAGAACACATACGCTGAAATCTGTAAAGGTAAATAAATATACCAACTTTATTTAAAAAAGCACAATAGGTTTTATTGAAAGCTGTGAAAACAAAGAAATGATAGAACGTATAAAAAATACCAAAGAGACAAGCATGAAACCTTAAATGAATCGGAACAACCAAAAAGATCTTTAAAAAACGTCTTTTTGACGTTCTTTTTTTCTTAAATTCTTCACAATTCAAGCTGCGTTATTTTTTAATCCAAGATGGCCGACCAACTGCTTCGTTGTTTATTGATGCCATTGCAAGTCAATAATGGTGGATTACTACAAATATAAGAAATACAGGAACATTAACAGCTTCCAGTGAATAGCGATGCTTAAGCACTGTTGGACCGTTCACACAAAAGGTATGCTGCATGCTACGTTAGGTATGGGTTTTTTTATTTCTTTTTTGCTTTAGAAAGAAGAAAATAATGGTTATCTCTCCAATTTCTTTCCGAAACAATGAGCATCCATCCGTTATTTTGTAGCCCTTTAAGTTATTCCTAAAAAAGTAAAAATGAAAAATCTCTAACATCTGCTGTAATTGTCAAGAAAACTGCCATTTTGATTAAAATTCCATTTTTTTTTATCTAACGATATTAATCCATTTTTTTTAAAAACAAAGAAAAAAAGCAAACAATTTTTGACATTTGTTTTGCTGATGTTGTTTCAAACATCAGTTAGCAACGTTATGTTCTTTCAATTCTCTTTGCGAGGTTTTATCAAGAAATTGTCTGTCTGCCTTAGTGTCTCTGTTGTACGATAGTTGGATTGTCATGTTGTTCACTGCCACTGTTTTTACAATATACTTGGTCTCAGTCTTTCTCCTTCTCTTTATATATATATATATATATATATATATATATATATATATATAATTCTTGCTCTCTCTCTCTCTCTCTCTCTCTCTCTCTCTATTCATAAAGAGAGTTAGAGGGACAGAGATAGAAACAGAGAGACTAACTCATATATGCATATACATGCATATGCAATCACACACAACAACGGTCAGATCCGCACAAAGATCTCTCTTTCTCTCTCTCTCTCTCTCTCTATATATATATATATATATATATATATATATATATATATATTGAGTTGTCTATATATATATTATGCGAGTCTGTGTGTGACAGAGAGACGCTGTGAGATACGGATGTCACCAAAAATACACCCTGAGCTTGTTCTCCAAACATACTTATAAAGTCCAACAGACAATGATTTTAATAGTTTCAAAAATTTGTTTGGAATTGATCCAGAATATGACCGTGACATGGATATACAGATGGATGATCACCTGGTGAATCAAATGATAGATTGAAGGTTAATTCTTTGCAGAACAGATTAATTTTCGCTTAAAGGAAACACTTCGTGAATTAAAAAAATAAAAATTGCATTTCATAGCTTTTATGCTTTGGGACGATTACTTATTAAAACTTATGAATTGTTTATTTCTCAGATTAACAACAGTTCACGGAAATGACAGAAGGCAAAGCAATGGAAGAAGAGTTACTACTCTTCGTTGGCCGTCTATTTAATATACCTCATTTATTTCACGTGTCATAAATAGTCATTGCAATTTTATTCAGTAGAATAAAGTTGATATTGAAGAGCTATAGAAAACTATCATTAATTTTTGACCAAAGGCTTTTAAATGTCCAATTATTATTAGATTATGTATCTTATTGTAACCGAAATTACGACCCCATTTATGTAGCTATTTACGACATATTTTCCATGCTTTTATCTTATTTAAATGCCCAATTGTATTATGTGTCTCTCTGAGTGTAACCGAAACTATGTCACCATTCTTTTAACTATTTACATCATATTTTCTATGATTTTAGCTTATTCAAATGTCAAATTATTTTTAGATTATGTGTCTCTCAGAGTGTTACCGAAACCACGTCCCAATTTCTTTGGCTAATTATGTCATATTCTCCTGATTTGATTTTATCTAAATTACAATTATTAAGAAAATTGCTTCAATTTGTGAATAATGTTGGCCTTATCTACATTCTAACAACATGCATTTTCATCTGTATGTTAAGCTAAATAACAGTTTGCAGAGTGAACGAGAAGGCTAATTTGCATACTGATCTTAAAAAAATAATTTTGATAAATGTTCGCTCTACGTTATTGATTTCAAATAGTTATGATTAAAAATGCATTTGATAAATCTTTAAAAAAATCCATAAACAAAAAGAAATAATTGCAACTATAGTCTTGACTCTCCAATTTAGTTAAATAGTAAGATTAAGAAAATGTAGCAATGGAAATAGGGAGTGATGGGAAGACCTAGATATGCTATTCAATGTAATAATTGAATTTTAAATAATGATAACATTTTTCATGTTTTCATAATATTTATAGACTCATACAAATTCGACACATGTAATTGAAATAATGCAATACTTGAAATTTAGTAGTCTAAAATCTTATTTAGTTGAATAGTTCAACTTGGAAAATTTATAATATCAGCCTGGAGTGATGGGAAACGCAAGGATGGACCCTTGCGTTTCCATTGTTCTCTTAAAACTCTCGGTTATAAATTCGTTCTTATTTAGTTTCCTTGGTATGTCTAATTCAAAATAGCATTTTATTGATTTAAAACTTAAATTCTTGCCCCAGATGGAAAGTGCACGATTTTCAAGTATATGTATTTATAGATTCTTCTGAAATTATTGCTACTTTAACACAAATTATAACCATTATATATAAGATAAGAATGAAGTCTATTAATTGAAATCAGAAGCATTTGAAAACCGACAATGCTGCCAACAATGAACACGATCATTTATTCCTGTAGAATAGAATTGTGGAGTCATCGTATTGATAAATTCTTTAAAGCAGAAAATTGTCGGTATGATTTGAAAAGTGGTAGTCGACCGGTGAATAATTTGGTTAGTTAGGTCAAACAGAGTTTTAAAGCAAAGTATTCGGTTTGCGTCATTTGCGAGATATTTGGTTTATTGTGCTTATTGAGAAAATTTGTTCTTTTTTTTTTCATTGAACATCGTTGAAGTTAAACTTTGGAGATGCAGATTCGTTTAGTCATAGTCCTTGCCATACTCATTTTATTTGATGTGATTTTTCTGTGACCGCTTCAGGAGTGGCTTCTAATTGGTTGTCATCAATTGCATGATAAAACCCTTTAATCCGTCAAAGCTCACATCCTCATAACTAAATATCTGCAACTGATACTGAGTTTTATATTAGCTGCTTATCCTCAAGCCACATCCTAAAAATTGGTTAAAGATAAACGAGACTGCAATTTGGTAATTAAAAATATAAATATATTGCGTTAAAAAAATAATTTCACTCATTAATGAAATACATACAAGTTTAGTCACCGAGAAGTCACCTAAAGATTGGGTTCTAATTTGTACAATACACAATAATAAATGATACTCCTTCTGACTATAATTTTTCTCTTGTGACAATCAAATTCTAGTATTTTTGGTTTAGAAGAATATGATCTTCAATTTACCGAACATTTTTAATGATTTGTTTACTTTCATTTGCTCACTAAAATGGTTCAAATGATTTTTTATTTGTTTGAACGTTTTACGCTGCTCAATTCATCTAAGAGAAGATTCATCAGATTTCTATATGTTAGTTGATGAATGATGCTGTTTGTTATGGGTTGATATGAGCAGTTTGAATATAGTACATGCAAAATCAAGAGTTGTTAATCTTTTGATCACATAGATGAGAAGCTCTGTTACCTAGCATAGTTGTCTCTATGTCTAAGATATTCAGAACTAGATCGACATATACCTTTCGATACAGAGCTCTATTTATTACTAAACTGAGTAAGTCTAATAAAAAAAAATATATATATATATATATATATATATATATGTGTGTGTGTGTGTGTGCGTGCGTGCGTGCGTGTGTGTGTGTGTGTGTGTGTGTGTGTGTGTGTGTGTGTGTGTGTGTGTGTGTGTATTTGGGTATCATTTCTTCATGGATACATATTTGATTCAACATTATTGATATTTTTTGTCTTCATATTTTTGTTAATACTTTCAAGCTGACGGATCAATTTTATTATATCCAGCGGGAATTGGTCAATAAACCTTCAATAATTAATTGCTTCCCAAGCACTTTCTGCTCAATCTTTGTCCATCATCAGGGGTGGGTATATTCTAAAAGTCATGTAACCTTTACATGTACATTTCTACTTAGTAAGAATGAGCATTTATACTAGTGTATTGTATAGCATTTATATTTTTTAAATTTATTTTTTCAAATAAGATCAGTCGCTAAAGACATCTGAGTACATTAGCATTAGATTTAAAATTATTTCCATTAAGTTTGGGTTTCATATTTTGTATAAATAGCGCCTCAAGAATCAGTGATTTTTGCTTGTTATAATTCTGTTCTAATATCGTTGTCTTTGTTTACAATTATTCAAAAGTCAGTTTTAGAGAATGAATGTTTTTTAGATGTTGAGCTAAGGAACTGGTATCAGAAAGATGCATAGTAAGTCTTCTCGATAGGTTAGTAAGGTTAAATTGACGTATACATTGCAGTTTTCAGAAGTGCTATCTCCTACAGGATATTTAAATTGATCTATAATGTTAGATTTTTTGCAAATCTTCAATCGAGCGAGAGGAATTATTGTTCATGACTAAGTTGGAAGTTTTACATCTATTATAGTATGTGATGAGTTTTCTTTGAATCAATGTCTTAAAAATATTTTCATCATATTTATAATTGTCGTGAATTTGATTGAAGAAAAAAAATGATAAATGCTTGTTTATTGGGTGGAGTGATGCAGTGTTTTTTCTGTTGTCTAACTTTTTTAATTATACGTTTAATATGTACATCAACCACGTATGGAACCCTTTACTGATAAGCGTTTCTCTTATGCTTTTTATTTATTTTAGAATATTGTTTTCGAGGGGGAGATTAGTTTTGCATGTGTTATTTGACGATTAATGATTCCTTTTTATATCAGAAGGGGCATTCACTTTTAAAGTTAAAGGTACAAGAGTTGTTATTTGTGAGTGTTTTGTAAGTAGATGTAGTGAAGTTATTATTATTGTTACTATAAATGAGAACATCTAAAAAGGAAAGATTATTGTTTATATTTTGTTCAAGGATAAATTTAAGAACTGAATTTTTTGGAAGGTGTCTTGTAGTATGTTTATCTCATTAATATCATAAGCAAGAATAAGTATATCATCAATACATCTTAGGTTTATGGAAGGATTTTAATGTTACTAAATATTTTATGGCCAAAGTCGGACATATAGAAATTAACGAAAATAGGGCCTAGGACAGATCCCATAGGATCATTGAATGTAAATACTACCAAGGTAATCGTAAAATGGAACTTCAGTAGTGAATGTTGGGAGTATTTATGAAGTATATTAGGGTTGTTTTTAAGAGGAGGGAGGGAGGGATTGTTATAGATATTATTTATATTAATATCACTGGTTTGCATCTCCTTGTCCATCTGTCTATTTCGGTTTGTTTATATATGGCATTACAGTGTAGGCGATCATAGTCCAGGGTGAGCCGAAGGCTCCCTTTTCAATGGTACTACACCGATGTGTAGGGCAGGGTGCTACACTATTCCCTGGATTGTTCCATTTTACCCTTAATCCTTATCTTATTATGCTGAGTGTTAAATGAGGGGGCATCAAATACCATTCTTAGAGTCTTTGGTATGGCTCAACCTGGGAGTGAACATCGTTCTCCAAGATCATCGGTGATCACTCAACTCATTAGACAAACCTCTCCTTCCCTAAGAAATGTGACCTCGTATTAGCCAAGAACTACCGAGGTATAACCCTTACATTCATAGCGGCCAAGATCTACAATGCTTTATTACGCAACTGCATTGGACCCAGAATTGAGAAGATACTCAAATAGAACCAAAATAGATTTCGGAGAAATCGATCCACGACATCACACATTTTGGTTTTGTAATTTATAAAGCGCTTTGCTTTGATGTAGCACAAGGCCGAATGAATGGGGCGCCCAATGAGACTCAAACTCACTCGTGTAGGTCTGCTAGTCTAGCTTGCTAACCGTTACACCACCAAAGGTGCCCCACAAATTTTGGTTTTCTGCTTTTTTATGGTGATATTGGGGTGATTGCATAATTCTTTAGAGACATTTTTAGTTGCAGAATTAGTAATGTTGGTTGTTTTTCTTTGTATCTTTTATTGATGACTTCATCTTTAAGTAAATCAAGGTATTCAGGTTTGGCTGAAATTACAATTTTATTCGGAGAATTAAAATATCATGGAATAAAATTTTATTTTTGAATCTGTCTGATGGTGCGTCTGCTTTTGTTGACAGAGTACAGAAAGAATAGTTAATCAAAATTTCACTTTTCACTGTGTGAAATATTGGCATAAGTTAATAGGATTCCGCGTGAATGTCTGGCAAGATTATATGAAAAATAAACGTGTACAGATCTTCTGTAACTTTCTGTTGTTATTATACAATGTCTGTAACAAACAGAATAAACCTTCATGAATTTGACTAGAGTGCAATTATACGTTTCCCACTCATGAAATACGTCGTCTCTTCGGGAACAGTAAAATATAACAAATCTTTCGAGCATTTAACAAGTTCATTATGTTTGAGAGTCTGGCACGCAAGAGAACATTTCTTCTAAGACGTTTATTTCATGTCATCAAGTGCAGTGTACATAACGTATCATATCAATTCACATATAACAATCAAATTTGCGCCAAATGAATAAAAATCATGATGAGTTTTAAAGAAATATAAAAGGAACACAAAGATATATACTGTTACTTGAATAAACTGAACTTATGCAGAAATCAACATCTAATGCAAAGTTTACTCATATTACGGCAGTCGGCTGGGGCTGTAGAATACTCCGACTGCACCTCTACAGAGTGTTAAGACACTCCCAACAAGTGTCCTGGATATGACACTAAACAATCTGATGGTGAGGTTCCAGTGATGCTGGAGCTTTAGGTAATGCAGAGCACCCCTTCATTGCTATTTCTCCTATGTCTACTCTGGCCCGGAGTGGTAGCACCTCGTATATGGATCAAATATAACTAAGCTGAACTTATACTAAACTGATTTTTTTTTTAGATAAAACTGTTTTTGACATTGAAACTGTACTTACACTAAAATGAATTGTTTGAAATAGAAGTGTTTGCTTAAGCGGAATAGCTTGAAATAGAAATGTTTTAGACGATTAAACTGTGTACTCATGGTAAAGTCAATTCTTTGAAATAGAATTGATTATTTGTATAAAAATGCATTCGGCATTAAATAACCTACATTGGTTGATATGCTATAAAACCCAATCAACCAACCACTGCTAATATAACAAAGAAGACTGTCGTCGAAAAATACGCATGAATTTTTATAATTTGGTTGAAAATGCTAAGAAGCCAGTCGAAGTAAACGATAGAAAATGATGTACCTTGAGTTATTTGATCTGATATATGAACCATCGATGAGTATTGGAATACGTTGACTGTATCAGGAAGGTGATGGTGTTGAGGTTTGTAGAGAAGAGGAAAATCTCCTATTTTGGTTTGGCGCGCAATTTAATTCAACACTTAATTTCACCCAATCAGGATGACTTATCCTATTCAGCCCGGACCTTCATATCCGGCTAGCAAAACGGGTGAGCGGCCAAACCCAGTCTCTTTGGCTTGAGACGGTGACCAGGACAGACGTTCCTCAGGCCGTCCCTGCTTAGTGATGCTTTTTAACATAGCAACACCAGCAGCAGCAACATGGACACTCAACGAAGGAACCATCTAATTTATGGATTCTTTACGAGGAATCCCAGTTGAACATAAATTAGAAACATGCCTCACACAGGCCCAACTTTGTGTCATCCCAAATTTGTCTATGTCGATCTGAGCGTAACTCCGCTCTCGACACTAGTTCCCTTTTCACCTCTGGTCCACACATGGAGACAACGCAGACTCTCCCCCAAATACCAGATACAAAACTACACGGTGACTCTAAACACAATCCCTCCCACGTCCCGCAACACACGCTGCCATATCAACATCCCACTACGACATTTCGTCTCCAGAGTCTTGCAGCATCAAACTCATATTCAAAGCTGCAAAAAAAAAAAACACTTTCTTTGTTGTGTTGTTAAAGAAAAGTTTCGTCATTCATTTGTGTTGCCTACAAAATATAGTATTACAGAAATTAACAATTTCCCGAAACGCTATAGGTTTCAATTCTGGAACTTTGAGGAGTGTGGATTACCTCTTAATTTCCCTTATTACCACACTTATTCTGAATCGGAGTGGTTGTACCTGTTAGGTTCTAATGTATAGGTGAAATAGAGTATTTTGCAATCTATTATAAGGAAAATTGATATGATATAATTGCCTACTAAAAACCTTTAAAGAAGTTACATAATTAATTAAATATAAGCCTAAAATACTTGTTGTCATAAACTAAACTTAAGAAAAGTTTACAAGCCTCTTAAATTAATCAATCAATCAATCAATCAAAAAATCTTGTGTTCCTGCTCATTCTACACGGATTATCATCATCAATTGGCGCTGTTAACAAGTAATTTTTTTACTCTCGTTTTCTCTCTCTCTCTCTCTCTCTATATATATATATATATATATATATACATCTGCTCCTATCGACCATCGCTTCTGGCGGGTCCATAAGTCGGCACCTAGTATCCATACATTTCCAGTGGATCCCTACGTATGGACTCTTCAGGATGATCCGATCAGGAAATACTTATATTCATCAACTAACATTGCTTTATTAGTTTGACCTTGGTTCCCTAGCAGTCGCCCGCATGCCTTGTCTTAATTGGATCGCTTGCGAAATAGGAGGAACATGGCTGTTCACCTACTGTTTTGTGGAATGCTGCTTCCAGAGTTTGTTAAAAAAAAAGAACAACAACAGGCAACATCCTTATGTGGTTAATTGCGATCCATCTTTTTCTTAAAGCTCCGAGTTAAAGTCAAGCTGATGCAGCCATACAACAGTATTGACAAGGCTACGGCATGGAAGAAGTTACGTTTTATTTTATCAGTAAAATTAGATTTCCTTAAACACAATATATTTTCCATAGCAGCCAATGCCTTTTTAAGCTAATATCGACATAATTTTTAGTAGATGTGATATCATTACTGAGGTACATGAATTGGAAATTTACTAAGCTTCTTGCTTTGATGTGGCACAAGGCCATATGAAAGGGGCACCCAATGAGACTCGAACTCACTCCTGTAGGTTTGCTAGTCGAGCTTGCTAACCATTACACTACCAGAGGCGCCCTTGAGGTACATGAATTGGTCTACTGATTTCAGAGGCTTGAAATCTAATAGCACAATTTTGTTTAAAACACAGAGTCATGACCTCAAAAAGGAAAAACAAAACGATTAAAGTTCCAACAGATCTAGCGCTTCTTGCAAATACACCTGCCTAAGCAGAATGTAGACTGGATGAAAAAGGAAAGTGGTAATTTGTAAACTGAATGTAAACTGTTGATCCTGTGATCGATTTTTATTCAGAATAATGCGGTGGTTTATTATTAGCTATCACAATTTCGATGTATATTACTTATTTCTTATATAAAAATGGAAAAGGAAATAACATATATACATATATTACGATTATGTACATATTCTGTGTCTATTAAGTAATATGTCTTTATTTTGTGAAATATCTATTACCACATAAATTACAAATTATTCTTATTTCCGGAAAAACAACGTCCTTTTGTGGGATTACACCTAAGATTTTCTGTTCAAAGCAGGAAACTGTGCTTAAAATCTTAATGAGACTATCATCAAAAATACTTATTGAAAAACTAAAGATGTTCATAAAACTAAACATTACAAAACAATGCCATCATTGACAATTATGGTGTTCTCCATTTTCCCATATCATTATCATCATCGTAATCATCAAGTTGAGGTGATAACACAGAATGCCTTGACATACACACGCATACCCTAATACACACGCATACACGAACACACACACATAGACTTTCTCGCTCTTTCTCTCTCTCTCTCTTTATTTCTTTCTTCCATCAGCCATCCCATCATCTATCGCTCCCAGCAGGACCTAACAAAATACATCCAGTGTCCACATAGAGTTGATATATATAAGTCCTTGCTTGTCGGTAAACACTGGTGCCTCCATTCATGAGAGTGCATTGAAGAACGTTGCTTATGTGTTCGTCTTTGATTTTTCATCAGTGCCCAACGAGTCTTGTTCGTCTTACTTGAATGGTTTATTGAGATGAGGGGTAAGTGGCCGTAAATTGCTATTTAATAAAGTATTGTTTTCAGGGCTTTGTGAAAAGCATGTAGCTCGTTTGTGTAGTTCCCATCTAGTTTCTTCTGAATGTGTTTTCTTAGCATTTGTGTGAGATATCCGGCAGTATTAGTGACACAGCCACAGCTTGGAAGAACTCCCGTTTTTTTCATTGGACAGATCATGTTTTCATATGATCGATAACCTGTCGATTGCAGTCCATGTGTTTGCTAGGCGTATTTTGATATCAATTTCGGTAGATGAGATATTATTGTCGAGGTGTGTGAACTTGTTTACTTATCTGAATGGTCTTCCACTTAAAATGAAAATAGTTCCTTTTCATTTAAATCACATGAACCCTGACTCCTTTGGATTTATGTAGAAGCAAATGTCTCCTGCTGCTTACACTAGGCTATGCAGTTGAGAATCGGCTTGAGACGGAGTATTTGAGAGAAGAACTAGATCTCCTGCATAGTTTACATCTCATATATTATGTTGCATATCGTGTACTTAATGTCTCTTTTTAGTGTACAATCATATGTTCTGTTAGAGATATCGACGTTCAAAGTACCCAGTCTCAGCAGTATATAAACTCGACAAAAATATATTTCCTTCCAAAACTCTTGGGACTATGTCGAAGAAGTCGGTACCATTACCATATGTTGAACCATTGCTTTCGAGATTTTATTAACAGCCATTATAGATGTAACAGATTTTTTGGGAGAAAGATGCACCTTTGTCTACGCTGATCTAAGACATAATGGTGGAGCAATACGTATTTATGTCTTAAATATGCGTAGATTGTAGCGAATCTTTGCCGAAACGATTCTGTGATCAGAAGATATTCCTTCAAATAATGAGTACGTCTCAAAGTTCAGAGAACTATTCATAGATTTCTTGTTTATGAGTATATAATCCCACTATGCTTTAGAGTTATTTGGATAAATGTAGGTCCGTAGTTTTCCCTCTTTTTTTAATTTTATATTTAGTCATGTTAGCCTACTCTGCTGAAAAATATGCTTGATATTAGCCATTTTTGTTTATCGAGTTGTGTAAGCAGAATTAATTACTCTGTGTACAGGAGCATTCATAACTCCACCGCTAATGACAGCGTTGTGTTTGGGTGTGTGTCGGACAGGGAAATATATCTCAATGCTGAAAGTATTGATGTCTGTTTCATCACGGTTATTGGTGCGTCTATGACAAGAGAGTGTTTTTAAGCTGAGGTTGCTGTTTCAAGAAGCACTCATAACTCGCAGTTGTATTCTTTCCAATGTATATAATGATTTTAAGGCTCAAGGACTGAAATGTATCCCTACACCACCTACGACGACATTGACAGATTTTTTCCATCCAGATATCGTAGTCAATGTTCATCCATTTTTAATAATAATAGTAATTTATTTCTCACTCTCTATGGTAGTAATTACTTTTTGTATATCTTTGATTTTTATGTCATGGACAGCAGCAGTCATTTCAGGAAACTGATTTACTGTGTTTTAATTCAGAACGATAAATGTCACTGGGTTGCCAATAGTTTTGCCAATAAGTATATTTGGTTTAGATTTAAACTCTTAAGCTTTTTTAGCAATTGACGACATCCTTATAGTTGAGTAAAAGTAGTTTTCCTGCTGAACTATTTGATTCAAGCCTTTGACCCATGAGTTTCTTCTGCTTCGAATCTAAAAAAGCGTGCCGTTGACCTATCTTTTGATTCAGTCGTATTACTTCACATCAACCGTGCTGCTTCCCATAGCTTCCTTTGCTATAGTCTTGTGTAGCTCGAATAATATTCTTCAAATTTGGCGTTTTTATCTAGGTTAAACATGTCCGATGTTATATTTTTCGGTTTCTAATTATAGGTTTTCCTTCTAAAGAAGATAGTCTAGTCAGGTGAGACTGTATAATAAACCGACTGTGTCTCTCCAGAGGGGTAAGAATCCCTCCAAAACTTATATCCTGTGTACGACAGTAAACCATCTGATGTTGAGGTCCAGCTTTGTCGATTTGGGGAATGTGCAATGCCACTTCATTGCCATTGCTCTCAGGTCTACTCTGAATCCAGAGTGGTAGCACTTGATAGGCTCCCGTCTATGGGACAAATAAAACTATTTGAGTATTTAAACTAAAGGCAAAAAAATGACTGATGTTTAATTGAATTCTTAGTGATACATATTTATATACGGAACCATTTAACTTTGTTGACTAATGCAAAATTGAATTATTAGAAATAGAACTGTTTGATCATTTAACTGTTTAATTGAATTGTTAGTTCAAGAGAGCAACACTTGAAACCATTTAACAGTCTTCAATAGATTACCTCAGGGTCGTTTAAAATGTTATCAACAACATTTGTTTAAAAATCATACAGTTTCTCTCTCTCCCCCTCTCTCTCTCTCTATATATATATATATAAACAGCATTTGGATAATTTATTTAGAAAACCTCCGAAAGTTACATATGAGCCAATCGCTAAAATTATAAGTAAGCAATTAGATATCAAACTAGGACCGTTTACTCAAGAAGAACTCGACTCAATTCTTAGTAATATTAAAAATAGAAAAGCGGTAGGGATCGATGAAATTCCCCCAGAAGTATGGAAGACCAGACTATTCGACGACATTCTGCTACGATATTGTAATGCTGTATATAATCAAAACCCTATAGACAGATGGATGAAGGGATGCATTCCCCCTTTCACTAAAAAGTGCGACTTCGTATTAGCCAAGAACTACCGAGGTATAACACTTCCATCCATAACGGCCAAAATGTACAATGTCCTACAACGAAACCGCATTGAACCAAAAATTGTCAACATACTGAGGAAGAACCAAAATGGATTCCGGAGAAATAGATCCACGACGTCACAAATATTGACTATTCGTCGATTTCTTGAAGGTATACGTACAAAAATCTACGGACATCATTATTATTTGTCGACTTTACCAAGGCCTTTGACCCCATTCATTGAGGAAAGATGGGCGAAATTCTACTCGCTTACGGCCTACCAAAAGAAACCGTCGCAGCCATAATGATGCTTATAGAAAGACGAAAGTAAAAGTCCGTTCTCTGGATGGGTTACAGACAACTCCGACATTGAAGTAGGTGTACTGCGAGGAGACACACTAGCCCCATACCTTTTCATCGTATGTCTAGACTACGTGCTTAGAACAGATATTGATAAAATAGAGGAAAACGGTTTCAAGCTAACGAACGAAAGAAGCAGAACGTACTCCGCAAAAACAATTACTGACGTGGACTACGTCGATGACATAGCGTTTCAGGCAAATGCACCCACCCAAGCAAAATCCCTGCTACGTAGTTTGAAACGAGCCACTGCAGGCATTGGCCTCCATGTTATTACACACTAGACGGAATCTATGTGTTTTATCAAACAGGCGACATCTCCACGCTAAACGGTAGCTCTCTGAAACTAATTGACAAGTTCACGTACCTATGAAGTGTCCCATCAACCGAGACAGACATCAACACGCGACTCGGAGAGGCATTGACAGCCACCGATAGGGTATCTATCATATGGAAGTCAGACATGACCAATAAAATGAAACGAAGGTTCTTCCAAGCCGCGATCGTGTCCATACTGCAATATGTATGCCCTACATGGACGTTAACTCAACGGATAGAGAAAAAGGTTGACAGCAACTACAAAAGAATGCTGCAAGCAATATTTAATAAATCCCGGAGGCAGCACGCCACAAAGCAGCAGCTGTTCGGTCACTTACCACCCATCAAGAAAACTATCAAAATAAGACGAACCACCCATGCGGGACACTGCTGGAGAAGTAGTAACGAGCTCATAGAGATGTACTCCTGTGAACCCCTTTACATGCTCGAGAAAAGGCAGGACGACCAGCTCGAACCTACATACAGCAGCTCTCTGTAGATACATGATATAGCTCGAAAGACCTGCCGGAAGCAATGGACGATAGGGAGGGGTGGCGAGAGAGGTTCAGGAATATCCGAGCTGATGGCAGGACATGATGATGATGATGATGATATATAGAGAGGATTTGGGATTAAATAACCTACAACTGTTGATATGCCAAAAAAACACACCAAGCCAAATCTTAGGCATAAAAAATGAGTAATTATATATATATATATATATATATATTGGAAAAAAACTCAACAGTCATTTTCCTGGTATAAATTAATTTCCACATACCGCTGAAAGCGTCCTGCCTCCTCAGATAGTGGTCATAAAATGGAAAGAGAAATTCACAAACATTACTCATTAAAACAGAACTAAAAAAAAATGCAAAGAAACGGAAAGCCAACCTTTAAGAAGAGGTGGATTATGAAAGAGAGCCTAGTTAGACGTTGGCGCCATTTCAATGTCTTGGATTTCAATCTTGGTGACATATTTCCATTTTTTAAATATTTTTTTTCAATTTACGTGTTTTTTTCGGCTAGCCACTCGTATCACTTTACTTAATTTACCTTTTCTATTTTTCTATTTATTATTTTCTTTATGTATATCTTATTTAAGGATACAAAAAAGTACTATATTCCTAACTCCAGACATATATTCAATTAAAAGGGTTATTTTACGGGTTATTTATACTTTAAAGACCATTAGCTACTTATTCTCTCCTTAATTTGTTAATCGCTATATTAATATTATATTTACCTCAGATTACTACCAGTAAAACTCGTTTTAGAACCGATTGTAAATCTCTAAATAATTCACAACTTAAAAAAAAAAAAAACAATGTTCTTTGACGAAATTAATTCATATCAATACTATTGACATAAATATTTTCGTCTATGATTAATATGATCTTGTATTATTGTTTTTTAACTACCAGTATCCAGGTAAAACGTAAATGTCTTGACCTTCATTCACACATTCTTACACCATACCCTTCATTCTACTATTATTCCTATCCATCGTTCTATTCAAAACCATTACCATATTAGTTTAAACCTATTTTTATGCCGGCATTCGGAAATTGGTTCAATCCGTTTATTTAATAACTGGCTTGCGACTGTTCATTTAATTATACTTATTTTTCCTGAAGGCAAGGGTTGCATCTTCTATTGAAGTTTTCCGCAGTCAAAGATTTTTTTAAAATTTCCACTTTATTTATGGAGTTAGTCCACCTTCTTTTAAATCCATACAACGTCGATATGGCTACTGGCTTTCTACGTAGGGGATTAGTGAAGAGATGTTTATGGTTATGGGATATCTTGGCTCTGGATGAGATCGTTATACGAGGATATTTAATAAATTTCCAGACTTTTTTCGTATGGGCACTTCTATTAATAGTACACACATGAAACTCTAGTCCCCTTCCAAATAATATCCTCCGGCTGCAATGCACTTGTACCGTTCCAACAACTTCTGGAAGGCCCCATGGAAGTCCTCTTATGTGAGTGCGTCAATGACCTTCGTCACAGCCTCTTTCATCTCCGCAATTGTCTCATAACGACAGCAAAAGTCACAAGGAGCAAGGTCTGGACTATAGAAAGACAGCGGAACTATCTTGATGCCTATCTTGGTCAAATTGTCTGTGACAAGGATGGAGTTGTGGACAGGTGCATTTTCCTGGTGGAAATGCCACGGACCCGATTTTAAGAGTGCTGGCCTCTTCCTAAGGAATCTCTTCCTGAACTCCCTTAAAACGTCAACATATTAACTCTAAACCTAGCCCTAACCCTTTGGCCAATCAACTCTGTTCTTTTGACTTCCTTACTCCGCCCAGACCTCTCATCATCCCTCACATACTTCCTGCCTTCCTTGAATCTCTTATGCCACTCAAAAACTGATGCTCGATTCATGGAGGATGCTCCAAAACAGTCTGAAGCATTCCATACGTTTCTGTGGCATGCTTTCCAAATTTGAAACAGAATTTTATAGCAAATCGTTCTTCTAAAGTGTCCCCACGTCCAGATTACATTTTTGAAATTCCCCAGCTGTAACAATCAGGTTTTAGAAGGGTGTATTCGAATTACTGATTTAGCTGTTCATTTGAACCAAAATCATAAAAATCGGTCAGGCATGTCATAAGATGTATAGCAATAATATACCAAACTTTCAAGAGTCTACAACAATTTTAAATGCCTGTACAAAAAAGTCTGGAAACTTATTGAAGGCTCTTCGTATATTTTTGTAATAATATATAAAGTCAGACATCGAGCACTCCGGGATAATTATTTGTAACCTCTCATATATTCAACTCATCGTCACGGGGACATTATATATATATATATATATATATATATATATATATATATATATATCCTCCATTAAAATATCCAAATTTTACATTACCATTGTTCAAATTGATTCCCATTTATATTACCTTGGGTTTATGGGGTTTAATCTTACATCTTTATATATGCTGCTACTTTTTATAAACTGATTTCATACTGTTATCAATCTTAAGACATTTTTCACTTGAGTTACTTTTGGATTTTAATCCATGTGTCAGTAATTCAAAATTGAAACAACCGACGATTTAGCTATGCGTCTTTCTATTTAATGTGTAGTTCTTATTTATTCATATCTATGGACGGTTGCCCAGTCGGCCGGGGCTGTAGAATACACCGACTACTTCTCTGCAGAGGGGTAAGACCCCCCCAACCAGTGTCCTGGATATGACACTAAACAATCTGATGGTGAGGTTCCAGCAGTGATGGAGCTTTGGGGAATGTGGAGTACCCCTTCATTGCCATCGCTCCCAGGTCCACTCAGGCCCGGAGTGGTAGAACCTGATAGGGCCCTATCTATGGGTTAAATAGAACTAACAGCATACTTATGCTAAACTGAATTGTTTGAGTAAACTGAATAGCTTGAAATAGAAATGATTATGACAATTAAACTGTACTTACATTTAAAATGCGTGCTTATGCTTAACTGAATTATTGGAAATGGAACTGTTTTTCGATATTAAAACTGTATTTACACTTAACTGAATTGTTACATATAACTGCTTGAATAGTTTGAAATGGAAATGTTTTTGACAATTAAACTGTGTACTTATGCTAAACTGAATTGTTTTAAATAGAACAAATTATTTACATAAAAATGGATTTGGCATTAAATAACCTACAATGGTTGATATGCCATAAAACCCAACACAACCCAACCCTCTATGGACGGTCTAATAAGTGTTACATCAAAGTTCGACGACATGGCTTTTGGAACGTTGTTTTAATTCTTTCTTTAACGATGACTTTTCAAATATTACTTGGACTTCTTCGTACAAGTTCAAGTACTACTACTACTACTACTACTACTACTACTACTACTTCTACTGTTACAACTACTTCTAGGTATTAACCACATGGTTGTCAGGGACCCTTTCTATCTATTACATATCAATATTCCTGACTGAAAACAATCAACACAATCAGGGAATTATCCTATTCAAATAAAATGTTCAGTGTTCATTTATTAATGAGTATATTTTACAATGCATTAGATATTTCATTTAAAAAAAATACACATTTTTTTACCAACTCTATGTGTGTGGTGCATCTTAATTGGTATTGATAAATGATATGGAATTTAATTTCTTTAAATAGGTATGTGAAAATTAAATTAAAATTTAAAAAAAATAAATGATTTGAAATATTTTAATACAATTGCCCCCCCCAAATGAAAAGAAAGGAAGAAGAAAAAAAAAATCCAAAATACCTCAAATGTAGTCTAACCCGTGCTAAAGACGAAAGTCATAAAAGAGTTGACTCCCCCTCTCTCTTTCTTTCTCTCTCTCTCTCTCTCTCTCTCTCTGTGTGTCTCTCTGTCCACTACTAGATGACCATGATATAGGAGTGGAACCTTTAATATAAATACTCTTAAAATTAGTAATAATTCAATCCCTCATTTGTTGAAATAGTGTGCATACGTTTGGAAGTGATTCCGTTTCCAGAAGTTTTTTCACAGAGGTCAGTAAATTTATTCTACTAAACTATTCATTTAAAAATGCACATTTGATTTAAAATAGTAATGTCTTAAATCTCAGCTGTATTCTGTGTTGTTTAAATGAAGAATGAAGACTTATGCGACTTAATTTTCAGGAAAAACTTTACTTTTGGAAGACGAACTTCTAAATTTGCTAAAGAAAACCCCCAAAATTTGCCCCCCGCCAAATGAAAAGAAAGGAAGAAGAAAAAAAAAATCCAAAACACCTCAAATGTAGTCTAACACGTGCTAAAGACGAAAGCCATAAAAGAGTTGACTCCTCCTCTCTCTTTCTTTCTCTCTCTCTCTCTGTGTCCACCCCACTAGATGACCATGAAATATACCCCAAAATTTCTTTGAATTTTAACATCCAGCAGTCCTGGACTTTAACTAAGTTAAAACTTAAAATAAAAAAAAAATTTAAAAAAATTTTTTTTTTAATTTTTTTTTTTTTTTTTTTTTTTTTTACTACCGCGTACACATGGGAAGCAGCATGATGTACGTCTGAGTCTTGCAGCTTAACGCTCAGGATTGTCAGTTCGATCGGGGAACTACTGCTGCACATCTATAAGAGTGGCTTCTATAGATGAGAACAAAAACAGCCATCGAAAGATAACCATGACTCGTACTCAAACCAGATCCATAAACCGCATCGTTCTTCGCGCGGGTAAAAAAGGGGCGCGTCCTGCTGAGGTTGGAGCCCTGGCCTCAGTGTTCGAAAAATCAGCTACAGAGCTCAAACTCAAACAAAAACTACTAAAATGCAAACAAACAATACAGATAGTGACATTTAACGTGAGAACCCTAAATAGAATAGGTCAACTCTCAGAGCTAACTGCATCAGCCACAGAACATAAGATAGACATAATCTGCATGCAAGAGCACCGATACACGCACACCGAAGATATCAAGTATCACGAAACTGGTAATGGATGGATGCTGGTGACTGTATCGGCATGGAAAAACTCTGTCAACGCATCGGTAGGAGGGGTGGGAATACTTCTAGGACCAAGAGCGTTTAAAACACTGAACAGCATTGAGAGAATACAACCTAGGATGATGGCCGCAACGTTTAATGGCAACCCCAAAGCAACAATTATCTCCTGCTACAGCCCTACCAATGTTAGCGAAGAAAACGAAATAGTCACCTTTTACGAAGATCTATCCTCCCTAGTACGTAGCATTCCGAAACACAACATACTAGTTATTGGCGGAGATATGAATGCACAAATCGGGAAAAACAGACACAACAAATACAGCCTACACTACGCGTCAAACAGGAATGGACAGCATCTAATAGATTTCATGATAGAAAATAGATTAACATGCCTCAATACAAACTTTCAAAAAAGGGAAGGGAAATTATGGACCTACACATACGCGAATAAGAGTAAAGCACAGATAGACTACGTCCTCATAAACGGGAAATGGAAAAACAGTGCGATGAATTGCGAGGCATACTCCTCCTTCGAGGGTGTGTCCTCCGATCATCGAATAGTTACGGCCAAAGTACGACTAAGCCTACGAAAAAACGCCACACGTAAAGCGACAACCAAGCACTATGACTGGGCCCTACTCAACAACAGAGATATTAGAGATAAATATGCATTGGAATTAAGAAACAGATTCGAAGCACTACAAGAGAAGGCAGAAATAGGTACCCCAAATGACGAATATGAAAATTTTGTAGAAGCACACCTTGAGGCAGCAGCAAAGTGTATTCCAACAAAATCTAGAACTAAATATAGAGCCCCTTGGGAAACGCTAGCGGTCAGAGAAAAACGTACACTTGTGAAGACTGCCTCCAAAAGCTATCAAAAGAACCCAACAAACACAAATGCACGAGAACTAGAAAAGGCACAACATCAATTAACAGGAATATACCTAAAAGAACAGGCAGAATACATACAAAATCAGATAGATAAGATTAGAGACTCGGTGGAAGACAGACAATCCAGGATAGCCTGGCAAACAATAAACGAAGTAAGTCGAAGGAAGAGCACAGCCAAAGCAAAATTGAAAGTTGCAAGCCAACAAGAAAGAGTAAAACTGTGGGAACAGCATTTCAAAAATCTACTAGGAAACCCACCGGAAATAACGGATGAACCGACCACCAGAATTATTAGCAAGCAATTAGACGTAAAACTAGGTCCTTTCACCAAAGAAGAACTCGACTCAGTTCTCAGAAGAATTAAAAATAGGAAAGCGGCAGGGCTAGACGAGATCCCCCCAGAATTGTGGAAGACTAGACAATTCGACGATATACTGCTCCGGCAATGCAACGCAGTCTATAGTCAAAATAGGATAGAGAGATGGACGAAGGGATACATCCTTCCATTCCCTAAAAAAGGCGACCTCGGACTAGCCAAGAACTACCGAGGGATAACACTTACATCCATAGCAGCCAAAATCTACAATGCCCTACTACGAAACCGCATAGAACCCAAAATAGACAACATCCTTAGGAAAAACCAAAATGGCTTCCGGAGAAATAGATCCACAACCTCACAAATACTGACCATCCGTAGAATCCTGGAAGGCGTTCGGGCAAAAAACTTACAGGCGACATTACTATTTGTCAACTTTACCAAGGCCTTCGATTCCATACACAGAGGGAAGATGGAGCAAATCCTACTAGCATACGGCCTACCAAAAGAAACAGTAGCAGCGATAATGATTCTCTACAGAAACACCAAAGTGAAAGTACGTTCACCAGATGGAGACACGGAATACTTCGACATTGTTGCAGGAGTACTACAAGGAAACACACTAGCCCCGTACCTCTTTATCATCTGTCTAGACTATGTGCTTAGGACTTCGATCGACAAAATCAGAGAAAATGGCTTCGAGCTGACTAAGAGAAGAAGCAAAAGGTACCCCGCAAAAAAAATCACGGACGCCGACTATGCTGATGACTTGGCGATACTAGCGAATACGCCTAATCAAGCAGAGACACTACTGCATAGTCTGGAACGAGCCGCAGCTGGCATTGGCCTCCATGTCAATGCAAACAAAACTGAATATATGTGTTACAACCAAACGGGACACATTGCCACACTAGACGGAGCCTCTGAAACTAGTCGACAAATTCACCTACCTAGGAAGTAGCGTCTCATCAACCGAAAAAGACATCGACTGACGAAGGCATGGACAGCTATCGATAGGCTCTCGATCATATGGAAGTCGGACCTAACTGATAAAATGAAACGCAGTTTCTTCCAGGCAGAGGTTGTGTCGATACTGCTATATGGATGCACCACATGGACGCTTACGAAGCGGCTGGAGAGGAGGCTGGACGGAAATTACACAAGAATGTTGAGAGCAGTATTAAACAAGTCCTGGCGACAACACCCCACGAGACTCCAACTATACGGACACTTGCCCCCCATCATGAAAACTATACAAGTTCGACGAACCAGACACGCAGGTCACTGCTGGAGAAGCAAGGACGAGCTCATAAGCGATGTACTCCTGTGGACCCCCACATATGGATGTGCAAGAGTGGGACGACCAGCACGAACATACATACAGCAACTATGTGAGGACACAGGATGTAATCCTGAAGACCTGCCGGAGGCGATGAATGATAGGGAGAAATGGCGAGAGAGGGTCAAGGATATCCGCGCTGGCGGCGCGACATGATGATGATGATGATGTAATAGTAAATAGAATTTACTTACGCATTAATAGTTAAATAATTCTTCATTGATATTTGTTCTGCTTTAAAGAGGGGATCCTAAATTTGGATTAGTTTTTAACGTACTGTTCTTCAATTATAAATAAAGTCTTAAGAATATATGAATACGAAAAGTTTTTACGAAACGAACAATATAACTATAAAGCAAATAACCAGGAAACATTTTTTAAACATTTTTTCATGATATGAAAAAAATCTTAGACGAAAAAACGGATGGAAACCAACATTAAGTCACATATTAAAGGAAATGTCCCGCTTTTTTTATCTCCGGGTGTAAAAATCTAATTTTCAGTACGCTACGCCGTAACTTTCAATTTAATTTACTTTTCACGAGTGCAATTTTTTTTAATGATTCCTGTATTCTACTTTTGTCTTATATGTAAATTTAAGAATTTAAAAACTATTTTCAATTATTTATTTTCAAAAGTTCACTTTTAATTCAAATTAGTTGATTTTTTAAAATTTCAACTAATAAACTCCTGAAAGGTATATTATTTTTTTCTTTTTTGTTTTTAAACAACGTGCTTTTAACGTTAACATGCATAACTTTTTTTTTTCTGAAACGCTTTGAGAAACTTATGAAAGAATGGATTTTTTGTCATATAATTTTCCTCGGAGAAATGAAAGAATAGTAGAATATTACCTAGAAGAATATAAAATACTAAGTGGCAATTAAAAATTATAATTAATTCACTGCTTTGATCATAAATTTAGAATTATTATTTCATTGTGTTTTCATAACTTGAAAATTGAAATAATATGCTAACGTGCTAATTTTTCTTTTTGAAAATTAAATACAAGACATACACTTTTACTGATATGATTTTCTCTAATTAAAAACTGTTTGAGTTATTTTTGTGTTGTTGGCCTTCCGTCCAAAACTAAAACTGGAACTAGAACGCACATTAATATGTGGATTGTAAAAAGACACAAAATTCCTTTGTTACTAAATATGACCTACTATTTTAAAGAGTACGTAATTTTCACATAAATCGGCTTATTAACGTTTCTAGATATTACTTACAATCAAATTTTTTTTTTTAAATGATCATAAAATTCTAAAAAAATATTATTTAATTTACGTAACCTCTAATTGAATAAATTTGTCAAATGTAAGTGATGTAGCATGATATGGTTGGTCCAAGCTATGAAGAGAGCTCGAGGTTAATTTCTGGGGAAGGAGAGAGAGAGAAAATAATAAAAAGAAAAAGCATAGAGCCTTCGAGCACGGCTAGATGACTTCTGAGTTACTTGGGCCAAGGCACTGGTTGTAGATCAGCCAGTTATGGATGAATGACTACTTTAATTAAAAATGCCATGAAAACCTGGAGGTCCCAGATCTTCTGCTCTGGTGGGGAACCAGCGGAAACTGATGTTTCTCTCGCTGACACCTGGGGGAAATAAGGCAACGTCTCGGGTTTGGAAATGAATTAGCAGCCTGACGTAAACAGGTAAAGAAGAGAGTTTAACATAATCCCCGAAAATGTAAGACAGCCGAAAAGTACGAGCCCTATTTTTGGGCAAGCTCACACAAGGCGTGAACTTGTGAAGACGAAACCGGCAAACAAACACGTTAGAACTGTAACAGAAAACAAGAAGGAAAAGTCAAGGTCTGTGTCTGCTCTCTCTATCTCCTCATAACCTATTGTTTCTTTTTGCCCTGCTGACGTAGTTTCATATGCTATTTCTTTCTATCGGCAAACACTTAAAATGTGTCGTGGAAAAAAAAAACCTTTGTATTTGTGAATGAAAAGGTTACGTTGGGGTCCCAAAAATTCTTAAGAAGTAGCGATTCAGCCATTAATACATTTGAGCACGTGGTGGTACAACCGTACAGTTGGTGTGTAACGGTACAGCGTACTATTTGGTGCAGTAACATTACAATTACAATTTGGTACCGTTACGTTACAGTGATTCTGAATTTTTGAAATTAATTAAAAAGAATTAAAGTATTTTATAATGACTTTGAAACATTGCACAAATTATTTCATTTTATCGTATTGTATTTGTTTAGAGGGCTATGGCAACACAAAATGATTATTTGGGTTTTATTAATTTTGAAGTAAAAAATTCATCATTATCAATATTTCTAATGATGAAGTTTTTGCTTCGAAATTAGTTAGACCCCCATAATTATTTTGCATTGCAATAGCTCTCTAAGTGAATACAGTACAATAAAATATAATTTAAAAAATTACATATGTAATATAATTTAATTTTTAATACTGATAAATATCATGTTAATATTCTTAAATAATTTTTTTAAAAATTTAAAATTCAACAATTGTGAAAATTTTTCCTACCTAACTAATATTATTAATGGAGATACAAACCAAATTTTTGTACTAACATGAAATTTCATTTTCTTGTAAGAGTTACTGGTTACATCCACATGAACAAAGTATATTAGCCATGAAAAATGACAAATCAAAATCCTAATCAAAGTGGGACACAAATTAACGATTTGAGTGTAATTACCGGCGGTTTAATTGCATGAAAGCCAAAACGCGGGAGCCGCTCAGCATGCTTTGAATGTTGGCTGTTCTGATTTCAATCATACGAATCACAACCAAAGCAACTAAACAACTCAGAGACACCAATAGAAAAAAAAGACGATCGATGGTAACAAAGATGTACGTGAATAAAACAGTAATCGAACAAAGAGCGGTAATAGAAAAAGAACGATTTAAATTTACATATAATCCACTTGATTTAAAACACAAAGCTAATATGATATAAAAGAAAGGTTGTCATTCTCAAGTTAAGATTATATATCAGGCATTGGAAATTATGTAAATAGTATGGGATATCTTATTGTAAAATCTGATATAATCACCAAACATAAACAATAACAGAACGAAAACATACTACTAACATCCGGGATTTTGCGACCTAAAGTGATACAACAATGAAGAGCATTGGACAAGGCGTAGTATTTAAGAACTATAAGAGAAAAAACCTTCGGGAGGTGCCTGTAGTGTTTTGGGAGGTGCCCGTGGTGTAATAATTATCGTCGTAGGAAATGGACACGGCGACACGAGTTCAAATCCTGGACGAGACCGATTGCATTTCACATAGCACTAATACCCTTGGGGAAGGTATGAATCCAATTGTTCTCCCTCCAGCTATGGGTAAATAGTAGGGCAGACTGTGTTCTTCAGCCTTGGTTAGGCAACTAGTCTAGGAGAAGGAAAACTCTGAATTCAAACCTGATAAACTCCGCTTAAAAATTGACCTTGTGTCATTTCCTGCCCGAGCGGAGGGGTTGGTAAATAAGATAAGAGAAAAAAACATGCCTTCGAATTCATCTGGAAATAAAAGTAAAGTTAAGTTGGCGACCGTAGTCGAGGGCGACAAGAAGGACGTTATTCCTTTCCCTAGATTTCTCTAATTTATCCTTGATACGTACCTTATATCGCTGATTGGTAAGAAAGGAGGTCTCAAGTACCATTTCTAAAGTCTTTCGTATGACGTGACCTGGGATTGAACCCAGGTCTTCCGGATCATTTGTGAATACTCCACCCTCTAGGCCAATGAGCTGGTGAAGTACCAAAATATAACAATCTATTTTTCAAATGATAATAAATTAGGTAAATGCAATGAACTGGAAATAGAAATAAAGACAACGTGGGTGCTTAAAATTACCGCCAAATCAGTCATAGTTGGAGCCATACAAAGATTAAAACAGAAATACATAAATACATTGAAATGATAACTGATTGTCCCAGCCTACATGAGATACAAAAAATATACTTTGCTGAATTGCTAATTGCCTTAGACGATGACTTCCATGAGATTGAAGTAGTAAAAACATAAATAAATCGAAAACATTCAAGAACTACCTTCCCAAAACCTAGATTTTAAAATACCTGAGGGAAATTTGTAAGAAACAGAAAACAAATCTGAAAAGGATGTAATGAAAAGAAGGATAAGTACCTCGACCTTGCGAGAGAATTGAAAAAGCTATGGGACATGAAAGTAACGATTATGCCAGTTGTAATTGGATCTTTAGGCACAATAACTAAATAATTATAAAAAGGCCTGGAGCGCTTGAAAGTCGGCGGACGGGGAGAAACTATCCAAATGACAGCATTGCTGAGAACGACCAGAATTCTGAGACGAGTCCTGGAGGCTTGAGGAGACTTGCTGTCACTCAGACTCCAGTGAAAAACTATCAGCTAACGTTGATGTGAAAAACTAATAATCACATGTACCCGAATTAATGACCAATGGAAGGACAAGATTGTTCGAAAAAGGCCCCGAAAAGGAACCGCCCCAAACAACAACAGACCAATAACATGCCTAACTATGGTGTGGTAAATACTTAGGGACGAGATTTATATTTCACTACCATGCCGCGGATTGTTCCCTGAGGAACAAAAAGGATGCCACAGAGAATCCAAATGCACAGGAGAACTATTCTACATTGATCATCTCCAATGAGAGCAAGACGAGACGGAAAAATCTAGCAATGGCTTCGATTGACTATAAAACGGCATATGATATCGTTCGACAAATCTGGTTAATAAACTGCCTGAAGAGGTAAAAAAAATATCAGATGAATTCATAAACTTTATCACAAAAACCATGAAAACTTGGCGAGTAGAATTGACAGCAGGAGGGAAAAGCTTAGCTGAAACAAAGAACCAAAAAGTTATATTCCAAGGAGATGAACGATCACCATTTCTATTTTTAATTGCATTGAAGCCATTCAAGCACAAACTCTGAAAATGTACCACTGGATACAAACATACTAAACCGCAGGAAAAGGTAAACCACCTTATGCATATGGACGACATCAAACTGTTTGCCAAAAATGAAAAATAATTAGAAACTCTAAAACACGCAGTCAGAAAATACAGTCAATACATAGGGATGGAATTTGGAATAGAAAAATGCACCATGCTAGTAATGAAAAGCAGAAAACGAAATATAACGGATGGAATGGAACTACCAAATCAAGAAAAAATTAGAAAGCCCGGAGAAAAGGAAACTTACATATACTTGGGAATATTGGAAGCTGACACAAACATGAGGAGATGAAAGAAACAATAAGGAAAGGATATTTCAGATGAACCAGAAAGTTACTCGAGACAAAACTATATAGCGGAAACCTCAAAGGAATAAAACATAGTTGTCCCCCTCGTAAGATATTCGGAATCATTCTTGAAGTGGACCAAAGAAGAACTTAAACAAAGGGATCAGATAACAAGAAAATTAATGACTATGCATAAGGCATTATATCTCAGACGTTGACAAACGATATGTGTCAAGAAAAGGAGGAATTAGTGAAAGACCATCTGCTAACGCTGGTTTGAAAAGTTATTAAGAGTCTAATAATAATAATAATAATAATAAGCGCCTCGACCTTGCTAGGGAAATGAAAAGAAACTGTGGAACATGCAGGTGACAATTATACCAATTGTAATTGGTGCTTTTGGTACTGTAACTAAAACATTATTAAAGGGTCTGGAAGTTGGCGGATGAGTGGAGACCATCCAAACGACAGCATTATTGAGAACAGTCAGAATACTGAGAAGAGTCCTGAAGATTGAGGAGACTTGCGGTCACTCAAACTCCAGTTGAAGACCATCAGCTGGTGCTGGTGTGAAAAACTCTAAAGAAGTAAATGATAACAATAATCAAAGAGAACTTGCAGAATTGTGGACCTATTGTCCCGGCGAACCAGAGAGTGAAATTGAAACGATGTGAAAAGAAGAATAACTACTAAGACCTTGCTAAAGTATTGAAAAAACTGTGGAACATGAAAGGGACAATTGTACGAACTGTAATTGGTGTTCTTGGTACAGCCACCAAAGGATTGATAAAAGGATTAGCGGACTTGGATATCGGAGGATGAGTGGAGATTATTCAAACTATTGCATTATTAAGATTGGCCAGAATACGTAGAAGAGTCCTGGAGACTTGAGGAGACTTATTTTCACTCAAACTCTAGTGAGAAACCATCAGCTAACGCTGGTGTGAAAAACTCGAAAAGAAGTTTATAATAATAACCAATTATAGAGAAAAAATGGTAGAAATAAACGATAAAAATGAACATTAGAATTCGAGACTGTTTTCCCACTATTCAATTAAATACACTTAAAAAACAAAATCCACGATAAATAGAAAAAACATGAAGTTAAATTAATATACAAAGTCGATAAAATATTTATCTCCAATAAAATATTATCATTTAATTCCATATATTAATTTATTGTTAGACTTGAACAATAACTTTTACGAAAAACTCTGGAAATTAACCAAAAAAAAAAAGCTATCACTCAATATCTAACTCATTTCTTAAAGCAATTTACCGGATCAAATTACCTAGGTATGTTACATGTGTCAGGTGCATTTCAATTCAGAATGTTCCTTCTCTTAGATGTGTTAACCAGCTAAACCTTGCTGCTTTTAACCCATAAGTCGGGATGGAGAACAGTGATAGATTCATGTCTGCCCACAGGCTGTTTGACTCTAATCACTATTTTATTATAACAAAAATATCGGTGAGAAAAAACATTAAACATGTTCGATCCAGATGTTTTAGCGTAATAGTTATCGGTGTTGTAAATGGAATTGACGACACCACTCCAAATCCTGCGTTTCACTTTGTGCTAACACCCGTGGGAAAGGCATGAATCTTTCTCTCCACCTCAGTGCCCAAGGGTAAATAGAACAGACGGTTTGTTTAGCCTTGGTAATGCAACTAGCCTATGAGAAGGAAAAGTCTAAATTCAAACAAGCTTTGCTCCACGTAATGATTGAACTTGTGTGGCATTCTGCTTGTAGAGGAGGTAGGAGCTATAACGATAAACATCTTACCCTATATAGATGAATACTTAAGAAATATCACATTAAAAGTCAGGCATCAGTAAAGCTGAATAATAACGTGCAGAAATATATTGATTTGTATCTTCAATATTTTTATAAGGCTTTCATTCGTTTGACCCTATTTCACAGAGGCAGACAAATAAGAAACCCATTTAAATCTAGAATTAATGAATTCGGATCAGTAAATTCATCTGCGCATTAAACAAAATTGTATTATTATTATTATTATTATTATTATTATTATTATTATTATTATTATTATTATTATTATTATCTGTTTCGTGTTTAAATTGATCATCATGTCGGAACAAATTACTTCAGTGGCAACAGAAGTCAAATTGTCAAGGGAAAATAAAACACAGTAGAAAGTGAAAGTGAATATGTTGGGCGTTATTGAAGAGAATTTTATGAAAAGGTAATTTTGTTCAGATTAAATTTAAGGAATAACACAATACAGAGGATGTCAAAAAAGCTTCAACATAATGAAAAATAATGTAATATCAGCAGGATTCTCTGATTTCCTTATGATCTTATTGGAAGTAAATTACGAAAAAAAAAAAAAAACAAGTCCATCCATACAATCGTAAGTAAACAAAAAATTGATTGATATACAATTAAGTAATGTGGTGTATTGTGTAAAATATATATATATATATATATATAAAGAGCTTAATTACAAATCATTTTCCATGAAAAATAGTTTCCTTCAGATGTCCTTTCGCACTCCAAAGTTCAGTCGTCGATGCATAGAATAATTTCCCGCAGAAGGGTAAGAACCTCAGACAAAAAAAAGTATGACACGAAACTGCATCTGATTATGAAGCTACAGTTCGGTATATCTTCAGTAAGTAGAGTACCTCTTCATTACCATTACTCCCAGGCCCACTCAGGCCCAGAGGTTAGTATTTGTTAAGGTCCCATCTATGGGTCACATAGATCCATATAAAAATCATTTGTATACTTTCGGACTTCGCACAAAAAAATCAATGAATAACTACCAAAATAATATAAATGTAAATTTATTATGAACGTAATTCCTGAACCTCTAGATATGAAATAAAACTAGATGTGTTGACAGGCCATTGAAACCAATCAATCAATCAATCCCCAGAAACACCCTAGAAAAGCTACTACAATTTTTAAAGTGCTACAGATTTCTATAAACTGTCAGCTTATTTTTCTCACAACTTTTTAAATGGTTACTATGGAGTTTGGAATCGGAAATATTCCTAATTAATAGGAACAGAAAAATAAGGGCACTGGGGTAACACAGGTAGTGGTTACATGTAATTGTTTGGTGGATATGTTACTCTCCAATTTGTAGTGAATGAGTGAGTGTGAGTATGTTCCCGTCCGTATTTTACGGGTATTGCCTTTAGGTTTAGTTCCAGCACAAATACAACACAAATTTTACAAGCACGGAAACAAATGGAATATGACAGCAACGAACATTAAGAAACAAACAATTTAGTAATCATAACAAACAGGATAAAAATAATTAGAAATACAATGTTCATTTTATGTACGAGCAGCCTTTGTAGAAAATACAGTTTTGGCCAGTTGAATGAAAATAAGATTGTTCATATGGGTGTGTGTGTGTGTGTGTGTGTGTGTGTGTATGTGTTTACATGTTAATAAAGTCTATGAAATAACTGGGTCCATAGTGGCCGAAGTAAAGAAGATAAAATTTTGACTTTACTTACATACACGTGTGTGTGTGTGTGTGTGTGTGTGTGTGTGTGTGTGTGATGGACCATAAGTATGGGTCTTTGTTTTCATAAATCTGCACGTGCGTTTTCTTATTCTCTTAGGCGACAACGTGTTGCATTGGGGTAAAAGAAGGTTGCTTCCTTTTTCCATTTGAGTCTTATGGCGCGGCTCTCTCCTGTCCGTTCATGACCTCTCGTAGTGGGAGGAATGAATGACATGGTTGATTAATTTCTAAGTTATTTATACTTTTGAGGGTCATTTAAGTGGATCAAAATATAATTTTATTGTGGGTCCTAAAATTCAAGGGCGCAGAAATGTCTTGACCAATCAGATTCGTATATTTACTTATTTGTTTTATATTCTAAAAATTTTCTGTGAATTAGTTTCTGAGTGGGATTTTCTAGATTGTTCTTATTCTTTGTTTTTCTTGAATGTTCTGATGTTACTGGAGTTGGTTATTTTAAATTCAAAAAATGTGTATACTATAGACATGTATTTTCTTTTCAACAAAAAAAAAAGATGTTCACACAATAATCGACAAGTAAAGAATGTGATATTTGTATCTAAAAACACTGGTTGTCAAGTTTCATACATCTACACATTCCATTCCAGAACGAGAAATTTAAGTCTTAAAATTAAGCCAGAAATCATATTTCACAAACTGTATTTATCTCCCTTTAAATCAGATTCGCTTTTTATAATAAAATAATGGCATTCTGACGTTTCAAGACCTTAGGCGAAATATATAAATCTCGTATTCTAAACTATTTTCCTTTTTCCTTTTTATATTAATTGAATTTATCTCATAAAATGTTTTTCTCTTTTTTTTTTCACACTCTTTACCCTTTTACCAAATTAATGATCAGGTGATTTTATAGACGTTTGTTCGTAATTTACTTTAGTGCTTTGATAATTCAGTTAAATATTAACTTAGGGATATTTCATTATCAGCAATACCGACAAATGAAACGGAACGAAATGGGAAATTCGCTTTTTCGTTTCGTTGGTTTTTAACGATGCGAAAAAAAAAACAAAAAAAAACAGAATAAAAAAGGTATCACTTTGAATAATATGAGTAGGGCCAATGTTTACAAAAACACTTCGTAATCCGCACCTTGCTAAAGGCAGAATCCAAATCCGTTACTTTCCAGACTTTACGCGAAAAAAATCTAGGAGTATATTTTATTCGTTCAATATGTTTCAAGTGTGTAACTTGAACATAATCAGAATAATGATAATCCACCACTCATTCTCACCGTTAAAAGACAACCTAATATTATCAGAGAAATTAATTTCCTCGCATTTTAGCCATTTCTTAAAGAGAGTTGAACAGGGTTTATCATATACAAAAAAAGTGTCTAGGATAGTCCATTACCATATCTGTTCTTTAAGGAATTTATTCACGGGAAACCAAATGATATAAAATCAGATAAAGAACGATTTGCAGGTGATGTTAAACTAATTGTTAGACCATTATCATAAGAAACTGCAGTATACCAGGAGGGAAACTGATAACAACATTTATTGTCTAAAATATAATCGGTTTCTTTTTTTGTTTTATTTTATAACGAAATATGCGAAATTAGTTGCGTGCGGAGAGAGATGAGAACCACTATGATATACAGATAGAGAGAAATACAGAATTCTTATATAACTTTCTTTTTTGTTCTGCCTTCATGAGACAGCAAATGGGCCAACTAAGAACATTCAATCAGCTCTTCTTCTTCTTCATCCTTCTTTAGGTCAACAAAAAAATCTACTCATCTCAGTTTCTACCTGTTCTTAAACTACAGTGCTTTCACAAGGCACGCCTTTTTCCTTCTTCAGGGATCGCACCAGGTTTTGCCTTTTCTTCACACATCTCTGCATAATCTCGAGGCATTTATTCATATTTGCTTGTTCATATTTTTTAACTACAGGGCCTTCTGTTTTCTTCTCGGATCATACTCACTTTCGACTTTAGCGAGACTGTACATTACAGACTTTTCTCTACCTCTCAATCCAGAGCCCTCTGGCATACAACCAGCCCCCAGAGCAGGGTGACGTCTAGCAGTTTACCTGAAGGCCCTTCTCTCTCCCTGGGTCACAAATCTTCAGTCCTGATAACATTTTTAGAGGCCCAAGCACCTCGTGGTCACTCTTCCTTCTGGCAAGTCACCAATGCAATTCACGTGGCATTTTCGCTATCTTTTCTTTACATTAAGACATGGATGTACATTCTCTTTTGATGTCCATGTAATTTTATGCAGTCTGTCAAGAACCAGATATCTAACAAACCGACACAGATGGATATAAATACATTGTCATATCGAGAAGATCCAGAGAAATTTGAACTTCCCATTGAAGTATGTAAAGTTCTATTTAGGGATCCGAAAACATTAAAGTTGAATATAAATTAAGCTACATGAAAACCTTACAGTAAACGTGAAATGCTTTCTCGGAATTGGCTATAATGATACATTTAAAACAGACTAATATTTTTTTTCGATTTTATCCAGGGAAAGGAAAAAGATTAGTTGGATGGTTAGTGTTTTATTTGATGCCATATCAACTCTCTCGGGTTATTTAATGTCAAATCCATCCCTCTTTTTTTGGATGGGTAGAAGTGGTACTACTTTACTCATATTGTAAGGATAAAGGGGTTCATATCTTTCCCTAGGGTATTTGTGCGAAAGTGGACGTTATAGTGTGGCTGGAGTTCGAACTCGCGTACTACGATTCCACAGCCTAGCACGTAAACCATTACACCACGGATACACCCTTCCTGAATGGTAAGAAATATTTATTTCAAACGAGGGAAAGGTTGTTTAAAATAACATTGTAGCAAAGTTGCTCTCTCAACGCTTTAATTGTGCGTCCTCCGAGTTTTTCTCTTATCGCCTCCTAGATAACTTCTTATTCCGACTCCGTATGGAGCTTATCTCGCACCGACTCACTGATCGCAAACACCAGAGGAACAAAAATCAAGTCCCGCACTGAACTTTTCCCATGCCTATATTTACATCCAATCAAACCCAAAATTTGCATATCAACATCGGTCCTGCGAGATTTGACGAGACCACCATCTATATATTTTCATATCGACGGCGACCACGTTTCTTTTTGAAAGATACTCTCTCTGCATGTAAAGCATGTGCGTTGCTATTTCTTCCTGGGAGATAAATCATCTCTTTCACCATACATATAGACATTTCTAATGCGAACTCGTATAGAATATTATGCTCAGGTCAGGGTTTCGGCGTCAGTTCATGTAATTTTGAAATTGGCGTTCATAAAAAAAGAGTGACGGAACTATTTAAACTAAAGTAAAGAATTGCATTTACAATGAAGGGTTTGAAAAAATTAGGATTAACCACTATACAAGAACAAAGAAGGAGAAGTGATTCAACTGAAATTTTCAAAATGGTCATTGTAATT
>OY757909.1:57860606-58018106 GCA_963585895.1 Sepioteuthis lessoniana | reverse complement strand
CCACTCGGGTTTACGTGGAACAAAGTATATTAACGAAGGTATGAAACAACAGAGGTTCGAATGTCAGTCTGACTCCCAAAGTATTACAGCTACCGAGATGAATGTTCTCCCGGTATTAATAGTCATGGAAGAGTTCATTACCTTCTGCAGGTTGGTTACCATAACAGAAAGGTTATTTTTCTGAATTTGAGATACTACATATATGTGAACAGGTAAATAGGAAAGAATATCAATATGTTTCCCAACCCGAATCCCAATATCAAATACTAAAAAATCGCATCATTAAATACTGAAAAACAAGAGACGTTTAACGGAATTCATACGCAAAATACAGAATAACGAAGCACACATATCCCAGTAGTTCTAAACAAATATTAACACCTGAATAAATGTAGACTCAATAAAAAATCATGACTGAAAAGAAGACTTCATTATCATCCTTCAAAAAGCAAAACTAGAAAAAAATGTCAGATTAGAAACTGAAAAACGAAAACAAAATATTACCAAATATCCAACCGCCAACATCACTGAATTAACCGAGCTGATCTATGCTGAGCGAAATAAGTCCGATATAATCGATGTTCCACAAAGGAATTTGAACAGAAATACAGAATCTGGATGGAAAATTCGGCTCAACAAGCAAACGTGCTAGAGAAAAGAAATACATGCGAGTATATGTTTGGAGTAAAAGATCAAAAAAGATAGCAAGCAAATCTGATAATGTAAATTAAAAAGACGCCATCTGCAATGATGGCGAGTCCGCTTTCTCCTTCTTTTCGAGACACGTACAGTATATTTGTATCATTTCTTCAGTTATGCATCGTACATAAGTTTTCTTGTTCTCTGTTCCAATTTTTGAAGCTATTCCCTCGTCCACTTCAAGAATGATCCTGATTATCAAGAGGACAATCAAGAGGAAGATTCCAGGTGTTTATCGCTTTGATGAAATTGTAAAGTAATTGAACGGCTTATAAATAACTGAAATTGAAAATAAATAAATAAATAAATAAATAAATAAAGCAGATAGTCTCCGAATAGCCAGGCTAAAGCACACTGGTAATTAAAAAATTAGTTGAAAAAAAATCTGGTGGTTCGAAATCTTGTGTGCATGTGCACAGTGAGTGGTGCATATCTTTCTCCCCAACACGACTGGTGGAAGTGAGGGGATGACTCGTATCCTTTCGGGAGTTGGTGGCAATAAGTGATAAGGTAAGACGTCAGCTGAACACTAGCAATGAAGATGTATGGAGACGAATGTTTACGAGACCCAAATTTTGACGGCGCTCATAATGTGGTGACGGATCTAGCTGACAAGTATGTCATAATCAGGTAAAAATTCAAGCTCTGCGTCTGCTCATAATTCCCAATTATGATACGTTGTTTATTTTGATCTAGTAGACACCATCGTCTTAGTTTCCATACTGCATTTCTTTCTCCCGGCGACTACTTGCTACCTAGTATAAATAAATCTATATGGATTTTACAGAGTTCTTGCATTCGTCAACTTTTTTACCACGGCAAGGTCATAACTGAATTTAAAGTTTCTTTAGTACTGAAATGATAGAAAACTCTGCAATGTAGTTAGGTTTGGAGTGTTCTATCGTTTTCCTAAGATACTTTTTACATTTTTTTCTTTCATATCCGCTTGTTTGATAATATCCGCTGCCAATATTCTCAAGTTCTTGTATGGTTGTGACTGTACCTAGTCTTCACCCACTGAGTCGGGCGGGACACACTTCGGTCGGCCATATTCACTAGTACACTGATCAAATTGGGTGTAATTTCGATTGTTGGAAGTCGGTTGAGGCTTCCTGGCGCAAGTGCCGAAGAGGTCCAGTACTGACACCGGCGTCCTTGAGTCTCCGGTGGTTGTCTTCCCAGGCTCTAAGCCTCTTTGGAGGGCTAGGTTTAACGTCTGGGACAGGAGACGCACCTTTTTAAGGGAGTCCTGACGGAGCTCATGGCATTTGTGGAAGCTCCAGACGTGTGTAGGTTACTCTCTTGCGACTGGTACCCACAATAAAAAATATCTTTGTGCTAAACACGCGAGGACGTTGGATACTCGACGAATACCAATACTTGTAAGATTATTTTTCTATTGATTCTCAGATTTTTCGGAAATAAAAATATTTTGAAACGCGTAACCGATAAAAAATACTTTTGAACTTCTCGAGGAAAGCATTAATAAATTGGTCACTAAACAAATGCAAATCAAACTTCAAAATACTATTTATATATTAAATTTGTATATTTTAATTTCTACTATTGATGCAACAAGCCTCAAACATCTTAATTCAATCAAATTTATCTATGAGCAGCTGAACTTAATGACACAGAATCAATTTGATCATTCAAGAGAAATAATATCATTGTTGTATAAATGTTCCCCTAAAAATACAGTTTGATAAGGGTGAGTGAAACAGTAATTTTACCTAGCGATTAAGAAATTGAAAGGGTAACCTTATCAACATATATCAGTTTTTGATTGAGAATTATGACAATTTTTTTATGTATATTTAAAAACAAATTTAAGTTACTTGTACAGAAAAACACTGCAGGTTTTCACTTCTAATGGAATTTCACCTGAAGCCTTATTTGGTTATATAACTGGTTATATTATTGGTGTGTCTGAAGACACCAACGAAGCTTCAGCAAGTGCTTTTGCTTTTCTGCTTGAGTGTATTCTCACAATAAAACCTGCCGTGCATCTTACGCCAACTAAATATATTCAACCTGAATTTATTTGACATGAGTAATCGTAAAATATTAGGTTTCGAGAATAGAGGGTTCAAGTATTAACAGTCACAACAGAAAATAATAATTTACATATATAGACGCTAAAACTTTCGTCTGTAATCCACCAAATTTTTCAATAATATATCAACAACAATTTATGAAGTCTCATCTTTTTAATTTATAGTTACTCATTCCACATATTAAAATGGAATATAAACAATTGGCTGTGTCAAAAAGATTCCAGAAAATGCTTGTTCTTCCCGAAGTTTTGCGATAATGGAAATCATGATTTAGTAGTCTTCAAAGTTTGCCATTTTATATCTTACAGAAACTTCATGCCATTGAATCTCAGTCAATTTGTAAATATAGCAATGAATTTATTTTAAAGAGATTTTTCTACTAATCTTAAAAAGCAAAATGTTTATTTAATTCTGCCAATTTTTACCGAATACACTTTTCAGGAATTATTGGTCTTGGAGAAGAAAAGTTTACGTAATTTCGAGACATTTCAAAATAGATAAACATATTTCATATTTGCTGGACAATACTAAATGTAAAAATACCATTTGAAGGTTGATAGCATAGAATCCTCTTAGAATGAATAAAGAAAATGTTTTAATTTCTCTCTGAATTCTATGACTGGTTAGAATCTTGGGATATCATTTCTGGAATAAATGGCAAATTAACAAAGGAATTCTTCACCGCATTGCCTCAGACAAACTTTACATTTTAAGAACTGAGCAATTATTGCATAGAAAAATTAAAAATGCTATATATAATACCTCTCAAATTTCAAACTAATCACCTTGAGACAAACTTTGGTTGGAACCGACGACTTAATGGGGATTAGTATAATAACTTGATACGGCAAGTCTCTGAGTGTGGGAAAAAACAATGATATCGGTTTTAGAATTCAGCTTTCCAATTATTCAACAAATCATTAAAAATGATTTGAAAAATTATTTTTTGAAAAAGGAGATGAAGTGACAGAGGAGCAAAAATTAGACGTGTTTGAATTTAGAATTGATATTAAATACGAGGATGTTAATAAATGCAAATAAGTTCACCCTCGTATACATTTCTTAGCAAATAATTGCTGTTATGAATTTTTAAGAAAATTGTGTAACAGTCGCAAAAATTAATACATGGAAGGAATTACGTGGAATGAATACCTGAAATAAATACCTATTTTCAGAGGATTAATAAAGGTTCTCTCACGCATCCTAATGATACAACTAGAAATATTGATCACTATAATTCTATATTCATCAATAAGCAGAGCCAAAATATTTTCTCTTCTTCATTCAGTACATCAAAGGAAATTAGGTAAACACGTAATATTGAATATTTTGGCAGATTATGAGCGTCTTTTTAATGTTGACACTCGTGATTATGATCTCAGTATAAAAGAAATGGAAAGTATACTAGTATAGAGCTGGACAAATCCTATCTAATATAATTTTTGTCCCTGTGAAATGTTGCTTTTAACGGTTAAAAATAAACCAAACAAGAAAATGTCAAACATTCAACTAAAATTTCTGTTTGTAACATATTTTTCTGTACGATTTAATATTTTTTAGATATTTATTCTTTTTACCTAATTTATTTGCTAGTTTGTATTTAATTTATTTGTTCACTATTTATATCAATTTCTTCTAAATTATTAATTATTTATTTTAATTTTTCTGTCACTTTATTCATTCAATTATTGTTTGTTTGTTTCGTCATTCCTCATTTAACTGTTGCTATACTTGAGTATTGATCATTTAATAATTACGATATAGTAAATTTACAGAATATTTCTTGCAATTAAAATGGAAAAAATGCAAATTAAAACAATGCTGATTATATTTCTTTTTTTTTTAGATTTAACACAATTAAAATACTGAGAGAATTCCAGTCTCTAAAATTTAATGAAACGTTACGTGATGTTTTGCTCATTTACTTCAACGAAGCATTCAACGACAACAATTTTTTGACGAATTAATCTTTAAATCAATATCAAATAAATTACAGTATTTAATCCAACCATGTTACTTTCTATAATAAATGTAATTTTAAAAACTTTTCTAAAGTCCCTTTTTTGTTTACTATTATTCATTATTGCAATTAAATGTTGATGACTGACTGTCTCTCTAACCTGATGGACGAGGTTAGTGACGTCACGTAACAATCGAGCAAGCCTTTATTTTCGGTGGCCCCGGTATAGTCTGTAAAGGATGCTGTTGGTGTATCATGAACCTCATCGACAAGGTTACGTAAACATGGAATAATTTCATTAAAGACTCGTCCAGTCAGCTTAGTTTGTAGAATACATTGACTGCATCTCAGCTGGGAGGTGGGACTCCCTACAAATCTCTAGGGAATGCAGGGAACCCTTCATTCTTATTATTCGAAGGTCAAATGAGTGGTTGTACCTTTTTGGCTCCCATCTATGAAACAAATAGAACAGTTTATACATTTAACTGTATGCAAATAAATGACTAATGTTAAATTGAATCGTTAATGTTACATTGCAATATTTGAAACTATTTAACTGTGTACAAACAAATGAGAAATGTTGAATAGAAATATTAGATAGCAATACTTGAAATCATTTAAGTGTGTGCAAATAAATGATTAATACTAAAGATAATTACTTGTGTTAGGAATACATAAAACTACTTATGTATATCCAAGCAAATGAGTTCTGTCTTGTTTAAAATGTTATATAAAATCTATTCGTTTTTAAATCTTTTACACACACACACACACACACACACACATATATATATATATATATATATATATATATATATATATATATATATATATATAGGAACAAAATTTAGCATTTGATAAACAGAAAAAATGTTGATATACCATAAAACTGAAGCAACCAATCTTCATAATGTCGTAGAAAAAGTCTGATGAACGTTGGAAAATAATTCACGGTAGATTAAAGCTGTCATGAGCTCCGGTTCAATTTTACGTAAACATTCAGTGTTAGTTGGTCAAGAAGATTTGCATATAAAACATTACATCCCCAAGTTATGCTCTTTAAAATTATACTTTGATCAGATTTAGCTCCAAATCGCAAATATACGAAAGCTAGTTGGGATTATAATCACTACTCATGTATAATTGATCGGTGAAACACATTTTTTTTTAGTAGAACACGATGCCACGGGGCATTATTTCATACGGAATGCTACGTACCACTGAAAGCGTTCCTTAAAGTACGCTGACCTGTTACTCAGCAGTGCGCTTAAACAAAATGCACTAAAAGAGTGTCATGTGTATAACTGTAAGCTGTATCTGATGATGAGGATCTTGTTCATGAAAGACGGGGAGTGTTTAATGTTTCCCATTGCAATTATTCCCAGATCTATTTTCACCTGCAGTAATAAGTCCTATTAGAGTCCCATGTATGGGTCGAATAGATTCATTTGAAAATTACTCATATTTGACAGGTTCATCAGCCAAAAAAATTCAATTAAAAAACTACTCAAAAACTGTAGATATGAAATTATAATGAACGCGATTCCCTAACTTATTAGCTGAAAGATATTTTAGAAACTTTGATATGACATTAACATCGATCAACGTTGGTGAATGGAAAATCAACCTTCGTGAGCCCAGTCGTCTGGGGCTGTAGAGTACACTGACTGCATCTCTGCAGAAGGGTAAGACACCTCCAATGAGTGTCCTGGATATGACACTAAAGAATCTGATGGTGATGTTCTAGTAATGCTGGACCTTTGAGGCAAGTGGATTAACCATTGCTCAACTATATTGCTCCTATGTACACTCAGGCCCGGAACGGTAGCACCTGATAGGGACCTATCTGTTGATCTGGTGGAACTGTTTGACAATTAAACTGACTATAAACAAATGACATGCTAAATTGAATTATTATAAATAGAATTGTTTGACATTTAACTGTGTGTAAATAAGGATGGATGTTGAATTGAATTATTGGTGATACACAGCAAAACTTGCCATCATTTAACTTGTCTTATGTTAAATTGAATTGTTTGAAATAGAAATGTTTGACCCTTTCACTGTGTGTATCTACAAAATGTGGTAACAAATTATATATATATATATATATATATATATATATATATATATATATATATATACTAAATATATGTGGTTTAATCAAGCAGGCGACATTTCCACACTAGACGGAACCTCTTTGAAACTGGTTGACAAATTCACTTACCTAGGAAACAGTGTCTCATCAACTGAAAAAGACATCGACACACGGCTTACGAAGGCATGAACAGCTATCGATAAGCTATCGGTCATATGGAAATCAGACCTGACCGATAAAATGAAACGCAGTTTCTTCCTAGTGGCGGCCGTGTCGATACTGCTGTATGGATGCACCACCTGGACGCTAACAAAATGGCTCGATAAAAAGCTAGACAGACACTACACAAAGATGTTGCGAGCAATATCAAATAAGTCCTGGCGACAACACCCCACTAAGCACCAACTATACGGCCACCTCCCTCCCATCAGGAAAATTATCCAAGTTAGACGAACCAGGCACGCAGGACACTGCTGAAGGAGCAGAGACGAGCTCATATGTAAGGTACTCCTATGGACTCCAACTTATGGCCGAGCAAAAGCAGGACGACCAACTCGAACATACATACAGCAGCTATGTGAAGATACGGGATGTAATCCAGAAAACTTGCCGGAGGCGATGAACGATAGGGAGAAGTGGCGAGAGAGGGTCAAGGATATCCGTGCGGGCGGCATGACATGATATATATATATATATATATATATATATATATATATATATATATATATATATATAAACAAGACTTTGCATTAAATCATCTAAAATGGTTGCCAAAAAACCAAACCAATCAATCGTCATGTGTTATTAAATACCAAAATCATCTCTGTAGAAGAAAAGTGTCAATACTATTTAAACTGTAGCTGAGGGGAAAAGTTGGTTGATAACTTCTCTTAAGATATGAGTCCAAAAGTTGACTTAATAAAACGGATGGTGTTCGATCATATTACTTCGAAGTTGCAGTTTAACACTTTTGCTATTACACTTTGAGGTCTCGAAATCAAAGAAACTGCGTTTTATCGAGTGTTTTATTAAAATCAATCATTTTTTGTAATCCTCAAAACGGTAGACGTAGAGGACCTACCATGAAAAGGTAGCATTTTAGTTGTGTGGGTTATATACTTAGACTCTTTAGCAGTTAAAAAATGACTATTCTCAGCATTTTCGAGGGCAACAATCGATGCGTCAAAAATATTCATCTTCCAAGTACAATATTGTATTCTTTTTGGAATTGCACACGGGAGATTCTATACATTTAACGTGTCACTTTTACATTTTAAAGATTCACATAGGAAATGCATTCGTCCTTGAAAAACCACATGAATGCCACAACGCAAACTGACGTTTGCTCGAATGAAGATTATGCAATCAATTCAAATGTTTAATATTATTGTCTCTGGGTAAAGTATGGTCGAGTGACTATAATGTAGCATGCATAACCTGAATGTATGTTCTGCCATCTTTACTTTATGCTTGAATACTTTAGGAAACGCCCAACTGATTGAGAATTGGGTAATATTTGGGGCTTCCGATGCATATTAGATGGCATGAGACATAAAAGCTAGGATATACAACAATATTCTGAGGGTAACATTATCAATGACTTTAAATTTGACTTCGAACAATCCATTACAACCAGAAGATTGAATAAGGTTATTAACATCATTTGTCCAATTTCAACTGTGACAGAGACCATCTGCCTTAATTACTGCTTTACAAATATTTGATATTATTTCCAACATTTTTGAAAGTAAGTATATGGCAGACATTTACAAGCATTCTTTAAGCTCTGTAAATACTAACTTTCACATTTTGGCAATTTTCTTCGATCTACCCTTTCCTATTTATCTAGTATTAATTTAATGGGAGAGAGGTCAAGAGTTTAAAGTTTAGTTAAGTTGATCTAGTGTAGCACCACCATAAATTATGGCGAGTATAAGCAATGAAACACAAATTAATTATTAAATCAGAGTTAATATCTCTCTTGCAGTGTCTATATTCACCAAAAACACTATATTTTATCTAATTTTAGGTAGAATATACTGTGTAGACAAATGGGTAAGTAGAATAGCCGAGGAACAATCACTCATTTAAACCCAGAAACATTCTACCGTTCTGCAGCTCATCCGAAATTAACAACAGAACACTGAAAGCGTAAATTATTACATCATTTATTTCACAGGAAAATCATATATAAAATGGCTTGTCTGTCAATCCTCCTTTGTTGAGGTAGAGATCATTATATATATATATATATATATATATATATATATATATATATATATATATTCCGTACTTTCTTTACTTTAGATTTAACGTTCTTTTTTTCTGGGATAACACCATAGCTGATTATCATTATAAAAAATTATTGCGTTTTAGTTTATCATTAAAGAAATATTATTTGGTTTTGAAATATATTATTCTGCCTAAATTACACAAGAATCCTTCGATCTGTTTTGAACAAGTCCTGGAGGAAACGCCCCATAAAACAGGAACTGTACGACCATCAACCACCTTCAAAAGACATCCAATTTAGATGAACCAGACAGGCGGGACACTGCTGGAGAAGTAATGGTGAACTCATAAGCGAAGTACTCCTGTGGACCCCTTCACACGGAGGGGCAAGTGTTGGACGACCAACGAGAACATATCTTCAGCAGCTCTGTGCCGATGCAGTATATAGCCTAGAAGACCTGCTGGGAGCGATAGACGATAGAGACGAGTGGCGAGAAGAGTCAGGGAAATCTAAGCTGGCAGCATGAAATGATGATGATGATCCTGCTAAACAATTCATTTTCGAACGGCGCTTATCCAATTGTCAACTTCCCGAATAAAATATTTGTAAAAAGTTGGTAGACTGATCAAATGCCTATCGTTATCTAATTTCTTAATACAATAATTGAAATTGTGCCACATCCTGCTTGTGGTGAAGTGGTTGCTTTTTTTTAAATGATGGGTTGAAAAGTGTAACGGATATTATTGTAAATAAATAATTAAGAAAACTATAAAACATCTAATATATGAAATACGATGCCCTTGTATTAACAAAGTAATAGAATGCAATTTTGAATACCAACAATATGATATAAATCATTTACTTCAGAATATTAGATCCTTGCCACTAATAACTGGTGATAGACGTTCAACCTATGCAATCATTAATTTTTTTGGCTGCTCTAATATCTTTTACACTTGTTAAAAATAGCTTCCCATAATGCTTTTTAGCAGCAAACTGAATTTCGTTTTAGAACAAATTTCTCTTGAGGATGCCCCCCAAATTTTGACTTAGACCTTGTAGAAAATGATGTCCATTTGATCAATCTACTATTTCTGAATACCCATTTTTGTCAGATTACTGTTGCATGGTTACTTTGCGAAGTTTCATTTTCCACATAGATAGAAAATGTTTTTTTTCAAAATCAAACCTGAAAACCGTTCTTAAGATATTCAGTTCATCGTTCAAAAGTTGCTGTGTTTTTTACCTCTGATACTGGAGAACTTCCATTCCATTATTTTTCCACAATTTCGATACAAAAAACATAGTTTATTGTTGAGTGATTATTCGTACAAGCAACTTTTTTTTTGTTTTTAACTTCACCTGCTACCTGATCATTGGACTAATCAAGCATTAATTGGCACCGGCCATTATGAATAATAATGTCGATCTCAATTTGTTAACGCTTTCTATTCAATTCCCAAAAGTTCATCTCATGTACCATTTCTGACAAAAAATATGGAATTATTAGTTAAAGAATGTTTTTTTACTTTTCTTTTTTACTTATCAGTTAATAAACAAATTACAGAGAAGACGCAACACTTTTTCTCTCATAGCTGAACATTCTGTTTTCATAAACATACCCAAACATAATTTGATTAAATTGTTTAACAAACTAAATCAAATAGTTTATATTAATGCTATATTTTTTCACCAAACTGTGCAGAGGAAAATATCCTCGATGCTTGCTTAATCTATATTATTTCTACAAGTAATAGAAGCTTCAAATGGGGTTTGTTATCATCTTTCATACAACTGTAACATGTCAGAAGAATCAAAATGGAGGTGATTTGGGATCTTTACCGATATCCAACTCCATTTTTCAACACATTACTTTGTTATTGACAACATACTTGCGTCATGTTTTTCAGTTGTTCCAACCTAATCTTCAAAACAAAGTTTCATTTTCGTTTGAGCTCACTCATCGAAAGAACGTACACAACAATATCCTCAGTTCGACACTTTTAAGCATTCGTCCTACATCAAACATCCAAACTGTGTCAATTCTTTTCTGTCCATGATTAACAACTTATGACTCAGAGCTGAATAATTTGCACTGGTTACCAAATATTTTGACATTTTCAACGCAATTGTACGTGCGCAGAATTTATTTTATTTGACGAAAGTGAGTGCAGTCAGTCTTTGTTATAAATTATTTTTCTCCAAATTTACTCTATTTAATTTGGGGTAAGATAGCCGTTTGCAGAATAATTTTGAAAAAACGTAGAATAATCATAAAAGGAATCAGGAATTATTCCATCACACCGGTGACCAATTCCTCAAATAAAAAAAAAATCACAGTAAAAATGGTAAAAGCGATTACATATTAAATGTAATTATCATGTAATTCAGTCTATTTTATATAAAACTATCCTGCTTTATCTTTTGTGTCATTCCTGATTTATTTTCAGCCGATGATAAATCAACTAAAGTGATAACGTGTGGCAAGAAAAGGAAAAGATGGTCGGAAAGTTAGTTAGGGTTAATCTACTAAAGATGGGTTCACGACAGGAGTCCGAAATGAAGAAACGGTGATATATATTTGGCAAAAGAGAACTAGAAATAGCGATCTACCCAAATGAAGCCTGAGTTGCATCTGTAAGATATGGACTTTTAAAAGAATTTCAGTTTTCATTTACTATATGACGTGTCCTGACGTTATTTGGCCACGATCACCTTCAATGAAAATAGATTCTCAGAGCAACTATTTATAAAAATAAAGACTTTTATATGAAAAAGGAAACGTTCAGAAAAAATATTTGATGTAGGATTTGTTATCAAAGAGAACAGTTATGTCCATCATTCCGATAATATTAGTGTGAGATCTAAGTTTTGAAATATTTTGGTAACGTGAGGTATAATTAAGCAGCTCTGGATCTTTCAGCTGACGTTGCGAAGATGACAATCCCCCTTTGAGTGTGAAATGCCAAACTCGGCTGAGATTTATAGTACTACTCACAGGATTTCTCTCAGTACTTTATACTACGCTCAACGTTCATTTGTACATATTTCCTATCACACATGATCTCAAGCGATGAAAAACTGTCAGCACGCCAACTAATATTATACTAAAAAGGATAAACAGTTTGAAGTTAGGATTGAGATATGTAGGGATACTCTGTATCCCCCAAAGCTCCAGGAATTGATTTTCACTATATAATGATTTAGCGCCAACTTTTTTTCAGGGAAGGGCAGTTCGAATGGAGTAATGATTAGCAAGCTAGACTAGTCAACTTTCACGGGTGTGTTCAAGTCTCATTGGATGCCCAATTTCTACGGACTTGGGCCAGTTCTCAGAAAAAGCTTGGCAAATTACTATGTGGGTCTAAGGTGTTGTAATGGTTAACAAACTAGGCTAGCAAACCTTCACAATTTAGGTCTTGTTTCATTGGATGTCCCATTCACAGGGCCTTGTGCCACATCTTAGCAAAAGGCTTTGTAAATTCCATTCTGAGTGAGTATTGTCTTTTTCTACTTTTAATAGTTAAACACATGAACATTACAGAAGAAAGATGTACATCTCATGATATCTATCAGATCAAGTAATAAGCTTACTCATATTTGTGTTTATGAATTCTAGATTTTTGGATTTTTTTCAATAGTTGTAAAATACTAAATGAAAAATAACAATATTTTATCTATCTTTTTACAATCGTTTTCCAGAACCCATTAAGACGAAATATCGATGCTATGCAAGGGAAGTTTCATATTAATTGGTCGATTTTATTCCCAGAACAAAATCCTTAACTTCCAGTAATATATATTAAGCCACAAAGATTATATGTCTTTCTTAGTCAAATCCATTAGTACTGTACTTTCTATATGAAACTATTCAAAAATATTTCGTCATAAGAATTCGAATTTGTGTCCGGAGTTCAAAAGCTGGACAAGACAGTATGCATTTCACTTTCTGCTAATGCTCAAGGAAAAAGGTATAAATCCAACTGTGGTTTCCTCAGCTATGGTAAATAAACGGGTAAACTGGTTATTTAGCTTTGGTCGAGCAACCAGTCTAAGAGAAAAAAAAACTCCGATTTCAAACTAGCAGTTCTTTGCTTTAAAAATGTCTTTTGTCTTATCCTGCCTAGGGTGGAGAGATTAGGTAAATATGTTAAATTCATAGAAATTTCATTGCCTTAAATGGTAGATGCCTCTAAAAACTTTAAGCAGGATAATAATCGGCATTTACATAGTAGTTTTGTCATTTTTGTAAGTGGTAGTTAGAACAAGAAAAATAACTAAATGGATGTGTTTCAGATAATTATAGTAATATTTGCTTTCCTTGTATAACATATCTTAACTCTTAAATAATAAAAACAAAAAAGTATATAAATATTTAAAAAAGTGAGGGTCATCCGTCTCCATAATCAAGTTGTTTGAGCATCATACTGAAGATGAGGAAGAGAATCGATGGCAGGACGTAAATTTTGTTCTCAACATTAGTGAATAGGAAAGGCTCTGCGAGAACATTGGTTCTTTGTCTTGGCTACGCTGGTTTTCCTGACTCTCGATGATCTTGTTCTTGGACTTTGGAGGACAGTCGAGGCATTCCATGATTTCCCTTATCCCTTCTCTGTTCACTGTGTCGAATGCTTGCGTTTGATGGACAGTCAATATCTAATACCGCTTTGATAGCCGCCGTTTTAATATTCGAATATTAAGAGTCCTAATTATCCAACGTTTTGCGCTGGCACTTTGGGTGATGGGTATTACCTCTTCAGGTCCACACTGAACTGTAATGGTAAAACTGGAAAGGGCCCATCTACAGGTCAAATTAAATTACTGTCTTAGAATGATACTAAACTTTATCTAATAAGCTATTTCACCAATTTACCTGGTGAAAATATCTTATCCCAAACAGCTCGAAATGCAACTTTTAACGCTTAGACGACTTTTTCATTAGAAGGACAATTCTATAATTGAAAAAAAAAAACAAAACAAAACAAAAGCATAAAACGTTAAAAGTAGAATTTTACTTTAGTTTCTACCCATGAAATTAAAAATTGAGATCATTGGAATGAGAATTGTAGATGTGATTAGATTTCGGAAACATATCAATTCTTATGAAGGAGCCCCCCACTACACACACACACACATGCATATATATATATATATATATATATATATATATATATATATATACATGCTCCTTCATAATATATATATATATATATATATATATATATGTGGATGGAGTAAATATAAGAGAAATCAATGAGTATACTTAGTAATTTACACTATGAGAGATTACCTTTTACTTTGTTACTTAAAATTTTAGTACAAGTGTTTATTAATCATAATATCTTTTCACGAAGTCATTATTTTAGAGATTTCAATTATTCCATGGAATTTTTTAATCTAAATTTTGAATACTGCAAATCTTTAAATTTCTTTGAGATGAAGAATTCTACATTAATCGAAGGTAATGAAATATGTTAAGCAATTAATTGTAAATAGTTTGCATAATGAAAGCTTTCCAATCACGATTCGTTCACACTTTTCTTTTTTAATTCTTGTACAACAAAGCCACTTGCAACCATTCTTGTAATGCATCAGTCTTATTCACTGGCCGCCTTCCAGTTCTTGTAATTTATTACTCCTTTATTCATTTTGAACGATCAAATATCAAAGGTAATGTCAATAACATTACACAATAACATCTTATCCCTGTTTCATTAATGCATAATACAACCTGCAGTTTATGTCGCACCAATTTGTATTTGATGTTTTGCATCATTTTTTTAGGCTTCAGTAATCACCTTCTTCAAGTGTATAACGTGCAGTATTGCACGAGAATTTCCTCAACCGTGATATTCATTTTTCTAAGCGTACGTTAAATGAAAATTTATCACAGAACGCCGAAATATTACAAACATCTCGGATAGATTCGATCAATATATTGTAAATTCATTAAAATGTGTTTATGTTTATGCATCATCTTCATCAAGTTATGCTGATTATAAGTTTTTCCTTGACTCTCTCGCTATTCCTTCCCATCGTCCATTGCTAATGGCAGGTCATTTACACTTCGTCCAATGTTTATAGAGAGGTGATGAATGCAAGACCTTGCTGGACGTTCTGCACTGGAGTGTCCATATATGAGAAAGTTTAGGTTTGGCTGTGTGGCCAATTTTTTAAACATTGTTGCTAGTGCTCCAACGTGCTTTTTGTTTATACGCGTGAAAGGCGCAGCTTTTTGAACCAATAGATTGAATTAGATTCATGTTAATCTTTCTTTGGCTATTTTTGTCATCAATACTTGCCATATTTATAGAATAACAGCAGTTGTTTCCAAACTGAACTATTTGATACAGGCTATTGAGCTTCGAAGGTTCTCCCAATAGCATCATGTGAGGAACACCGTTCATTTGCTGTCAAGTTCTTTCACCTTGTTTCATATCCACCATGCTGCATTCCATTTCTTTACGTTTGCGTCATTAATATAACACACACACACTCTCTCTCTCTCTCTCTCTCTCTCTCTCTCTCTCTCTCTCTCTCTCTCTCTCTCAAAATGTTTTATTCATTATCTACTCGGGGAAACTTTACAGCGGCTGCATGTTTCTTTTTTGTGCGGCTTAAACTCCCTGCTCTGATCATACCTTTCTTGTCAAGGGGTTATACATACCCAGTGAGATATTTCTTGAATGTAGATTGTATATGTTTTCCTTCTCATAAACAAGTTATATTTTGTTTCTTTCCCTTTCTCATTTTCCTCGTTTTTATCTTCTAATTTAAGATTCACAGCACGTTTTCATTCGTAGTTAAGCGTAGAAAATGACTTTTGGTAGGAGTAAGTTTATCAATTTCTAGTTTATCTCCGCAAGCCTAAATTAGAATTTGTAAAAAAAATTATGATTTTAAGTTTTAAACTTTTAAGTTTTAAACTTGTAACCATCCAACAAACCCTTTTGATTTAAATCAGACTTTGTGACTTGTTTTAATTCCTTATTTTCATAATTAAACTTTTATTTAGAGCAATTTTTTAGCTTCTGTTTACATCAGTCTTTTGCTTATATTTATATGAGTCTTCTGTTTGTATAAGTCTTTTTTGTGGTACTATTTCTTGGATATTTTTGAGCATTTGAATATTTTCAAAATATAGAAAATACAACTAATCTTTTTTTTTAGTGTTTGTATTGTTGGAAAATTAAAATTCATCCAAAATGTTTTCACAAAAATATAAAAGTTATTATGCCACATAGACTTAGAATACATTACTTTTGTCCAGGTATTATTCGATATTTTTTATGTTCTAACTAAACATTTCTGAGGGTTAACTATATTGATTTTTACAATAGACACGTCTTCACGTATTGAATTCATTTCATCGTGAGTTTGCCCTTGAAGTGGGGAGAATATAGCTTCATTCATTTGCTTTTCCTTTTTTATTTTTCCTTTTACTTCAATCTATGTTATCTTCTTCGTAGACCTTTTACTAAGATATATTTTTAACATTAAAATAGTAATTTATTATTTCTTATTGGTGTTAGGGAAAGATACTAATTTTTTTAAACACACTTGTCAAATAAAAATTGGATGGAGGAAAAACTTTTTCCTCCATGTCTTCACTGACAAAATATTTAACAAACATTTACTGACAGATTTAAATAAGATGGAGATGATCACTTAATATTCGTGTCTAAACTATAACCTTGTCGAGATTGGCCAAAATGCTGGGAAGAGTTCCGGAGACCTAAGGAAGCTTGCTGTTACACAGTCTCCAACGAGTTACTATCAAATAACGTTGGTGTGAAAAACACTCAGGATGTTTGATAATATATGTGTGCTAGTATATATATTTTTTCTTCCAGGCAGCGGTTGCATCGATACTGCTATATGGATGCACTACATGGACTCTAACAAAACGGCTGGAGAAGAAGCTAGACGCAATTACATAAGAATGCTGCAAGCAATCTTGAACAAGTCCTGGCGGCAACACCCCACAAGACACCAACTGTACGGCCACCTGCCTCCTATCACGAAAACTATTCAAGTTAGACGAACCAGACATGCAGGACACTGCTGGAGAAGCAGGGACGAACTCATAAGAGATGTACTCTTATGGACCCCCACACATGGCCGAGCAAAGGCAGGACGACCAGCACGAACATACATTCAGCAACTATGTGAGGATACGGGATGTAGTCCAGAAGACCTGCCGGAGGCGATGAACGATGGGGAAAAGTGGCGAGAGAGGGTCAGGGATATCCGTGCTACCAGCACGACATGATGATGATGATGATGATGATATATATAATGAAAGAATGAATGAAAGAGAGAGATTTGAACAGCAAACTTCAAAGCAAACACTTCTTCTAGAATGCAATGACGGTCCAATATCTGATGCTTTCCGAAAACAACACTACAAATATCTCAGTCCTGTTCTTTAAAATACGAAGTGAATGGTCAAAAGCGTTTTGAACTGGAGAAAAATTTCAAATCATTGCTTTCCCATAATTCTTATAGGCGTAACTTTGTCGGAAACAAAATTGTTAAATGAAAGAAAAATAATAAGGTTTGCTTGCATATATATATATATATATATATATATATATATATATATATATATATTTACTAATCAATTATCTATCTATCTATCTATCTATATATATATATATATATATAATCAATTATCTATATATATTATATATATATATATATATATATATATATATATATATATATATATATATATATACTTTATATATATATTGTGTGTATGCAAGTGTGGGATAGAGGGAGAGTCATATAAGCGAAAAGTTTAAATATTCAGAATTGTTTGATACTTTAAAGTTCCCGGCTGCTTTCCAGCATACAAATATAGAATAGTTTGCTAACGATAATATATATATATTATATATATATATATATATATATATATATAAATTTGTTTAAGTAAATATATATATATATATATATATATATATTTACTTAAACAAATATATATATATATATATATAAATTTGTTTAAGTAAATATATATATATATATATATATATATTTTTACTTAAACAAATATATATATATATATATATATATATTTGTTTAAGTAAATATATATATATATATATATATATATATATATATATATATATATATTTTTACTTAAACAAATATATATATATATATATATATATATATATATATATATTTTTACTTAAACAAATATATATATATATATATATATATATATATATATTTTTACTTAAACAAATATACATATATATATATATATATATATATATATATATATATATATATATATATATATAAATTTGTTTAAGTAAAAAAATCTATTACTTTTAGTTTTACTCCTTTGGTAACCAGAGCTTCGTCTATGAAGATCTTCTCATGGTAACTTTTTGGTATGGATTTTTTTGAGTTTCAACGGGATATTTTTTAAACTTCTATTTATCAACACTTTTTTCGCCCTTTTTATAGAAACTGACTGTACACATTCATGGTACTCATTGGGTAGTGAAGTATTCGATTCCAGCGATCAGCTTCTCTGAGTATGTCTGTCCGTGTTTTCTCACTTGCTGGTAACTATACTCGATACTTTAAACAAATAGAATTAGTTAGAATTCCTTTTTTTTATTACAGGAATTGAAAATGGAAGTTATTTTTAAGATAATCTTGTTCAATAGTCCTATATTATTATTGATTTTTCTTCCTTTAAGTTTTGTTCTATGATTTCACCACTGCAGAATCAACTTCTTTGTAAATTATATTAGAATATTTAGGTCTTTTGTAACATACAAAGTTCTGTTTTCAGAAAATATGCTTGAGTAATTTATTTCTATTGGATCTAACATCGTATGACTTTTTCTTGTTCACTAAATTGAAATTCATCTGATATTTAAGATTTGAAGAAATGCTGAACATAAAATGATTGGCGACGATGCAAATTGATAGTTTTTCAAAAGAGGAGTTTCAGACTTACATCGTCTGCTTCATGATAATGAACTACAGCGCAGAAAATGAATGTGTTACATATATATATATATATATATATATATATATATATATATATATATATATATATATATATATATATATATATATATATAAGGATCATTAAATAAGTTTACAGACTTTTTTCTTATGGGCACTTTTATTGACAGTACACACATGGAATTCTAGTCCCCATCAAAGTAATGTCCTCCAGTTGCAATGCACTTGCTGTACCGTTCCAACAACTTCTGGAAGGCCCTATGGAAGTTCTCTTGTGTGACCTTCGTCACAGCCTCAATCATCTCCTCCGTTGTCTCAAAACCACAGCCTCTGAGCTAAGCTCATAACCAAAAGTTATAGGGAGTAAGGTATGGACTACAGAGAGGGTGAGGAACTGTCTAAGTGCCCATCTTGGTCAAATAGTCTATGACAAGGATTGAGTTGTGAACTGGTGCATTGTCCTGGTGGAAATGCCACTGACCCGATTTGAAGAGTGGTGGCCTCTTCCGATGGAATCTCTTTCTGAACTCCCTTAAAACCTCAGCATAATAACCCTAACCCTTTGGCCAATCAACTCTGGTGTTCTGACTTCCTTACTCCTCCAACACCTCTCATCATCCCTCACAGACTCCCTGCCTTCCACTCAAAGTTTGATGCTCGATTCATGCAGGATGGTTAAAAAGCAGTCTGAAGCATTCCATACATTTCTGTGGCATTTTCTTCCAAGTTTAAAACATAATTTTTTTGCATTTTCTCCTAAAGTGTCCTAACGTCCAGATTGCATTTTTGAAATTCACCAGCTGTGACAATCAGGCTTTAGTAGGGTGTATTTCAATTCCTGCTTTAGCTGTTCATTTGAACCTGAAATGATAAAAATCGTTAGTCATCTCATAAGATGTATAGTAATAACATACTGAATTTTCAAGGGTCTACGACAATATAAAATGCCAGTACAAAAAAAAGTCTAAAAACTTATTGACTGCATCACATATATATATATATATATATATATATATATATATATATATATATATATATATATATAGAGAGAGAGAGAGAGAGAGAGAGAGATAGATAGTGTGTCTCTGAACCGTTGTAAACAAAAACTCTCAGATTTTCTTATGGAATTTGGTATAGAATTAAGAAAAACACGTTTTTCGAAGGAAATAAATTTATGCTCACTTTTTGCTTTTTTATCTTACGAAACTTAAGCAATTTGGGGAAGTATAGAATAACTGTACATTCATCTAATGAACAATTACCGTATAACAGAAATTATTACTTGCGAACTTTCTGAAATTCCTCATAAATATTTTATATAAATATTGAATATGAATAAATACTTTTAACTATTTTTTTTCTTTTTTTTGTATGATATAATTAAATGACTGAATTATTATATTCACAAAATATCCCATGAGGACACATTTCTCACTGGATAAACCATATGATTATCGTTATTGTCTGATTGCGTGTGAGATATTTTGTTTATTGTTTATTTATTCATTCATTTTTCTCGGAGATGTACTTTGAAAAAAGAAATAAAAAAAAATAGGAAAGAATTACTGTATTGATTAAAGAAATAAAATGTAAGAATGAACGAGAATATATCAAAATCATTTGCTTACCTGGTAATCATTTCTGTTTTTGCTGGTTAATGTCTTATTTCTGAGTACATGAAAAATGTAAGGTCTATAAAAAATGAGGGTTATATGTATTGCATTAGTGGTTCCTTTTTGTTTGGCTTCGTTTGGTTTTATGGCATGTCAACCATTGTCGGCTATTTTAGGCCAATTAAACCATTCATTCTTTACACACACACACACACACACACACACACACACACACACACACACACACACACGCACGCACGCACGCACGCACGCACACACACACATATATATACACATATATATATATATACATATATATATATATATATATATATATATATATATATATTTATCGTAAGTATTTTTTCCATGAGAAACATCCTAGTGCGAAAAAAAATATAGATTCAACGTTCTGATAAAAAATTAAAAAAATAGTTTCAATGAATATTTTTAAAATAATCTTATCAACACTATTATCGCGTTTTACATTTTTTCAAGCGCAAATAATTTCAATCAACAAATCATATCCGAAAAAGTGTATGCAGCTAACACAACAACAAAAAAATAGTAATTCTTTAAAATCTTAACTTTTTTGCACAAGAATAGTTTTAGAATTTATGCATTCACAAATTCAAACTGCATAAATTCAAATATAAAAAAATAATAAAAGCATTTTTATAATTCAACAGATGTCATTCCATCCATCCGTACAAAGGAGATAGTTATTGTTTGGCCGATTTTGAACATACTTTCAGAAATTGTTCGAACCATCTCTGCAAAGCTTTTAAACAGCACTAGGAGATACTATCATAGGTTTTACCGCGTTTATTTTATTTATTTTTTTCCTTTCAATGCTTAGATCGAATCTGCTTGCCACTTCATCAACGAGGTTTAGCATTCATCTATTGCAACATCTACAGAATCGTATGATGCTCACCCTGTAAAGAAATTTATAATTTTAATAATTTCTTTAAAAAATGAATCAACTTTCGGTATTATATAACACATATGAGATAAAGTTGCCGTTAAATAAACGAAAACCGGACAAATCAAACCAGCTTTTATTTATAACTGACTACTTTAATGTAAAAATAACTCTGTCAAATTGCGCATTTCCATTCTCTTCATAATAATTCATCATCATCATCATCATCATCATCATCATTTCGTGCCACAGGTACGGATATCCTTAACCCTCTCTCGCCACTTCTCCCTATCGTTCATCGTCTCTGGCAGGTCTTAAGGGCTGCATCCCGTATCCTCACATACCTGCTAGATGTATGTTCGAGCTGGTCGTCCTGCATTTGCCCGGCCATATGTGGGGGTCCATAGGAGTACATTACTTTTGAGCTCGTCCCTGCTTCTCCAGCAGTGACCTGCATGCCTGGTTCATCTAACTTGGATACTTTTCTTGATGGGAGGCACGTGGCCGTATAGTTGGTTCCTTGTGGGGTGTCGCCTCCAGGAGTTTTAAAACATTTAATTCTCTCCTGTTTTTTTTTTTACCCACTTTATCATGACCAAGTGTCAAACTTTTAATAGAGAATAAGTATATAATCTCGCTGATTACCAGGCCTAAAAAAATCGATTTTTTTTTAAATCAAAGATAATATGTCTCTTATATAACTCCAAAATAATGAAATAATCTTTAAAATGTATATAATATTATTCCTACTTATCGGGAAAAAATTGAGAAATCAAATTCAAGTGAAAGTTACTCCTCCATATATGGAAAATGATAAAATGAAGTATTGATTATCCTTTAAAAATTTCTGGGATTTTGAATAAATCTGAAGCTATCCTCCTGACTCGTTGTAATCGAGACATTAACTCGTACTAAAGAAACAATAAAAACAAATAAACTCTCCTTTATTACACACAATTAGTCCAAACTTGAATAAAAATGAATCTACGCCTATTCATTTTAATAACTAGAATCGTACAATTAGTGAGTAATATTTATTGGTTGGTTGGATAGTTGTATGGAAGGATGGTGTTTGAAATCACAGGACCCTTTGTGGGTTATTTAATCCCATATCCTCCTTCTCTCTCTCTCTCCCTCTCTTTCTCTCTCTCTCTCTCTCTCCCAATATATATATATATATATATATATATATATATATATATATATATATTTCGTACTATTAGGTCCAGTTAAGCCGGAGTTGGGAATAATTCCATCAGGACAAAAAAAAAAAAATCAACAGTGAACATTTAAATTTTCCTGGTAAATATCTCAATGTAACAGACATTACAGAGCAATAATTTCTTTAAGAAAAAAACAAAACCGGTGACATTAGGATGAATCCTTATATGACCGGTTTTGTTTTTTTCTTAAAGAACTATATATATATATATATATATATATATATATGATTCGAAAGTATAGTTTGTTGGCAATTTTATCTATAAAGTAGTTTTTAGAACTCATTTATTTGCTCTCACATAAGCGGTTTGAAATATTCTTATCAAGCACTCATAATCGACATTAATCATAAGTTTGAGTTCAGTTAAATAGTTTCAAGTACTGCGATATAATATTAACAATTCTATTTATCTAGTATATTTGTGTAATATAGATAATGTCCACAAAGCTGAATAGTTTCAAATAACAACTGTTACGAATAATCTTTTTTATCCATAAATGGGGCCATGAAAGGTTTTCGGAAAAATGGTTAATTCCCGTAGTAATAGCATTGGAGGGTTGCGCCACAATCGGTGAAGTCGCATGACTGGAGCCTCTCAATTAGATGCAGTTCAGAAAAACCATCCCTCTAAGTTGGTCTACGTTGAATTAAAATGCCTTTAAAATATCATATATTTGTCTATGGTTATCTGGCTATACTAGCGTCGAAGTTTTCAGTTTATATCGGACATTAAAAAATAACCCTTTCATTCCCATCGAGAAACCCAGCTCTTTCTATTTTATTATGTATCTATCACGTATGCCAATCTTTTTTATATGCATACATTCGTATGTACATACATAAGCACTAGGGTTTTGCCCAACCAGGAGAGTCCACATCACATAATGGGTAAAGTGCTGAACTGGTCTCGAACTCACGCCCTTACGTTCACTTTCTGACTAATACTTCAAGGAAAACTATGTCTTCATTATCCTTCTATCTATGGGTTAAAAAGTATCATTGTAGTTCTCCAACGATGATCGCTTTGACAGAAAATAAACCAGAAATTTAGATGTCATCAGGCAAAGAAACCAAACAAACTATATATATACATATTGTCATCCACAGGCAGACTGTTTCGTTCTATCAGAACTCTTCATTGTGGCTAGACACGTATGACGCTCGAAGCTGGGATCGAAACCCATCCAACTTTACGTTAGACCAAGTCTCAGGCCGCTCGGCCAACAAGCGTACCACGTTGACGAAGGGGATTTTTACGGTATTTATGTAACAACAGCAGCAGCAGCGTCCGTTTATTTACATTTTTATACCCTATCGGCTACCAGAGTGCTCAGTTCTTTCGAAGAGCTTTGCATTATGCGAGCGGCGGCCGAAAATTCCTACGCCAGACTGCTCAACCTCCATGGGGGAGCGTATATATTGTCATCCAAAAAAGGGAAAAGTGGATAAATCAAACACTTACAACGTGTATAGAAGTAATATTTCGTTCTTTATTCACTGAAGAACCTCTTCAAGTTAAACATTTTTTGATTTTTTTTTAGCCTTTTAGTATTTCAGGAAATAGATAAAATAATGGAGAACGTAAAAAAGTAAAATGGGAGAGAAACCGTCAAGAGACAAAAGACCGACAAGTAAAGAACAGGAAGGGAAATCGATATAGGTTTAAGTAATGATGGTAGGGTTTATTGGTTTTGACTGTGATCATCTGGGTCGATGGTCAAAGCTAGGTACTATCAATTATATGAGGTTTCAATAAGAGATTTGACCAGATAAATGAGGATTAATTTCAGTCAGAAAGAAGAAAATATGTAAGGGAGTTTTTTAAGAAAAAGAAAAAGTAAATGTATACCCAGATAAACTCATGCAGATATACCTACGCCTTCATGCTACGATTATACGCATTAATACTCAAAAGAGTCTGGGACAGAAAAAAATATCATATAACAAATATGCAGATGTATACTCACCCCTCTCTTTCCTGTCTCTTTCTCTTTCTATATAGACACACATACATATAGATAGATCGATAGATATTCACTTCTACCGGAGATTTGTCGTAGGAAGATGAAGACATGACAAACATGTCTCAGCTAGATTTGAATTCAGCTTTTTTTTTTCCTTCTCGGTGTTTCGATGGCCTTAAGATCTATAGAATGGTGTAAATCTCTAGCAAATGAATTGCCGTAAGATATACTCCAACACTGATGTTAGTAGAGGGTTTTAAATTAAAATTGCATTTTTTCTGGTATGGGTAAATGACAAACAAAGCAAAGTTCTTTAGGCGTGGGTTTGAAACAAGTCTAGAAGATAAGCACTTAATTAAAACCAGTTTTTTTTTTCACTTAAAAAGGTGTGCTTAGTGTAGTGTTTATCTTCGTAGGAAATGGAATCGGTGAATGAATCCATCCTTTCTTTTGTCAGCTTTAGTAAATAGTAGAGAACAGTGAGTAGTTGGTAAGACAACCAGTTTTGGAGAAAGAAAACTTTGGTTTTTAACCAGCTTTATACTGCTAAAGAAATCGGTCTTGCCTATGGCGGAGACGTTAGGTAAATACCACTTAGTCAAGATTAAAAAGTCAGTCTAACCACCTATTCAAAATAAAATAGAACATGAATTAGAGTTATGCCTACTCGAAGGGCTTTAGCACAAAGAGTACCAAAAGTAGATCTGTTCAGAATTATTAGAGCATATATATATATATATATATATATATATATATATTGGAATCTGAAAATGTCATTTTACCGATAGATAGGTCTCAGAGTATCATCCATATTCCTGAAAATCCTTCACAATATCGATAGATTGTGTTGATATAGTTTTGTGCATGATTTTATCGGTGTTTACATGTATGTAGATTTTATCATACAACATGTGAGAACACATGCGATACCTTGTCCTCATCAGCCACTAACCAGAGGGGATGCTGCAGTTTTAGTATCCAAGGTGATACAGCCTACCCTGGCGCCACCAGCAACCTTTGCCATCGGACAATGCATAAAGACAAACCAAGCAAAAGTTAGTTTTTGTGGCTTAATTTCAGATTGATGTTAAAGGCGTTTGTTTTCAGATATGTTCCTAAAAATAATTATTGAGATCTTTCACATAATGTGCATATTTTACTTGCATATGTTAGGTCGTGGTTTCGCGTTCTTTTTATTTTCGATTAGGTTTTTTTTTCTGTTTTTTTTCCTTTACTGGATCAAACAACTAGAAACAATCGATATATACAATTTTTAAAAATTTCTGCTCGCTAATGGGACCATAAATATTGGTTGTAAGTGTAAATGAAATTTCTTGATCAGGATTTGTCTTATAACTTCCTGTTTAGATTATATATGTGTTTGAGTGTGTGCGTGGGTATACATGTGCACGTGTGCTGGCATATGCATATAAAGTTGGGTTATTTACGTTTCGTCTTGTCTAGGATTCTTATTGCTACATACAAAATTAGGGTATTCGGTGTACTTGACACATTTCTTCACCAGCTTAATAACTGACATGTTCTTGGCCATTGAGTGAAGTGTAAATCAGCGAAGAGTACTAAAATATGAAACGAAGTTTTAACGAAAATATGACTTTTGATTTCTTTATAGGAATACATTATCAAGGATGCATGACTTGTTTTTTTCACTTAAATTTGATACAAGGAAACAGAGCAAATTTTACGGGCTTGGAGATGTAATGATATATGTATACGATAGAATGTCATCGAGAACAATGCGAAAGGTCTTGTGGAACTGAGGAGATTATATTACTCAGACTCTAATGATAAACGACTAGTATACCCTGGTTTGAAAAATATGCAAAAATGAAAATACTAGTGTCCAAGGTTTACAGGTATATATGCAATAGCTTTTAGAATAGACATTTGCAAATGTGGGTTGAGCACTCTGGTGAAGGAATTTTTCGGCCGCCGCTCGCATAATGCAAAACTCTTCGAAATAATTGAGCACTCTGGTAAAAGATAGGGTATAAAAATGTAAACAAACGGCGGCTGCTGTTGCTACATAAATACCTTAACAATTCCCTTAGCCAAACGTTGTACGTTTGTTTGCCGAGCTGTCTGAGACTTAGTCTAACCTAAAGTTGGCTGGGTTTCGATCCCGGCTTCGAGTGTCCTACGTGTCTCGCCACACTGAAGAGTTCTGATAGAACGAAACAGTCTATCTGTAGATGCCAATATATATATATATATATATATATATATATATATATATATATATATATTGGGATATTAGTTGCTAGATAAATTATTATGCTCACCCATAAACAAACCCTTACCTGCTACCATAAAAAGAATTGCCCATGTATTTGCAAGGTCTACCACTGTTCTGTACTATATTTAAGAGATGAAATCCAATAAATCACGATAAGACATGATTATCTATTTTACAACTTACATTTTTCTTGTTACTTTAATCTTGCTCTAAGTACACATTTATTATTTACACCTTCACGATCTGTCAACGAGTGCAATAATGGCTATTTTTTATATACAATCTCATGAATAAAATAATTGGCAAAGAAGCGTAAAGTAAATAGAGAAAATTAACTATCTCTATATTTCTCCTGTTTTCAAAAAAAAAACATACCTGGTATTATCAATAAACTGATAATGATCATTTAATCAATCTGATAATACAAAGTTGGAAATACTAATTTATATAGTCATAGTCATGTTTACTTTTTTTTTTTTTTCATCAAATCTCGAATATATCCTGAGTGTACTATCAGCACATTTTCAAATAACGCTTCTTATTAAGGTAAATTCGAGATTCGATTCAAATCTAGTATTTAAACTAGGACATACGAAAAGAGTAATGTCTTTTAAGATAACGAGCTTATATTCCAGTCTGTGATAGATCAAAGCCAGAGACTTGGATAGCGCCCGGTTATAATAACAAAAGAAAAAAAAAACAATTTCCATTGCACTGAAGCTACTCTGATGATTATTGTTTACATCAAAAACAGGTTTTTAGAAGTAAAGATATAAATTTTATCAACTAACACTCAAATTATTTACTGATAACGGATTCTGATCCAAACAAAGCAACAATGGCAGTTAATATTTTGAACTTGATTCTTAATGAACTATAAATCTAATAGCGAACTTATGCGCGTAATTATTTCACGTTTATTCAACAGCTCTTTGTAGACACGGGGTGCTGTCAAGAGGACTTAACTAGTATGATGGTTGATAGCGTTAGATTGAGAGTGAGAGAGAGAGATAGAGAGAGATTGCGGGGGGAACCAAGCCGTTGGCGGGCATTTTTTCATCACCATCACTGTCATCACTTAAATAGGAATAATGATTTTAGCGTGACAATTGATTTTCTTTTAGATTTAAATGTTTTCGGGGGAATTGCTCAAGTGTTGGAGTGCTAGATTGAAGGACACTAATTGTGATATTACATTCACTTTGGAACTAATACCCATGAGAAAGTTATGAAACACATTTATCCCCATTACTTTTGAGTTAAATAAAACTACTGCCGTTCTTCTACAGTGATGGATTTGCTATTAAATAACACACAAAGGTTGATATGCTATTAAAAACAAAAAAAAATATTCCGTACCATTGGTTACGTCTGGCAGCTACTAGATTTCCAGCTCTTTCGATTAGAAATCTTCATCTACAGAATAAAATGTTATTTCCAACTACACCTTCCTAGTATCTAAAAATGTCAACACTACAGTAAATCTCTATCAAACCAGTTTACCTCTTCCTAATTATTAGTAGAACTACAGACTGATTTCATAGAATAAATTTCAGTATATAAGTCTATAAATAAACCCCATAATTATCATCTTCAATGTTGGAGATATGCAATAATTGAAAATAAAAATGAAATTTACGGCAAAAAATAATGAAAATTCCACTGAGACTCGCAGTTTAATGTAATGAATAGTTTAATGTAAGCGAGAGATAATAACGGCATCTTTGCAGTTTATTTTTAATGTTAACGGTAAATATTTCTGAAGATCGCATTGTGTCCACCCTTTTAATTTTCTTTTTGATGTTCGGCAGCTGCATCTTAAAGAAAATTACCGAACACAAAGAGGAAAAAAGTTCACTGAAAAGAAAAAGCAGATACGTCGTCCAAGAAAAAATCCCTTTCATTTTATGAATGTGTTTAAGCTTCCTTTTAAAGCTATTTCAAATAAGTGAGATGTGGAGTGGTATTTCTGAGTCGATGAAAGAAAATATCCTATTGTTTTATGCATTGTAGGTTTACTAGCTTTGAAATTTTAGCTACTTTTTTATCTTATGCTAGTTGCTAACTGACTGTCTCTTTTAAAAATTCACTAAATCTTATGTGATCATTTCTTTTACTTCGCGGTTGAAAACTTGTTATCGCTCAACAGACAGTCACCAGGTTACAGGATTTGAGAAAGTTGCTATTACTTTGTAATGTACGAAGATATTTAAACGTTACTCTGTATCTTGCTGATTTTTTTCTAAAATGTGACTTTAACGTGTAGTCTTTATAAAGGCGACCAAAAGACTAAGATGATTCACTAGTTTTCCAATATGCTGGTAAGATGAGGCAAGATTTCCGGTATTTTTGCTAAATCCGTGATGGTTGCGAACCACACTAGACTGAGATACCGAGTGAGTTGGTTTATTTTTCTGCCATATGAAACTTTGTAAGTTATTTAATGTCAAATCCTTTTTATACATATATATTGAATATACGGTTTCTGAACACATTGCGTGGATAACATTTTTAAACGAGCCTATGCTCATTCTTTTTCACACGGTTTAATAGTTTAACTTTGTCACGTGGTCTCCCACTGAGAGAAGAGAAATAAGGAATTTCTACTATCCCCCGTGTTCGAATTAGTAGGCCTTCAAAGGCTGACCGCTAAAAAGAGAAATAGTAACGTAGATCAACTTCGGCTGGCCTGTCCGTGAAAGTAAAGAATGTGGGTCAGAGTGAAAGCCAACAGATGTTTGTACTCAGTGACCAGGGAAAGGAAGGAAAAAGCTAAATGATTGGCTAGAATCTTAAAACGGAAGTAATCCCTTTTTCGGCAGCGGAAATAAGGGTAAGGAAAATCAGTTTTTGGAACAGAGGTCGTCGTGTACAGATGGGGGTGAATCTCGCGCCAAACTCCGGGTAAAGAAAGCGGAAAGAATCTTGGACAAGAGGAAGACCCAATGCCTTCACACCAGGGCTATATGCATAAATAAATTCCGTCAACCCGTAAAAGAGAAAATACTCTCCGAAGGAGCCCGTCGAAAAGATAAGTAAACATTAAGACTGTTTTTCCCTACACGCAATTATATACTCTCTCCCTCTCTGTCAATGTAAGGAAGACGAAGAAAAGAAAAAAAGGAAGAAAGACATTTATCGTCATGTGTTATCCGCTGATAATATAACCAACATGTTGAATATGAGCGTCCGTGTGTGTATTAAAAAGATTGTTATAATTTAATGTTCCCACGTGTTGAAGTTAGTTCATTTGCGTCGTCTGCAATCAAAAAGTTGCTATTTCATATTTCTTTTTCAGCTTCTTTCGCCTTATGTTATTCTCGCTTAAATTATCCTATGAATTCCTTTAAAAATATTATACGGGAAACCGGAGTTGTCGACTACTATAATTAATATTATTATATCTTAATCTAGAGGTCCATACCTTCCATAAATCTAGGGGTGGAAGAGCTAGTGGCCTGGTGGGTGTATGTGTAATGTGAAATTTGGAAACCCCTTGCCAGCGGCGGTCAGTCTAGCCCTAAATTAACACCCACATAATACACCAGTTCATATATATACCCGAGAAAGGACTCTGAACAAGGACTTATTCTACGAGGGATTAAGTACCAGATCGCCCCGTCTTCACACGTGCGAAAAATAAACTCCCCGTTTGGTGATAACAATATTTAAATGCACCAGTTCCCATACGCTTTTAAATGGTTTCTCATCCGGGGATCTTTTTATTTTAATTTGCCGTCACAACTTATATCTATCTAATACGAATAATCCTATTTACAATTAATCTTTCTTGCACACATTTTGATGTTTTCAATAATTGCAATGTTTCACCAAAAATTCAATTAAACATCAGTCATATGTTTACACAAAGTTAAATTGCCTAGTCAGAAAGGGTTGTAGAATACAAATACACCGACTGCACCACTGCAGAGGGGTAACGCCAACGAATGTCCTGGATGTAACACTAAATAATCTTATTGTGAGGTTCCTGTAATGCTGGAGCTTTGGGAAATGTGCAGCACCACTCCATATATTCAACAGCCTCAGCTGACAGGTCCATTGGATGCCGAGTTCACCTGCTATTGTCGTTTAATATCAGTCTACTCACCAGATTCACCTTTATGGCTTGATTTTAAAACAAGCAGACCGTGCCCTATCACCAAATTTCCAAAATTCCGAACGGAATTTCTAGAACTCTATTGTAACTGTACCGTGATAAATTGCACATTCACCTTTCGTGCCACAAATGTTTTGATTGGTTCAGTGACGTTGTTGCTCAGTTAGATTCGAAAAAAGTTCCCGAATGAGACTAACTTGCACGTTCATCTTTACAAATTTCAAGTCACCTACAGAATAAAGTTATATGCAGCGTTTCAATGGACTACCATGATACTACTAACGTAGGAAGTACTTGTGTTCTAATAGCTAACTTCGTAGGAAATAGTCATTGCAAACTATGTTCAAATACTGAATAAGGTTATTTTCATTTTACTTTGCACTAATACCCTTGCCAAACGTATGAATACCTCCATCTATGGATAAATAGTAGGGTTGACTAGGCTCTCTAAATTTCTTATGTCAACCAGTCTAGATGGAGTAAATTGTGAATTCAAACCAATTGAAATCTGCTTAAGGGTTGACCTTGAGTTGAATCTTGCACATCCGGACGTATTGTTAAATGCATACTACCAAAATTGCGGGGTACTGCAAAAGCCTTTAACTGTATTGGTTACTCGATATACACACAGGATACAAATTCATACTAAAACTATTGCTTCACTCTCGTTGGAATTGGAAAAACGGTTCTGGATTATTCCTTCATATGTTAATCAATGCACACGTGGACGGTAAAAAGTATGGACATGTTAAAACGTCACCTCAAATATACAGAGGTGAATAATCAATATTAATTTAAACTCAGAAGAAATGGCATTGAAAGCAAAAAATAAACATTTTTAATTCGAACCGTTTATTTAATTACTGGTAAACGGCTAAGCATTAAAAATCACGTATGAATGCTCAAGCGGAGAATTTTGATGTTTTTTCTCGTTTGGTAATCATTGATTTGCAATATTTAAAATAAATTGAATAGTTATTTATTTTTCTTAACACAAGCGTTACTTGGTCTCCGTGGTGTGAACAAACACAAAAAGGGACGGACTTGAGCGTTCAGCATGAATTTCTCTGAGTGTCACATGTCAGTATGTTGTGTGATTATTTTTGAGGACTTATTTGTTATTTCAGGATAGAATTCACACTTGGAAAGAGAGAAAACAGAAATTTAGTGTCAAAAGGTCGGCAACTTTAAACAGGCAAATGAAATAACAGGCGATTAACTTAAAGACAGGGATTATAGCAACAACTGAAAGATAAAGGCAGAGTAAATGAAAACAAATGTGGCAGAATGATCGATGATTTCTTTTTTAAGAACGGCTGATCGTTTGAAAAATAAAGAAAAGAAAAAAAAATCAATGTGTATCAAATATAGGAGTGTGACATGAAACTACATCTGATGATGATGTTCCAGTTCTGAAGATATGGGAAATATGCCTTTAGTTTCAAATAGGTAAAGCAAAGACAGTTTTGAAGACAATACAAACAATCTGTCGGGTTTCCTTGGAATGTAATTGCACAGTGTACTTGCATTTTTCTCGTTAAGTGCTTGCTGTTTAAATACATGGAGGCAGATACTGTTAATTCAGCAAATTCAAAGTACTAACTCAGGGAGAGAGAAGCTTCGGTAAGCTATATATTTGATATAGAAAGTTTGGATGGAAGAAAAGAAAGAAAAAAATAGAAGTCAGAAGACCAAATTTCAAAATGAATAAAAACAGTAAAGAGCTTCCGTCGTTCATGACAGTAGGGAAAATACTTGGCAGACGGGATAAACCCCTCTCAAATAAAACCGCAACGTTGTACGATTAATTTCTTAGGAAGCCCGACAAAGTATATGTATTTTCTTCAAAATTTTCTTTGATTTAACTATTTGGAACTGAAGGGATTACTCAAATGTATATGTTCGTATTCGACAGAACTGTGAAATGCTGTGGTAGTTCCATGGATTGTATGTCAGAATTGTTGGATCATCATCAATCCTTTCCTAGTAAATTGGCTCAATATAGAGATGACTATAATCAAGCAAATTGATATAACAAAATGTTGAAAAGTGTAGCATATTGCACCGCAGGACAAACAACTAAGGAATCGTAGATATATAAACAATTTATATTTTTATTCTTCGACGGAATCCTGTGTTAAGTAGGAATACAGTCAAAGAGGTTTTGCTCATATTTTTCTTCAGTAGCGAGAACCCTTTGCGTGTATTATTGCTACGGCCGGAGAACACACATGAAATGTTTGCTTGAGTGACCAGCGGGTCTCTTCCTTCACTTAAGAGACCAGCGGACCTCTCCCTTTCGGTTGAGCGAACAATGGATCTCTCCCCTTCGGTTGAGCGACCAGCAGATTTCTTCCTTCTGTCTTAAAATTACAAATCTTATATTGTCTTTTCAAGTCCCATGCGGAAGTATGAACATCCTTTTTGCCTCACGTATTTTTCTTTTTATGGCTGGTTATCGGAACTTACATACTTCCATTTTTTTCCAGTATTTTTTAAATCTTATCTGCGAACAGAAATATCTGTCACTCTATCCATAGGCAATAAATCAAATTCTTCGCCACCCTCCTTTCTCTTCTCTTTCCTGTGACCCACTTTATTGGTGTTATCTTGCGACCGCATTGAATCTGCTATGTACATCGTCGCTAGCTAAGCTAGTATATTACAAAAGGAGTGATTTCTAGTGCTGCAACAGCAGCATAATTCAATATTGATGCGCCCAATTCACTCGAAGAAATTTTGATTTCTTTCTTCTCCAATATAATCTTTTAAACGAGCCATTTTCGGTGAGTGTAGGTGATGGAACATGAATCCTGAATGGTGATCGACATAGTTAAAAATGAATTATTTTAGATGCAATTAGTGAAGCAACAAACACAGAGTATTGCGACACAATCTTATAGAAAAAATATCAATAATGTTTAAATAGAAAATGGTTGCACAATGTCACGTATTCTATCAAAAAAGCTGTGTATACAAAGTAAAATAATTAAATTGTCATATTTTTTTTTCAAATTCTATTCTTTTTTTTTTCATTTATAGTTGAAATATAGCGCAGTCTGGGTTCTTGTAAGGCAACCAGTCTAGGAGAATTAAATATCTCAATTAAAACCAACAGTAATTCACTACAAAATTGACCTTGTCTCATATTCTCTTCGTGCCTGTGGGTTTGAGTAAAGTGTCGTGTGTGTCGCTCTGAAAATTATGCTTTCTACTTTATTTTGTTATCTCAAAACATCTAGGATTAAACATTCCAACGCAGTAAAAATAACTATGTTTGCTTTTTTCTGTGAAAAAAAGTTAAGAATTAATAATAATAATAATAATCCTGACAATAAAGCATCTGCCATGAAGAAAGAACCGTTTCACTGAATCTATCTAATCATACTTAGTGATATTCATCGTCGCTTCGTATAAATTTACGGAGACTTACTTGTTTCAGTATTCTCCCGTTGCTTTGTGTCAGGAATTATCCACTTTCATGGGTTGTTTCATTCCAAAGCAGCAGTTTTTTATTTAACCCTTAGGTCAGGGGTATAATGATATTCATAAATTTCTTAGGGGTATCAGTCCGTAAGTGAACACAATAACAAGACTGGAGTTCGAACTCGTGAACTTCGACCTCGCAAGTAGTTTACTCACTAATCCACGGGTTCTCATCCAGGTAATAATGGAGAGTGAGATAAATCAGTGGGTAGTACATTTTAGCAATACTGAAAGTCATACACATCACATTCAACCTAATTTCAACTAAAGAAAAGAATAAGTTACCGATAAATCTATGTGCGTGACTAGGACGACGAAATATGGACTTCGCGAACAAAATTTTCCTGGCGATCAATCTTTCTTCACTACTGTGAAAAATATTATATTCTTCACTAGTAAAGCTTTGTACGATGGAAGAACATTGTATTTTATGGTATGTCAACCCTTGTATCTTATTCAATATGAAATTGTATATATAGATATTGTAAGCGAAATGTTTGTTGGTAACATTTCAACTGAGCCAGGGCATATTTTTGCCCACAGTTCCAATTATTGCTGTTTAACACTAATAGTTCTTTTTACGTTGTGGAAAAATGAAAAAAAGAAAGAGAGACAGTTGGGGTGAAGGAAGAAAGGGGGGATTTGACGATAAGGAAGAAAAGGAAACATTCGTCAAAATAGAGCGGACATAAATGAGGACAATTTTTTGAAAGTTGTGAACTTTCTAGTTGGACATTTTAATGCATAAACAATTTTCAGAGACCTTTCATTGACTAGACTTTTTTCAGAGTATGAAATTTTATGTACGGGAACAGTGAAAAAATTTTCTCCCCACAGCTGAAAAATTAAGTAAGGAAAAAAGTTTGAATCAAGGCGTCATTTTGATTTTTTCCCGCATTACCTCATGGAAATTTTTCTTCAGCCATTGGAACGTGGAAAGTATCGTTTCAATTTTTAGTTTTCGGGGGAAATTATATATATATATATATATATATATATATATATATATATATATATATATATGTATTCGGTCCAGTTAAACCAGAGTTGGGAATAATTCCTTCAGGACAAGAAAATCATTCAGGATTTGAACATTTAAATTTTCCTGGTGGAGAGCTCAATGTAATTTTTTACAGAGCAATTTTTCTTTAAGAAAAAACCAAAGACCGGTTAATTTAGGATTATAAAGAGAATATTACAGATAGGAAAACTTATATCGGGTTGATGTCCACTAAATGGAAGGAGAGGTATTCAAACTATAAATTTACCTTCTCCCACGAACACCTAAAACACCATACGTCACTATCGAAACAATTCTGGTGTGTAAAAAACAAAGGGTTAACTCCTGAGATAGAATGGTCTATTTTGAAAAAATCAAATACTCCAAATAGTTTTGACGGTAGATGCAATTTGTGCTTAGAAGAGAAAATACATATTTTAACACATAAATGGCCTGATAAGTTATTTAATAAGAGAAGTGAATTAATAGCTAGATGTAGACATAAGACTAAATTTAAACAATAGACTAAAAAAATTTAAAAACATAGAAATAAATAGTGAAACCAGACAAAAAACGTATCCAATATACACACTAGGAAAAAAATGGAAGCTAAATAAATGGTATCGAAATTAATATAAGCATTAATATTTCTCTTAAAAATTAATTATCGAACTTAACATGAAAAGAAAATAAATTAAATAGATAAATAGAAAAGTTAAATTACCGTAATTATAACTGACGGAAGAAATTTGAAAATAAAATAAATAGGTAAATAAAAAAACCGAAATTCAATAAAACGAGGAGATAACTCCTTAATCTCTTCTCCCTCCCCCTCCACTCCACGTGTCTATTCTATTTTATTTATCCATTGGATCTGAAGAAGCCCTGTTATATTTTTCTTCGTGTTTTTGGTTCACATCAGAAACTGAAAAACAGGATGGAAATACATTTATAATCTTAAATTAACCGGTCTTTGTTTTTTTTTCTTAAAGATATATATATATATATATATATATATAAAGTCGCTTGCTCTTTTTCGTTCGGGTTGACGCTGATTTCAAATGTAAATGGTCAGGATTTCATCCAAAATGTGTTGGGGATTATTTGGAGATATGTTAATTAAGTGGTTTATTGAAAAACCCACCTTTCCATGAGTAAATGATTTCTGACATCATGGAGTTCCGAATCCAATGGAATATAAAGAAAAATGACAGAGAATCCTGCTCCAAGGGTTTTAAGGGTTTATAAGTTATTTCGAAGGGTACAGATTGTGGGTGATTTCTGGTCTTTTTTGGTCTCAATGGCTGTTTGTGTAATTGCACGGGGGCTGTGAGGCGAATAAATGGATTTATAAAAGGGTAGGCGCTTATGGTTCAAATGCCCCAGGGGTTCCCGAGGAATATAATAGCAACTAGACGATGAAGTGCAAGATAAAACGATGTCCCTCGGGTGTTCGCCGACAAAGTACTAAAGGATAGATAAGGAAGATATAACTTTTAATTGATGAGAGGGTATTGGAGTGTCGAGTGTGTTGAAATAAATAGATGAGCAATGTGTGGAAATTTGGGGATGGCTGACAAGCAGTAATTGATTTAAAAATATCAATAGCGGTATATTATGGTTGTTTTGATGCATGTATGTCAATTTATAATGCTATTGCGGTGTATTGTTTTGGACCATTAAGCTGATGTTCTTGAATTTGGTGTACATCTTCAGTTACTCGAGGTAGGAACCGGAAGATTAAATGATTGGTGCGTTGGTCATGAGAAATCTAGGCCAATCTATTGCTGGAATAATAGAGGTCAACATTTTGAAATAATAAGGTATGCTACATAGTTGACCATGGAAAAACCGCGTTAATCCGTGAATTTCAATTACAAGATGCACTTGTGTCTTAAGGTAAAGAAAATACAGCGGAAATGCCACATGATTTGCGTGGGTGGGATGCCAGAAGGAAGAGTAACTACGATGTGCGTAAGTGTCCGAAAATATATAATGACGGACGTTTTCAACCCTGCAGTAGTGAGCAAAGGAAAGGAATTATTAGACCTCAAGCTGTTCCGGGCCCTTGTCCGGCGGGGAGCCAAGCAGCCTCCGGTTGAGATGAAGAGAAATATCTGAATATACAAGATTCACTTATGTCGAAAGCGAGTATAATCATAGAAGAAAATAGGCAAGCCTAACGGAGGCCTGTGTAGTGAATAAACCTGTATCATCCTCGTGGAGGTAGAACAAAAAATAAACAATAATTAAATGTTTTAATCGGCCCTGTGCCATCCTTATCGAGGCAGTGTGAGGAAGTAAGAATCTCTCAAGACATCGTATCTCAACCTGGTATAAAGTTAAGCGGTCCCAGCTCTCTTCTCACACGATGATTTCGTGAATTTCATAATAAAGGAGAGATAGATATCTTAATAAAGAAGAGGTGTCGTCCTTTTCTTCTCTCGATTATATACAGAGATACAGTCGGCATATTTTTCAGCCCCACCCGACTGGGCTGGAGACATGAAAGGTGACTATGTGAAAATAGTATTTTATAAATGAAGACGTTCTCACTGGTCTCACTGTATATTTTGTTATTATGTGACAATACCCCTAACGGCCCCTAGTACTTTTCAACTTCTTTGAAACAATTCTGTCTTGGTCAGAAAATCATCTAGTGGTTTCCGCCGGGGAATTTCACATTCCTTTATGGTCACAAGAAATACAACCGAGTGAGAGGTAGAAAAAGAACAAACGACGAACGAACAATATGGGCCTGGGTCAACTCAAAGTGCAAGAAGAGTGGTTCTGTGACATTGCACTCCCTGTGCATCTGTAGAATAACGTTGACATGTATTTTTCGCGAAATTTCTTCAAGTTTCTAGGAATGCCAACTCACCTCTGACCGTCTCCCTCACTGCTGACCGTTGTCGACTCAGGACTGCAAACTCGTCTTGTCTGTCTTCTTCACTGCCCCTGGACTCTATCTCACCCGACTAGTCTCTTCTGCTGTCCGTTGTCGATTGCCCCTCTGCGTCACCCTTCGCGAACTCCTTCTCTGGATTCCTTTTGCCAACTGCCCTGACTGGCGTTCCCTTGCCCACTTCAGGTCTTGTCGAAGATCTCGATTCTAAGCCCTTTGGTTTCGCGCCAAGACAGACAAAGGGATCGTCTTCGTAGCGGACCACCCCCATAGTGTCACAATTATGGTAATAAAGATTTTTTGTCGGGACATCTCTCGTATATTATGCATGTTTTAAACCTAGTTGGAAAGGCAAGAGAGACGCGTTTGGGGGCGAAACAATCGCATTACATGAACAAACATTGCAAGACCCTCTTTTAGACTGATACCTTTAGGAAACATACTTATCCCCAAGGTATATATAAAAAAGTATCACTACTGTTTTTTAACAAAGATAATTTTTGCCCTAAATAAACTATGGAGGTCGATATTCCATTATACACAAAAATAAAATAACGAACTAAACTGAAATTGATATCATTGAATAAAGGATTTATTATTTAGAGGCTGAGGTCTGAATAAATGTAAATGATAATTTTGTCACAATGTCATGTCTGCCCCAACTGACATCTGATAAAACTTGGTCACATAGATGTCATTGTTTTCTGTCTTTGTAAATATAATATATTCATTTGTTCTGATGCCAATCAGAATCTAATAAGGAGAACTATAGACCTGAAACACTTTAAACAGGATTTTATATATTACTTATTGAAGGATAAATGTATTTTGTCCTCTACTATTAGCATCCAAGGCCAAAACAATGAGGTTTTCTGTGTGGATATGTCTAGACTACCGAATTAACCCCAGAACCAATTATTGGATGCTGTATACAGCCAACAGTACTCGAGATTGTACTTTCAAGGGAAGTTCTCATATGAAGATAACACGCAGATTATTAACTGATAATTCTGGCGATAACTTATCTGTAGAGTTCACAATATGTAAAAAAAATGTTTCCAGAAGAAAAATTGCCTTATCTCACGGTGATATGCTTCCTTCACGTAATTCTTTTCCATTGAAATTTATATAAGGCTTTGCTTTTGACTCATCTATCATTCTTTTTGGCATATCCCAATTTTTTCTCACTTGACTGAACCCATCTAGATAATCAGCAACTGCTAAGTCTGACTCGTCACTAAGTATTTTTTACGTGCCATTCATATGTTTTCTTTCTGTACATTCTATTAAACCGTTAGGATTTGCCTTCAGTTTATTGAGTGCATAATATTTGGCCTCGATCAATAAATTATTAATATGATTTTATTTATAATGATAATTATTTCATTGATATGACAGTCTTCTTTTATTTCTTCTAATATTTGCGTCGGACGTTTTGTCACAGTCACCACCATTAATGTCACTCATGTTTATAGCTGAGGTCGATATCGAAGAGGATTATTGGCTCATAATCAGAACCAAACTCAGTTCTTATCTTGCTTTGTAGTTTCTTAAAGAATCATTTTACTTTGGCATAATTATTTCGTAAACTATCGAATATCCTCAGTACGGATAAGTAGAATGTACAGCTGAGGTCAATTTTGAAGAGGATTCATTATTATCAAGAAGTGGCAACTACACAAACTATCACTCCCCCTCTCTCTTTCTCTTTCTCTCGCAACTCTTCCCTATCAGCAACGGTATTGGTAACTCTTCTAGACGGCATCACCTATCTGCACAGACCAGATTAATTTGTTCATGCTAGCCCTCCAATACTGATGTGTCCATTTGCAGAATCGGAGATGTTCTTCCTTACTTCTCCAAAATATTCAGCATGCCTTGCTCATCATACTCAGGCGGTCTGTGTGATAGGTGGTAAGTGTCCTGCTTTTTAGACAGCTAATTCCTTTATTTGTTCAAAACAGCAAGTACCATTACGTGTAGTTCCCATCTAGCTTTTTATCTATACTTTTCGTTACAGTTAGGTTGTGTAGCTATACAATAGTATTTACACATCTACAGCTTGGAAGATTTCTCGTTTTAGTTTGTCAGAGATATCATATTTCCATATGGTCATTAAAGTGTCAATATCAGCCCAAGTTGTATCCATATAAAAAGTATTGATTTCCGTAGCTGTTTTTTTTTTTTTCAGATATCAGGAGCTTTGAGGAAACTAAGATGATATTCATTCTTCTGGCATTTCTAAGGATAGGGTTGTGTTGTTCCATGAACAACTCAAAGGAATTATAAATTTTGCAGGTGTCTATATTTGTAGAAACCATTGAAAGAATCCAGAGTCACAATTCTCTTTTGATGGTCAAAGCTCACTTGTTAAAACATCTTTTGAACTTGAAATATGAAGAACATTGTTTTTATTTTGACGTTCTCCTCTCGTCATATGATTCATATTATTACTCTTTGATCAACGGTTTATTTTTAAAAAGGTGTGTACTTGTTGCACTTAAGCATTTCACGAATATTCTCTTTTCGTTCAGTGTAATGAAGTGTCAAATAGTTATATGAAATCTGGCATCATTTACTCAACTATTATATACTATTATATAAGCTACAAACTTTACATTAATTTATTAATTTGACAAAAATATTACTTGGCTGCACAAATAGAATTTCAGTTATTTGCTGAAATGATTGATGCTGATTACAGTGTATTTATTACAAGACAACGTCTGTTGATATTGTACATTGATTGAGAACAAATATTGAACAATTTTCTACGAATACGTGGGTTGCCAACTCACAGAAGGTCTGCAAACTGTAATCTTTCACATTGATTAAAATTCCAAGATTTTCTAGAATTGTACACACACACACACATATATATATATATATATATATATACAATGTGTGTGTATGTGTGTGTGTGTGTGTGTGTGTGACATGATAACGAAAGATAATCCTTACCAATACGCACAAAGTTTTAAAGTATTGTATAACAATCGCTACAATTAAATGCTATTTAATTGGTGACATCTTATAGAGAATAAACTTGTTGATTACAAAGTACGTTTTTTTCCTTAATGTCATCATACTAGCTTGACTTAACGTGTTTAGCAGTCGGTTTAGTCGTTTTGCGAATGACCTGCTACACTTGCAACCTTTGAGGTATCATATAATCTCATAGACAGTTTCTCCACACAAAATCTGGAAAGGCATGCTGTTATTATCTTTTGGTTCTATTCATATAAAACCATGGTTTAACTAAATCCGGCTCTATTGTAACATGGCCATCCATGAATATGTGAAATGTACATAGAATGTTCATAACATATATACATAGAACATAAGAATCCCGAAACACGAAAAACACTTACGATTTCTTAGTTCAGGTACGAAACTTTTTATTACCTCTGAGTTTAAAGGTTCTTCGACATAAGGAGAGAGATACACATTCTTTCTAATCTGGCTTTTCTATCTGCCTCCCATCTCGTGCGGCGCCCGTAGCGCGCAAATTCGTCTGGCCTCTGCGTGCCCCGAAAGTCGAGCCTTCTCGTTTGGTTTCTAGTTTTCCACCCTACTCACTGACTTTTTCAAATCTCCCAAAATCCTCCGCGCGCTTCCAGTGCACGACGTCATTCACATCCCCTTCTCTGGGAGTTTTATTTTGATATCTCTGAATGACACGTCCGCCCCGCGCACGAGCGTGAAAAACTGCGTTCATGTTGCACCTAGCTAACCAATGCACTGAGCCGAAAGGTTCTCAGGCTAACTAAACCCAAAGGTATAAAACGAAATCCCTCGGCCATTATATTACACTATAAATAACCAGACATACTGTTTTAATTGTTTCTCCAGTCATGCTTCCTTTACTAACTTTGATCTGATTAACGTCTCAGTGTATAATAAGACTAACATACATCTACCAAATAAATATTAACTTTTACGTCATTACATATTTGTATCATTTATTTCGCAAGACATATTACCTATTATAACCCTTACCTATCATCGCTTACATTTTTCCTCGTATATTTTACCTTTTGCTGGTATCTAGTAAATTTTTATCTGATATCGGGTACGTCTTACAAGGTATCTAATAGATTTTTCACATAACCTTTTTTCTTTTACTTTTTACGTATTTATCCATTGATAGTAGATGACTAAGCCATTAAGAGAGAAATATACAAATTTTCCACCGACGAAATAAGCCGCTTTACGCGTAGATTAATCCGAGAAAACATTTTTGAAATTATTAAAACATTTTTGTCTTTAGTTCTTATCACGAGCTCTAACTAGGATGTAATATTATTTAAGTATTCTAGGCGACTTCTTTGAATATTTAACGTTAATCAATCAAAAATTATTCAATATAATGAATTATTGAAGTAAGATGTTTCGTTATTGTTTTTTTTTTTCTTTTAAATATTTCCGGTTTTAATTCTATACAATACTGAATATACATTCAATGTAATTTATGATTATGTGATCAACTGACGTAGATTCCTATTAAGCTTTACCAACAAGTCGTCGATGGTTCATAAAACACCAACTACGAAGAGCTGAATACGGTAGTAAGCTGCATCTGATGGTGAGGCTTAAGAGTTCGAGCTCTGGAGATTATATAGTATACCTTCAAAGTTATTAATCCCAAATCCGCTCTTACCCGGAGTATTGGAAATATTTAAGTCCCATTTTTAGTTCAAATAGAACCGCCTGAAAATTATTCGTATCCGATAGGAATTTTCTAATATCAGGTAACGATAAATTATTTGAATTAAATCATTAACAATTACCTATAAATGTTTACTGAGGATTATTATTATTGGTCACTCGAAAATATATAACTCTTTGTAAAGATATCATTATTAAATAAAAATAGTAATTTAATCATATAATGATTGATATTAAAGACGAATACGTGAAACCCTAAAGCTGTGTGCAAATTATTTGTATCCCATAGAAATACTTGATATTTTATATTGCTCAGTTGACTGGGGCTATAGAATATACCGACTGCTTCTCTGCTGAGGGGTAAGACCCCACGATCTGACACTAAACAATCTGATGGTGAGGTTCCAGTAATGCTGAAGCTTTGGTGGATGCCGCGTACCTCTTCATTTCCATCGCTCCCAGTCAACTCTCGCCCAGATTTTTAGTATCTGATAGGGTCCTATCCAGGGGTCAAATAAAACTAAACTGCATATTTATGCTAAACTGATATGATTGAAATAGAACAGTTGTGACATTTAAACTGCATACTTATACTAAACTGAATAGCTCAAAATAGAACTGTTTTGACATTTAAACTACGTGCTAACGCTAAACTGAATTGTTTTAAATGGAACTGTTTTTGTATATTAAATTGAATTGTTTGAAATAGGACTGTTTTTGACACTGAAACTGGACTTACGCAGAACTGACTGTTTAAAATGGAACTGTTTTGACATTTAACTTCGTGGAAACAAAAACTGTACTCATACTAAACTGAATTGTTTGAATGAGAACTGTTTGACTAAACGGAATAGCTGGAAAGGAAATGTTTTTGACAATAAACTGTGTATTAATGCTAAATTAATTTTTTCAAAATGGAACTGTTTATTTGTATAAAATTGATTCGGCATTAAATATACTACAAATGTTCATACACCATAAAAAACAAACAAACAAACTAGATATCTTATAGTTATGTTCATAAACAGTGAATTAATGACAAGGGAAAAGTAAATATGAACGTAGATGAAGGCGATTCTCTAATCTCTAGGCATAAAATAACTCCAAACTACTTGATATGCTATTATAATTGTTGGGTATCACCCACCTTTCTCCACACAATGAACTAGTTAAGCTGCCATATATAGCAGTAGCTACTAATACCAGGGCAGACTAGAAGGTGAAGAGCAGCTTCTTATAGGAATAGTATTTGAGCGTTGGAGACTGGAGATTGGAATAGATCATGTTACTTGCTACCGTAATATCGGAAGCCAATACTATCGTTGGACTATATCTTTATTCTGTATTTACTAATCCTATGTTCTTGTCTACTAATAGTCTCTCTATTGTATTTACTTTTTCCTGAGAATATATCTCTATTTCCTCTCATATCGTGGTTTGTCTTTATTTAATATTACAAGCGTTCACTAAATAGAACGCAACAATAATCAATCACCAATTGCTTTACTTATTTTAATGATTTACCTATATTTCCTGATACTCCAATCATTTAGGGAAATAAATATTTACGTAAAACTTTTTCCCTTGACCCAATAAATTATTGCATATTTTGGTACATATAAGTGAAGTTGGCTACGTACTGGAGGGCGACCCAAAAGCTACCTTTTCAGTTGCTACTACACCTACGGGTAGGGGAACGCGCAACAGTTTTCCTTGAATTGTTCCACTTTACTCTTGATACGTATCTTATACTGCTAAGTGTTAGGTAAAGAGGTATCAAGTAACATTTTTTTTTAGTCTTTGGTATGACTCTACCTGGTATTGTACCCCATCTACTGGGTCATTGGCGAACATTTTTGTCCGTATATAGAGAAATGAAAAAACAGACTCTTTGCAATCATCTATGTATTCATGTTTCAATAAAACACACACACACACACACACACACACACACACACACATATATATATGTATATATATATACACTAGCGTGTGTGTGTGTGTGTGTGTGTTTGATTGAAGATTAAAGATACATTTTGTCTATATAATTTTGTTAGGATCCTTTCAAGTTTCCCGATAAGTGCCTTGGATTCATAATGGAATTAATGGATGAATTTATCAAAATTGTCCCAAGCGCTTTCGGACCCTACATAGGCCATTATCGGGGATTGCTTGCATGTATAAAAAGTGTTTTTAAAGAGTATCCGAAATAGCTTCTTTAGGTGTTTTATAACATTACAATTTTTTTAAAAGACTCTTTATACATGCAAGTAACCAACGAAGATGGCATATGTAAGGTCGGAAAATGCTTGGAATATTTTGGTAAATTCATCCAGTAATTACAAACTGAAACCAAGACACTTATCAGGAATCATGTAAAGGTCTTAATAAAATTATATAGACAATATGTGTCTTTATTATTTAATCAAATAAGCTTTATTTAAAGACTGCTGCCCAACTACACACACACACACACACACACACACACACACACACACACACATATATATATATATATATAGTTGTGTGTGTGTGTGTGTGTGTGTAAAGGAATTTTTCAAAACTGTAATTGTGTCTGTAGTATTGTTGAATTATACAAATTGGACTTTAAGAAAACACTTGGGGAAAGAGCCAGATGGAACTACGCAAGTATAACGTGGGCTGTTTTGATCAAAATATAGAAACAACTCTTTAAAAAAAAAAAAAAAAAGCTGCAGGTCCTCTTATCTCCCATCACCCTAACCATTTAAGTATGGTGAACAAGATCTACTAGACACTGCTGGAAAAATAAGTAACATAAATGATTTCCTACAGTGGTCTCTTACACATGGCCCCCACGAAGATTAATATTACATTAAAGAAACAACCCAACCCAAGCTTACATACGGATGGAGGAGTGTTGAACGAATAACAAATACTTACTTTCGTCTGGTCTGCACAGATTGAGGGTTCCGTCTAGAGTACTTACCAAAAGCGCTGACCGAAAGGAATGGCGGGTTTGTGCGTCTCTATTTTTCTTGTCTTCCCCCACCTACAATTTACTCATGCTATACATAAATATTTACTTGTATGTAATAGCAGCATTTCGGTTCATATGCGATACTGTCAGGCTAATTACTGAAATGATTGATGATGCCAAGCTGTCTGTTTATTATCGCAAGCAAACAGATTGACTGTAATCCTCACCGACTAGTAGAGATGGATTGAGCCGATCTTATGATTGAGTTCAGAATGGGACCTAAAATTACTCTTTTTCGATTGTAACATACGATATTGGAATAATAAATGTAGCTAAGAGGAAAAACAAAAAAAAAAAACAAACAAAAAAACAATTCAGAGGTGAATATAAATTTTAAAAAATAACGTAGCTTTCATCGAATATTTTGGTTTTTTAATAGCATGCCAACCTTTGAAGGTTATTTAATGCCAAAGCCGTTCTCCTAGAAGAACGGTAGTTGTACTATTTAACTCATAGCTGGGACATTAAGAGGGTTCATACGTTTTCCAAGGTTATTTGTCCAAAATTGAACGTAATAGCGCGAGTGGCGTTCGAACTCGCTTACTACAATTACCTAGTCCATCGCTTTAACTATTACACCTCGAGGACACAATCTCAAACATTTTAAAGAATCTTTGTAAACACTATCATTATGCATTTCAATAAATATTTAGAAAGAGTATTTTTTTACGAATCTCTAAAGTGCAGCCTAAAATCGTATAATGAACTAGTTAATAAATATCATTGAAATAATAAAAGTACACATAAACATATTTGGATTGAGAAATAGATGATTGTGCAACGATAACTATAAAAAAAGAGGAATCATTTTAGTAAACCGGGGACTTTTTTCATCATATTATACTCGATTCTCGCGTGACCACTGCATTCTTACTCCCACACAAAAATTCATGAAAATGCAAATCATGAGGAAGATAATTATGGCTGAGTAATCAGTAAAATTAGTTTACCTTTTATGCTTCGCAACTGGTTGGTTGTAAACGCGTAATTGATTAAAAAAAACGGTTTTAGAACTGATTGATTCTTATATATATATATATATATATATATATATATATATATATATATATATATATATATATATATATATATATGACGCACGTCAGCATTCCTTAAATTGCTCTTGTCGAATCAATCAAAAAATGATATACTTGACCTTCAATGTCCGTGAATTTAAATATATTCTGTATGATATCACATAAATTCTTCTAAGGTCACAGCTGTTAATTTAAGGTCAAATCCTTGAATAATATTATTTTTCTTTCTAAGTGAATTGCTCTGCACTTGAAACATTTTACCGATAACAAAATGCTAAATGCTGATTTCTTTTTCAGCAGTTGATCATTATTTTCCAAATTGCAAAAACTGCAATGGTTTTATTTAACTTTTACCTTTTAAATGATTCTTCCTTTCCTGAAATTTTGTTTATTTTACGAACAAATGATTCAACGAGATAATTAAACTGGAAAACGTTTCAATAAAAACATTTTTTTTTATATATAAATAGAAAAATAAATAGAAAACTTGGCATTTCCTTTATCAGTCATTTATTTCTTTATCTTTCAGTAAGCTTTCTACTCGACCTTTTAAACACTTATTCTACAAGCCTCAACGTATCTGAAAATTCGGCTGATAAACAGAAAGAAATCCTTTAACACATCATCCATTAAGTAATCAGTTCCAGGGGATTACAAATAGCCAACATATATTGATTTCGAAGGCTACAAATTAACAGAAAATATTCCTGTAGTTAAAGAAATTAATAATTTTAATATTTGTTGAGAACTGTTTAACATTTGAGAAAGTGAAATTTGGCCATACGAACAAATGTTATATGAATAACGCAGCTTCTCTCCAGGAGAATGAGACACATAAACTCCTATGAGATTTTGAAATACAAACAGCTCACATATTCTTGGCCAGAAAACCAGATCTATTAATAATCAACAAAAAAAAAACCAGAGAACGTGCCAAATTGAAGCCTTTGTTGTCCTGGCTTACAACAGGGTAAAGCTGAAAGAAAACGAAAAGAGAGATAAGTACCTAGACATTGACAGAGAATTAAAAAAAAAACTGTGGAACATGAAAGTAACGGTGATACAAATTATAACGGGTGCTCTTGCTACTCTCACCAAAGGATTGATGATGTATCTGGAGGACTTAGAAATTCAAAGATGGGTTGAGACCATCCAAACTACAGCATGGGTGAGATGGGTCAGAATACTGAGAAATGTCCTGGAATCTTGAGAAGATTTTCTGTCACTCAAACTTTAGTTTAAAACCATCAGGAAAACGCTAGTGTTAAAACCTCTCATAATAATAATAATAATAATAATAATAATAATAATAATAGATAAAACCATCAATCACATAATAAGCGAATGCAGAAAATTGTCACAGAAGGAGTACAAGGCTAGAACTGACTGGGTGGGCAAGGTAATCCAACGGGAAATGTCCAAGAAATTTTAATTTGACCATACCAACAAATGGTATATGCACAACTCTACAAAAATGACACTCAAAAACTCCTGTGGGACTTTGATATACAAACGGATCACCTAATCTCGGCCCGAAGACCAGACCTTATAATAATTAACAAAAAAAAAAGAAGAAAATCTGCAAAATTGTCGACTTTGCTATCCCGGCAGACCACGGCATAAAACTGAAAAAAATGTGAAAAGAGAGATAAGTACCTTGACCTTGCTAGAGAATAAGAAAAAATTGGAACATGAAGGTGACAATTATACCAATTGTGATTGATGCCTTTGGCACGATAACTAAAGGACTATTAAAGAGCCTGGAAGATTTAGAAGTTGGTGACCGAGTGGAGACCATCCAAACAACAGCCTTATTGAAAACGGCCAGAATACTGAGAAGAGTCCTGAAGACTTGAGGAGACTTGCTGTCACTCAAGCTCCTGTGAAAGACCATCAGCTTACGCTGAGGTGAAAAACTCTAATGAATAATAATAATAATAATAATAATAATAATAATAATGCAAATTTCAAAATAATCTCTCAGGAGAACTAGAAAACTACTCGTGACAAAACCCTCACTAGCAAAAAACTTATCAAAGGAATAAATACCTGGGCAGTACCACTAGTTAGATATTCCGGACATTTTCTCAAGTGGACCAGAGATGAAGTTAAACAAATGGAGCTAAGAACAAGAAAACTAATGACAATGCATAAGGCATTGCATCCCATAGACGATGTTGACAGATATGTATCAAGAAAAGAGGGAGGAATTACCAGCACTGAAGACTATGTTGACGCATCGAAACGACGACACGAAGTCTACAGAGAAAACACGAACGAGGACTGATTTCACCCATCAGAAACGATACTGATAACACGATGGACTACAGAATGACAATAACTAGGAAACAATCATGGGAAGGAAAACAACTCTATGGGCGTTTTAAATGACAAATAAACAACATCTCACATGACAAAAACTAGACATGGCTAAGAAAAGGAATCTTTATGAGAGAAACAGAACAAAACAACGCCGTAAGAACCAATCATATTAAAGCGAAAAAAGATAAGACGCAACAAAATAGCAAATGTCGGGTATGCCATGACAGAGATGAAACCATCGATCAGATAATAAACTAATGCAGAAAATTAGCGCAGAATAAATATAAGACTAGATACGATTGGGTTGGCAAGGTGATACACTGGTAGATGTGCAAGAAATTTAATTTTTATCATACCAACAAATGGTATATCCACAAACCAGCTCCTATCCAAGAAAATAACACACATAAACTCCTATGGGACTTTGAAATACACACGGATCACTGAATCTCGGCCAGAAAAGTAGACTTAATAATAATCAAAAACAAATAAAGAGAATTTGCAAAATTATCGACTTTGCTGTTCTGACTGACCACAGAAAAAACCCGAAAGAATGTGAAAAGAATGATTAGTACCTCGAACTTGCTAGAGTATTGAAGAAGACGAGGAACATGAAAGTGACGACTGTACCAATTTTGATTGGTGCTTTTGGCTCAATAACTAAAGGTTTATTAAAGGGCCTGGAAGATTTGGAAGTTGGTTGACGAGTGGAGACCATCCAAACGACAGCATTATTGAAAACGGACAAAATACTGAGAAGAATCCTAGAGACTTGGGGAGACTTGCTGTTACTCAAACTCCAGTGAAAGACCATCAGCTAACGCTGATGTGCAAAACTCTAATAATAATGATAATAATATCGCAAAGAAAGACTGTTTACAGCCACCAGAAAGAATTCAAACGACACGAGGATTCGAAAGGAATACAACATATGCAGAGAATAAATTGCAAGAAAAGAAGCATTGAGGTTTTTGCGATGATAACAATACACAGATTGTTTTTTTTATCGTTTAGATAATTTTTCCATTGAATGAACATTTTATTGTGTGAATGTCTGTGTTTGTGTATGTGTGTGTGTTCATGCTCGAGATTTTTATTGCGTGTGTGAGTGTCTTAGAGCATATATATATAATTTATGCTCCTCAAATAAATGGGATGTTACTTGCAGATGTTCGCATATTCTGTAATCCTTTAAGAGAAAGTAATTTCTTACATGGCACGTACATAGATATCAGACGCATGATTTAACGAGAAATGGTGTGAAAATACTTGCATTTTTAATTTTTTTTTTCAAGAGAGTGATGAAATATGGGATTATATTCGTACGTCTTAAAGATCAGTGTTTTCTATGTTCGATTCCCATAGATACACTGAAATACGTGAAATACGCAGTATCTAGAGACTTACATTAATCTAATTTTAATACAGCCCAATCGGTGATGGTTGTAGAATACTCTGACTACATCTGTATGCATGTCCTGGATATAACACTAAATTGCATTTGATGGTGAGGTTCCGGTCCTGGAGCCTTGGGGAATATGGAGTACTCTTTCATTGCCATTACTCCATTATTCACTTGGACCTGGTGTGGTAGTACTTTTAAGGGTCCTATCTATTGGACAAATAGAAGTGTTTAACCATTCAGCTCTGTACAAACAAATATCTGAGGTTAATTGAAAGTGTTAATGGTAGATACTGATACTTGAAATCATTTAACTGTGCGCAAACAAATGAGTTCTGTCTTGTTTAAAATGTTACTTACAAACTATTTGTTTAAACACACACACACACACACACATACACACACATATATATATATATATATATATATATATATATATATATATATATATATATATATATATATAATTAACTTAAATCGCGAGTCGGAATGCTCCTACTAAAGTTTCACCTTAACGGATCATTTGGAAGTCTCATACCGACCGATGATAAAAGAGAAAACGCCGTTTTTTATATTCACCAAAAACCTGCCTCAGTTAAAATTTACATAGCAAAAGAAACAAATAAAATAAACAAAAAACCTTACTTTTATTAAAAACAACAACAAAAAAAAAAACTCGTGTATAAATACCCAGAAACCTACCCCTAATTAAAGAGCAATCCCCACTTTTGTGTTTATATATATATATATATATATATATATATATATATATATATATATATAACTTACATGGGTTCAGTTGCTATGAAACTCACATATCCAACCAATCAACCGTTCAACTGCGTATATATATATATATATATATATATATGATCTCTGGCGCGTTTATTTGTTGCCTAAATTGTTCGTTTACAAATCGTATATACTTACTGTATTTTTGTTTGTTTGTTTGTCTGGGTTAATGTTATATCAACCTTTGTTGGTTACTTAACACCACATTTATTTTTAAACAAATAAACGGTTCTAATTCAAACAGTTTATTTCAGCATAAGTACACAGTTTAATTGTTGAAAAAAATTTCTTTTTAAGCCATGCAATTTCGTCAAGCAGTTCTATTTGAAACAACTCAGTTTAACATACAAAAACAGTTCTTTTTCGAGCAATTCAGTTTACCATAAGTACACAGTTTAGTTCTATACAAATGACCCTATTAGTTGCTAGCTTTTGGGGCCATAGCGGACCTTAGCGTGATCGCAAAGAAGGGGTACTTCTCATTTCCCAAAGCTCCAGCATTACTGGAACTTCACCGTCAGATTATTAAGTGTCATAGCCAGGAGACTCGTTGGGGAGTCTTACCCCTCTGCAGAGAAGCAGTCGGCCTATTATACACCCTCAGCAGACTGAGAAATTTATTCTATGAAATAAAGATTTAGCATTAAACGGCAATGCAAGCGTTAATATACCATAAAACACAACCAACGAACCAAGCATTAATAAGAGGATTATCCAGAACAATGAGGGAAAAATAATTCACCTTTCTAACAAGCTCCCTTGTAGCTTGGGATATATAACTCTCCAGAAAATTCATTTCATCGTTTGAAATTTTCAAGTAGAATCAATTGACTCTTGCTGACCTGAATACGAAAAATAGCCTCATTATTAAGAGAATTAGTTTCGTGTCATAGCTAAGGGAGCATTCCTTGGTTGATGCGTACGACCAGAAGTATAAGGCATCAAGGGAGAATTGTATTCAAATTCTTACAAATGACCGTGATGTTATCGAGGGTGCGATTTCGTAGGGTGTTCTTTTAAAAATGTTTAGCAGTTATATAAATTGACTTGAACGCTTGACAAAATAAATGCAGTTGATTATCAGGATCATATGGAATATTATAATGTTGATGAAAAATTATGGAAATAAGTAATTTCAATTCTTAACAAATACCATTGAAACAATGAAAAGATCGTAATGTACATTCAGTCCACAGAGGAATTTGACGAAAGACGTTAGTTGTTCACAGTCAGCTGTATCTAAACATGTGTCCCTAAAAATAATGTCTTCATCTGGTAGAGTCACCAGATATAGAACTAGAAGTGTGGAGTACATCTTTATTGCCATGCTTTAAATACCACTATGATTTGGAGTGGTAATACCTGTTAATTTTACATTGTTAAGTCAAATAGATCAGCATCAAAATTATTTGTATTAGGAATTCTTGATATATAGATATGTGTTAGGAATTGTTGATATTTAGATATATGTTAGGAATTGTTGATATATAGATATGTATTAGGAATTGTTGATATATAGATATGTGTAAGGAATTGTGGATATATAGATATGCATTATACATTGTTGATATATAGATATGTTTAAGGAATTGTTGATATATAGATATGTGTTAGGAGTTGTTGATATATAGATAAGTGTTGGAAATTCTTGATATGAAGATATATGATAGGAATTGTTGATATATAGATATGTGTTAAAAAAACTTTGCGAACTATGGAAAACTGTAAATATAAACATAAAATGTAAACGATTCATTCATCTTTTGGCATAACTAAACATTGACTTGGTGACAAGACGGTAAAATATCAATCAATCTTTGAAGCTATCCTTGTTTCCAAATGATTATTATTTGTCATTTGAAAGTATAGTTTTGAAAATGGAGTTAATACTCGTGACAGATTTTTTTTTTAAATCGGCTGAATAAAATGGGATTTGCTTGTCAAAAAGCCAAAGAAAAACCAAACTAATACACAAAAAGAAGAATGGAGGTTAAATTTTACAAAAGAAAAAAAAACAATCATGTCGTATTGATAGTTGGCTATTCACTGAGGCATGGAGAATCGATATCAGTCAAGGCAACAGTTCTAGAACTATTGTCAACTGCTGTTCAAATGAAACATTTACTAAATACTAGTAGTTATTTCCAATACTCGGCGATTTATACATTCCATCACCCACTTAAAATGTTTAACTTAATGAATACGAATAATTTAGTCACCTCGTTATAGAACATTTTGTAACTGCGCAATAATTCTTCCAGAAGAGAGCTGTACACTAAATAATTCAAGAAACCTTTTATACCAGCTATTAATTCTCGATAGCTTTTAGAAAGTTTAGCTTAGCCTGACACCCCGTTAAAATACAGGCTGGTCGATCTGGCTTACACCAGCGAATTGATTGCAGAGATTCACGCTTATTTCAATAATATTAAGTAAGACAAGCATCACAGATATATTAAAGTTATTTGAATCTGGTATAAGATTTCAAGTGTAGATCACTCAGAATTTTAATAACGTTTGCCTGAAAAGTGAGCTTATTATTGGTCCACGGTGGGACTTTTCCAAGATAAGAAATATTCGTGAAGCTTAAGGTCTAAAATATGGGACCCACGTAATTGTCGAAATCAATACAATTGTAGCAGAAAGCAAAATAAACCTTCGAATAATAACAATTCTAATAATAACTCACCCCCAACATATCAAGATACAAAATTATTTTAATATAATGACATAGACGTTCTACTTGAGCTTACAGCATCTGCAGTAGAGCATAATATCGATATCAAGTGTGCTAGAACACAGATATTACCATAGCAAAAAGAACTAATATATCATAATACCAGTCGTGGATACACTTTTTGTCAGCATCTGCATAGAAAAAAAATGTTAATGCCACCATAGGAATTGTAGGAATGCTTAAATTGCATAAAAAAAACACTTGTGCCTCTAAATCGTCCTACCTCAATCGCTGGTGGGTTTTATTTTCTATCCGCAAACTGTTCCGTTTGGCTCTTTGTGTCACCAGATTGCACTGTCAATCTGCTTATCGGCCCACGTTATGTTTTCGGTACAGGTAGCAGATCGCTCGCTAATCGGAGTCACCAGTCGATGAGTGGACGGATGTGAACGCACAATTAAAAAAGTTTTAAAAAGTCGAACGCCAAAACAGAACAGGACACGGGTTTGTAACAAGCAATAATAGTTTAATTTTTTTTTAAGTCTTTAAATGGTACATGCATCCATCCTTCTTTATGTGTAGTAGACATGTGACACGGAAATCTAGCCAACGAATTAAACGACAGCCTATTTCTTGGCATTCAGAGATTGATGTAGTATACTAAGTTAGATATTCTAATAATGGACAGCCCAGTGTTATCAGACGAGAAAGTACTTACATACAATGTAATGTGCGGGCACTAGATACAAATAGAGTACCTACCAGGAGCGATGAATGATAAGGACGGATGGCATGATAGGAAAATCAATGCATTCAGCGCGACTTGTTAATGATGACTACCACGCACAGAAAATAGTTATAAAACATTTAAAAGTTTAATGTGAATTTTAAGAATATTGAGAGGGCTTTTGTTAAACAATTTAAAGAATTTCAATGAAAACTAGAAACTTTATTTCTATGAGATGACAATGAATATATCAGTTACAATGAATTGTTTTATCTATTGGGGAATAATGAATTATTCAAAACATATACTTGGAAACAAACTTGAAGCGTGACCACAGACACTGAACGGACAAGTAGTATGAACATGGAACCATAGCCCTGATCTCTGAGTAAGGGAATATGAGAGGAGGAGGGGTATGGCGTACACGAAGAACAAGTTCATAGAGAGCATGGACAGCAAGGAGAACAGCATGAGCACGAGCAAAATTAACTTCCTTATAACAACTAAACTTATTTTGATTTGAACACTACAATGTGAAGCAACTAATAAGGATTGTATAAACTTCAGTTTCTCAATTGAATTTAAGTTTGGTTTATTTATTTATTTTTTTGTTTCAAGTCTATCAACCTTCAAACGTTATTTAATGCCAAAGTGATTCTAATAGAAGAGTAATGATACCTTTTAACCCTTTGATGGGGGTTAACGGAGTGTATAACCTATCAAAGTGTATTAGTCTGACAATAACTGTAGTAGCGTGACTGGAATTCGAAATCGCTTACTCTGTGGCTGAAAAGCAGCACTTAAATCATTGTAACACTTGTATTAATGGAATATGTCAAAGAAAAAAATGAGGTCCCTCCGTCCCCAGGTAATTTTATTCGAAATTTGCTTGTCTTAGAAAATGGACTCGGTGACTCGGGTTCAAATCATGGACGTGGTTGTTTGCATTTAACATAGTGCCAATAACTTTGGTGAAAGCATAAATCCAACTATTCTCCACCAACAATCAATAAATATTAAGGCAGACAAGGTTCTTTAATTATGGTTTGGCAGCCTTTCTTCTAGAATTGAAATACTGAATTCCAACCTATTAAGCTTTGTTTAAAAATGGACTATCTCCCATTCTGCCTGTGGGGAGGAGTTGAGTAAATATATTAATAATTTCTATTTACAAAAATATGTACAGCACAAAAAGAAATTAAAGAAAAGGAAAGTAGGAAGACAGTTTTAGAAAAGTTTGGCTATGAAAAGCCGTACGTTAAATGCATTAGTTTTAACTTAGACGTTCCATTTATGTACTAGTTTTATCTTAGATTGAACTTCGTATGCAATAAAATAGCCAGTCAGCATAGTACGTATGAATTACATTTCATTCTGTTTTCAAACCTTCTTATCGTGCCTACTGTTCTTTAGTGGTCATCCATCAGGATATTTAGCAGCCTCATTGCTTCAGTTACTAATTCTTTTAGTAGGACTTAACCATAAGAGAGTCGACATTATTGCTACACAATTGTAGCGGGGACATTTTCAATTATTTTCTATATGCCACTGCAGCCAATTCCATTCATAAAAAATACAATTACAGCTTATTACAGTGGTAATGAATGTGCTTCGAAATAGAACGGTTAACGCTGTTAATTGCTCGGTAGACTTCACGGTTTATAATTGTCTGTTTTGGCGTTCAAATACTGGCGTTCAAGACAGTGTGACAGATTAAAATAAAGAAAGAAACCCAAATCAAAGTAATATTTTCAGCCATTTTTATCTTTGATGGATGTTTGGCTAATTTCCTTTTGTCTTTGATCAGTGGCTATCAGAATAGAACGTAAGAGAGGAATAAAAAGAGGATGGGTAGAAATGGACTCTAGTAGAACTTCTGGACTAGTGCTTGATAAGCAGAGACAAATAGAGAAGAGAAAGAGACAGTCAAATAGACAGAGACAGAGAGAATCAATATGTCAAAGACTGAGTTAAGTAAATACAAAGATATCCCAGCAAATTAAAGTAATGGGGCAAGAGAGCAGAGGAAATCACGGAGGAAAGATAGAATCTTTGCAGTATATATATATATATATATATATATATATATATATATATATATATATATGTGTGTGTGTTTGTGTGTGTGTGTGATTAGGCAGGAGTCGTTCATTTAAGCATGTTTCATTAAATAGAAAGACAAATTTTGTCTGTGTAATTTATTTAAGATCCTTTCAAGTGTCATAGTTTCAAGTTGGAATTGGTGGATGAACTTTGAAAAATTGTCCCGAATGCTTTCGGAGTCTTCATAGGGCATCATTCGGGGTCGCTTGCTAGAGTAAGGTATGTTGCTGTTTTTTTTAGATGAGTATTGAACATTTTTCAAATTTCTTTTATAACATAATAAGAATATGCGAACGCTGAGTTGAATAAAAACCGAGTTGCTGATGAAATTAAGAGAAAAACCAGAACTACCTAACATAGACAATAACCTAAACCATAAACAATCAATAAACCTATACAGTAAAAGCCAATTTCATAGTAATAATAAAATAGATGAACATATATATAAAAAAAATATCCAAAAAAATTGTTCTCCCAACAGACTCTACCAAAAAGGTTTGGCTTATCATATACTACAACAAATTTAAAACCTCCATCCTAATTATTTCTAATAACACTTCCCCAGCTACTGAACTTCTTGATAGGACCAACATCGTATATATGTTTAAATGTCCCTTGGGTGGCTATGTCACCAAAGAAAATAGAGTGTATGTTGGTCTAAACACTACAACCCTGTCTAGACGACTTACAGTTCACCTTAATGACTCTAGCTCCATAGCCTTACATCCTAAAGCTCATTCTATTCCTGAATCCAAGTTTCGAAAAATTCTAGTTGAAAACACCTGTATAATCTCACTCGAAATTGATACGACTACGAATCCTAAGAGCTCTACATTAAAAAAAAAAACAACTAAACTCAATAGAATTAATTTTAAAAATAGCGACAATGGTTGGAATGGTTTTACTATTTTTTTAATATTCCGTATTCCTTGGGGGTCTTCTATTTTCCTTGATAGCATTCTCTTTTAAATTCATCAGCAACTCAGCTTTTATCTTACTCTGCGTTCACATATTCTTGTCATGTTATAAAAAAAAACTTTTCAAACTTTCAGATCTCATTCTTAAAAAAACAACCCTCCTTACACTAATAAGCAACCCCTGATGATGCCCTATGAAGGTTCCGAAAGCGCTCGGGACAATTTTAGTGAATTCATCCACCGATTCCCACCTGAAATCAATGCACTTCTCAGGAAACTTGAAAGGATATAAAATAAATTAAGCAGAAAAAATGTGTTTTTATTAAATGTATAATAATTTTCATATATATTCATTTAATAGCATGAAAGTTAAGGTAAGCATTCATTATACCAAATGAATAAATAATGGAATATATATATATATATATATATATATATATATATATATATATATATATATTTTCATTTATTATTATTACTCATTAAACTTTTTCATATCAGCTTTAGCTGATGGTCGTTCATTGGAGATTGAGTGACAGCAAGTCTCCTCAAGTCTCCAGTACTCTTCTCGGTATTCTGGCAGTTTGCAGTAATGCTGTTGTTGGGATGGCCTCCACTCGGCCGCCAACTTCTAAATCTTCCAGGCCACTTAATAATCCTTTAGTTACCGTGCCAAAAGCACCAATCTCAATTGGTATAATTGACACCTTCATGTTCCATAGTTTTTTCAATTCTCTTGCAATTTCAAGGTACTTATATCTCTTTTCAGATTCTTTCAGTTTTATTCTGTGGTCTGCCGGGACAGCAAAGTCGAAAACTTTGCAGATTTTTTTTTTGTTGTTGTTTATTACAAGGTCTGGTCTTCGAGACGAGATTAGGTGATCCGTTTGTATATCGAAGTCCGACAGGAGTTTATGCGTGTCATTTTCTAGGACAGGTGCTGGTTTGTGCATATACCATTTGTTGGCATGGTAAAATTTAAATTTCTTGCACATTTCCCAGTTGATCACCTTGCCCATCCACTCGTGTCTCGCCTTGTACTCCTTCTGTGCCAATTTGCAGCATTCGCTTATTATGTGATTGATGGTTTAATCTCCGTCACCACTTAGTCTGCACTTGCTATTTTGTTGCGACTTACAATCCTCGCTTTGATATGATTGGTTCTTACGGCGATGTTTTGTGCTGCCATGAGGAAAGATTCTGTTTCTCTCTTAAAGCTTCCTTTTATTAGCCATGCCCAGGTTTCGTCGAGTGAGATGTTTATTATTATTATTATTATTATTATTATTATTATTATTACACCTTTATCATAGATATTGAGTTCTCCCCAAATTATACCACATTTGGTCTGTCAGAAACTCACCCTGTAAGACAGTGACAACCATATAGTATATATATATATATATATATATATATATATATATATATATATATAACCGTAAATGAACCGATATAGCGCATAATAGCGATATTCCTACTCTTGCAATACTAATTACATTTGTTTGCATCGCTGAATTTTAGTGTCTTGCACAATTCGCAGTGCATCACTTTTTCCATCCAGTGATGCTTTCTCTTGTTTTCCTTCTTGTTTGGCTTTGGCTTATATATTTAACGGCATATATGCCGTGGCTCTTATTATATATAATGTCAGAATGATATGAAATATTGCACAATTTCTAGTATAATTGTTGAAGAGGGTTACCAATGCGATAGTGGATAACGTGTTTGACAGAGCTATCATAGTAAGCGAGTTCAAAATCAGTCACACTATTACCTTTACGTTCAGAAAAATACCTTTAAAAATGTATGAAGCACATAATCTCGACAGTTTTTTTCTGCAAGGATGATTTTGGTAATAAATAACCCATTAAGGGCAATATGGCATTAAACAAAAAATCTTTTACACTTTCCAATTTAAAATTAATTTAATAGCATACTTCGTTCCGCTGAAAGTATTTTTTTTCAATCGCCAAATTTTAGCTACAACATAATTTCTCACTCCTTCCTAGATAGAATTATATATTGGCCACAGTAAGGATAAAAATCTAATAGTTTTACGGGTGGTACTCTTGAAATTGAATTATAAAATTAAGTAATTAAAAGAATAAGATGGATACATGGGTTAATCATAAATTTGTTTCAGTATTTAAAAAATATAGCTCACCAACAGCGAGGTTTCTCGTGGCAGCTGCTGTAAGAATAATAATCGCGTAGAGAATATGTAGAATGTATCCATTGAAGAGGGGTAAGGTAGCAAAAAGGCATGTCTTGGGTATGATACTGAACTACATCTGGTGCTGAGACTCTAGTTCAGGAGTGATAAGGTGTGTTAAATAGTCCTTTGTTGCCAATATTTGTGAGTCTATTCTGACCTGCAGTTCTTATATATGTGAATGTTATTTCTATGGATCAAGTAGGTATGTTTGAAAATTATTAAACAAGAAAACCCGAAAGTATATAACAAGATAGAAATCATTTGTATTATATAAATCCTTGATGCTACTGTGCACTGTGCAAACAAATATTTTTCTATTCAATTGAAATAATTACTGGAAACCATGTCTATTGATTGTTTGTATTAGATTGAAATACATGAAACAATGCAACTTATTTCTATATAATTCTGACATTAAATAGCGCTTTTTTTGTTGATATGACATTAAATAAATAAGTCAAGTAAAAGGAATACGGGAGTGCATATAACTGTTTGGGTAAAATGATTCCTTTAGAATTGTGTAAAAGGCAATAATTTGACCAAGCCATTGAAATGGTATATACACGAATAGGAATTGTCTTAGAATATCATGTGGAACACTGAGATACATACCGACTAAAAAATTCGTACTCGAAAAATAGACGTAGAATCATTTGATAAGAACTTGGCATTTGCAAATTTCATCGGCCAGAATACTGAGAAGAATTGAGGAGATTTTCTCTCACTCAGAATCCAGTTTAAAACCATCAGCTAATACTGATTTGAAAAAATCGCAACCATCAAAAAAGTGGAAATGAAAGAAAAAATTCAAAAAGAATATCCCAGGAGAACTATAAAACTATTTGAGACAAAAATCTGTAGCCGAAACCTTACCAAAGGAAGAAATACTTTGGTTTTACCCTTCGTTAGATAGTCGGAACCATTTCTCAAGTCATTCAAAGATGAACTTAAACAAATGGACCAAAGAACTATAAAACTAATGACCATACACAAGGCATAACATGCCAGAGACGACGTTGATAGAATGTATGTATCAAGAAAAGAGAGAAGAAGGGGATTTGCCTGCATCGAAGACAGCTTTGACGTACTGATACAACGACTCGAAGACTACATAGGAAAACACGAAGTTGGACTGATTACTGCCATCAGAAACAATACTGATAACACGATAAGCAACAGAATAACAATAACTAGGAAACAAAAGTGGGAAGAAAAACAACTCTATGTTTTTTTTTAAATACTAATATACAACATCTTATACGACAAAACCTGGACCTGCTAAAGAAAATGAATCTTTAATAGAGAAACAGAATCTCTACTAATAGCAGCACAAAACAACGCCATAAGAACCAATAATATAAAAGCGAAGATTCATAAGACTCAACAAAATAGCAAATGTAGGCTGTGTTATGACAGAGACGAAACGATCAATCACATAATATGAGAATGCAGCAAATTAGCACAGGAGGAGTATAAAACTAAACACGACTGTGTGAGCCAGGTGATCCATTGGGAAATGGGCAAGAAATTTAATTTTGACCATGCCAATAAATGGTATATGCACAACCCAGCACCAATCCTAAAAAATGACACACATAAACTCCTATGGGACTTTAACATACACACAGATCACCTAAAGTCGACCAGAAGACCAAGATTTATAATAATCAACAACAAAAAAGAGAATTTGCTAAATTTTCGACTTTGCTGTCCCGGCTGACAACATAATAAAACTGAAGAATGTGAAGAGAAGGATAAGTACCTCGAAGTTGCTCGAGAATTGAAAAAGCTGTGGAACATGAGGGTGACGATTTTATCAATTGTCATTGCTGCTTTTTGCACGGTAACTAAAGGATTATTAAAGAGTCTGGAGGACTTGGAATTTAGCGGACGAGTGGAAACCATCCAAATGACAGCATTATTGAAAACGGCCAGAGTACTGAGAAGAGTCCTGAAGACTTGAGGGAACGTGCTATCACTCAGACCCCATTGAAAAACCATCAGCTAAAGTTGATGTGAAAAACTCAAAAGGAGTTATAATAATAATAATAATAATAATTATTATTATTATTATTATTATTATTATTATTATTATTTTTATTATTATAGAAACGGAATTCCTCCTAATAGCAGCACAGGAGAACGCCATGAGAACCAATCATATCAAAGCGAGGATAGATAAGACACAACAAAACAGTAAATGTAAGCTATGCGGTAACAGTGACGAAACGATCAATCACATAATAAGCGAATGCAGCAAATTAGCACAGAAGGAGTATAAGGCGAGACACGACTGGGTCAGCAATGTGATCCAATGGGATATGTGCAGGAATTTTCAATTCGACCATACAAACAAATGGTATATGCACAACCCAGCACCTGTCCTTGGAAATAACACGCAAAAACTTCTATGGGACTTCTTATGGCAAGAAGACCAGACCTTATAATAATCAACAAAAAAAAAAAGAGAGTTTGCAAAATTGTCGACTTTGCTGTCACGGCTGACCACAGAATAAATCTGAAGGAAAGTGAAAAGAAGGATAAGTAACTCGACCTTGCCAATTCTGATTGGTGTCTTAGACACAATAACTAAAGGATTAATAAAAGGCCTGGAGGACTTGGAAGTTGGCGGACGAATGGGGCCCATCCAAACGACAGCATTATTGAAAACGGCCAGAATACAGAGAAGAGCCTGGAAGACTTGACGGGATTTGCTGTCACTCAAACCCCAGTAAAAAAAAAAAAATTAGTTAACGCTGATGTGAAAAACAGTAAAGAAGTAATAATAATAATAATAATAATAATAATAATAATAATAATAGCGTGTAGGAAGACTGATTAAAACCACCAGAAACAATCTTTAGCACACGAGGATCAGCGGAACGACAATAACCAGAAAACTAAAGTGTGAAGAAAAAACTACTCTATGGACGTTTTAATTGACTAAGAGGTTATATCTCACACGGGAAAACGTGGACATGGCTAAGAAAAGGAAACCTTAAGAGAGAAACTGGATCTCTTCTAATAGCAGTACAAAATAACGCGAGAAGGGCTAATACTATGAAAGCGAGTATAGATATGACACAACAAAACAACAGATGTATGTTAAGTGATGAAAGAGACAAAACGATCAATCACATAAGTTAATGCGGGCACAGAAGGAGTATAAGACTAGACACGACTGTGTTGGCAAATTGATCCCCTGAGAGTTGTGCAAGAAACTGAACTTTGGCCATACAAACAAATGGTACATGCACAAGCAAGAATCTGTCCTGGCGAATGAGACCCACACATTTCTCTGGGATTTTGACATACAAACGGATCAACTAATCTTATAATAATCAACAAAAAAGAGAGAACTTGCAGAATTCAGGACGTTGCTGTTCCGCCAGACCATAGAGTAAAATTGAAAGAACGCGAAAAGAGGGATGAGTATCTGGACATTGCTAGGGAATCGAAAAAAAAAACAACAGTGCAACATGAAAGTGTTTATTATACCAATTGTGATTGGTGATCTTGGTAAAGTCACTGAAGGATTGGTACAGGGACTGGAAGATTTGGAAATTACGGAATGTGTGGAGCCTGTCCAAACTACAGCATTGTTGAGATCGGTCAGAATACTGAGACGAGTCCTGGTGACTTGAGAAGACTAGCTGTCACTCAAACTTCCAAAACCATCAGTTTACGCCGATGTGAAAAACTCTCTAGGGAGTAAATAATAACAATTTTAATAATAATAATAATAATAATAGAAACAGCAACAAAATCAGTAACCATAAAGGGTAAAAAATGAATTATAAGTATCATAGCTTGGATTCGTGAACACAAGATCAAGAATGTTGCCGTCCACCACGATCGTGGCTGACAAGGCAGTTTCGGTCACTGCAGCCAAAGCTGGAAGTTTGGTCATAGCATGATAAAATAGTATTGTGTTTCTTCCTCTTGTACCTTTCTCCTTCTGAGCAACCCAGTAACTGTTTTTAAAAAAGAGGCAGGTTTTGTGGTGAGATGTCATGATTCTCTGGTAATATTGAACATTGGTCTATGGGATAAGTCGAAAGGATAAGGAAAAATTAAAGTAGAACATAAAACCATACAACTGAGGTGCAATGAACTCAACAATTGGAGGGTCATTGCGTTGATCTGAACAACGCTATAAGTGGACTTATTAAAAATACTAAAAAGTATGCAGAGCACCTTACGAAACTGTCGAAGTAGCAGAGTAACGATATCTCGAAAGAGAATGGTAAATAGTTATTTGATTTTAAATAATGACAATTGAAATGATGGCGACAAGGTGATAATCATGTTAATAATAAATTTAGTTGAAATAGCAATATCATCTCGACCATAATTAGACGGTAAATGAATAATAATGATACTATGTTTTTGATTATAACAGTTGGTCAGAAAATAATTATTCTACATATATTATATGTATGGTCTGCCTAAAATGATCACAAAAAATATGTAACGTTTTTTGTATATAAAATAATTGCATTTTAGCTGCGAGATTGATTAACGCTTCTAACAATAGGGGAAAAGTCAACACACACACACACACACACACACACACACACACACACACACACACACACACATATATATATATATATATATATATATATATATATATATATATTTGGAAGAATCGGTAATTTATATCCATATTAAATTGTTAATTTCGCTCATACACTTTGTTTCACATTTTATCTATTATGAAGCTCATTAGAGTCATTTGGATACTGATTTTGAGGGAATCTATATCATGAAGCAATCCATTCCTTTAGAAATTTAGAAACAGCTGGTTGTACTGCTTCGCATTCACTCTGCAAACACCAATACGAAAATTTCACAGTCAATCTGAGGACAGATTCATATTCATAGTAAAAAAATGAACATTCGGTCCACACCATGGTGTTTGGGGAGGTTACTGGAAATGGTAATGTTATGCCTCCAACCTTCTTCCCTCATGGCCCTACATTTAACACCACAGCCTTCATCAATTAGTGGTAGAGGAGTGCTTTCTTGGTTTACGATGGTGGCTATTAAGACACTGCACCATCCAAAGGAGCAGGAGAAGTCAATCTTGGCATAAATTCCCCGTAAAATATGGCATTCTAACGCCCTCAGACTGCGATCCCATTAATACTTTAATGTGGGGCACGGTTGAGTAAGTGACTATCGAATCTCAGTGGAACACCAAAGAAAAACTGAAAGCAAGGAAAATGGCAGTGTTCACGAATTTAAAGAAGGTGACTGTAGGAAAAAATGCTGGAAATTTCGAAGTCTACTGGAGGCCATAATTGAAGCCAAAGACGAGTTCTTTACATGAGTTTACTGAAAAGCATTTCGTGATATGTTCATGGAACTTTCGTAAAGTGAAATGTCAGTGCTATTTTCCTTTTCGCGTAATTTAGACGTCAATATAGCCAACACACACACACACACACACACACACACACACACACACACACACACACACACACACACACACACACAAAAACTATATATATATATATATATATGTAATATGTACTTCTTGGATCTGAAGTTTAAAATTTTGTCTTACCCCTTCATAAACACTAAATAAAATGGTTAGTAATAGGCAAACCAAATAGGTGTAAGTAAACCAATTTTTTTCTGCTCTGTCGGCTTGCACTGGGCACTATTTTCTGATTTTATATATTATATGTGGTCAATAATCTCTAGAATCCCGTACGTAAATAGAAACGACCCTGTAATAAATCTAATTGAAAAATCAGAATAGAATTGTTTTTAAAAAATACAAATAGAATCAGTAAGAATATACTTCAACCACTCCAATCTATAAATTTGGTATTTAGAAAAGTTGTAACCACTTTTATAAAGAAAAGTGCTTTAATTAAAGTTGTCTTTAGAGCTATTATTAATTCTAATGTTGTTTTTGATGAATTCAATTGTTCTTTTAACATTCTGTCATTCCATAATATTTTCCTGTAAATGGTTTGAAAAAAAATTAAATAACTTAATCTAGTTTGTTTCAGATATATTCTATGATGCAAGAATATTCCCTTGTTAAAAATTGATTCGAACATTATCAGTCTTTTCCTCTGACATAATTAAAAAATATCTTTCGAGTCTACTTTTTCCTCCTTGGTAGTACTTTCATTTGTTTTGTGGAATGCTTTACTAATATTTGAGATAAAGCCCTGAAAATTTTCTATATACTTCTTAATATAAAAATGAATATGGACAAAAAAATCTATCGACGAAAGTAGAAAATATAATTATAAAAGAAGTATTCGCAAAGTGATTATTTGTAACGTAACTCTGGAGTGGAAAGAAAAAATACAAGTCTTTTCTTTCTGCAGTTGTCGATGTAGATTTGTCTCATTCTTAGTTTAAGTAAGATTATACTGAATCATTACTATCTACTTGTGACTACTAAAACAACAAGGAACAGCTCGTATCAAAAATAACAACAAAGAATAAAGTCCTGATAAGATTCGAAAGGAAAATATTTTTTTACGTAATTGCGCCTACGAGAGCTCAAATCGGAGGATATAGCAGAATTTCGAATAGTACCTATAAAGCCAATCAATAAGCGGGTCTCTAACTAACAAGCGTTGTTTATGCTAATGTTTTATATATGTTGGGTATCATCCACCTTTTACCACACAATGAACTAGTCCATCTGACATATATAGCAGTAGCTACTAATACCAGGGCAGACTAGAAGGTGAAGAGCAGCTTCTTATACGAATAGTATTAGAACGTTGGAGACTGGAGATCGCACTAGATCACATTACTTGCAACCGTAATAACGGAAGCCAATACTATCGTTGGACTATATCTTTATTCGGTATTCACTAATCCTATGTTCTTCTCTACTAATTGTCTCTTTATTGCATATACTTTTTCCTGAGAATATATCTCTATTTCCTCTCATATCGTGGTTTGCCTTTTATTTAATATTACAAGCGTTCACTAACCAATTTGTTGAATCAAATGTATATTTTTGTTTCTTGTTGCGGTGAGAGGATTCCCAAGGTGTAACAGCTGACATATTGGTCTATGTCATCGTAGAAAACGAGTTGAAAATCTAATCGCACTATTATGTTCCTTTTCGGACTAATACACTTAGGAAATGTTAGAACCACTGTATACCTTTAGCTATGGGTTAAATATTGCCACGGATCTTCTTTTACAATGATCGCTTTGGCATTAAATACCTCACGAAAGTCTATATTCCATTAAGTAAAGAAACCAAAACATTGATAATTTTATTACGCTCTTTATTTTATTACGTCTTTATTAATAATATTATCAAGTATTATCCCTAAACTTCCCAAATCTATTTGTTATCTTTCTCGTCAATATAAAACCCTGCCTCACTGTATTGTCACTGTTGTTGTTGTTGTTGTTGTTGTTGTTCTATCTTATTAAGAGATTGATATCTTTATGTTGCATAGTCACAAACAACTATACACATATACACGCGGAAACATAGTCAACATAATAATGAAGAACGGACACAGTTCTTCAGAAAAATATACCTCTCACACTTTATTCGAAATGGTACGAAAGGGTTACGAAAGGATTATTGCGTGAGAGGTGAGTTGGAGACTGAACAAAATTGCAACATATTGACCCCCAGCTCTTTTGGTTATAGCAGCACTTTTTTCTCATCCTGCGGGGCTGCTCAACCAGGGGCCCTGAGGGCCCAGCTCTCTGCTGGGTCTAGTTCTCACTGATTCGAACTTCCTGTAGCACCGGATTATACAATGGTTTGACATCCACCTGCTCCAGTGGGCGTCGCCTCTGCACTCAATTCAACCCGTCCGCAGTCAAGGTATCCCCTTATATCTTCGACCGGATTCTCCTATTATTTAAACAGGTGCATTTCTTATTTGACAGCACGGCCAGGTCGGAGATCAATATGTTACATTTAAGAGATAACCTATTTTGACTGATTCTAAATATCAAGCAACAATCATAATACGACTCAAAATGGATAACCCTGGTGCTGTCAGTCATATCACGAAAAAAATAAATTACAATTTGCTTCGAATTAAAGTTGGTTGGCTGGTTGTGTCTTAAGGCTTATCAATACTTGTTTATCATAAAATCCTGTGTATATGAATATCTTAAATGTATATAATTTGTAAACATTATTGATAAGTAACAATTTCTGAACTAGCTAGAACTCAATTGCTTGTACCCAGCTAAATGGTTTCAAGTATTACTCTCTTACCATGCTAGATTTTTTTACACACACTTAAATAGTTTTAATTATTGCTATTTAAGAATAATAATTCTTTTCAACATTATTCATTCGTTTCCACAGTTATATTGTTCCGTTCATTGCTAAGCAATTTCAATAATTTATTTTAACGGAAATTTTTTGGCACCCCATTTAATGGTTTCAAGCATAGTCAATCATAATTAGAACTATTTGAATCATAGATGGTAGCAAGTAGATACTACCACTCCGGTTCTGAGTGAACCAGGGGAATAGTTTCAATGAAAGGGTACTATACATTCATGAAATCTCCATGACAGGAGCTTCACTATCAGATGCATTTTAGTGTCATAGCCAGGAAATTATTGAGGTGATCGTTTCTAGCACTCTGTTGAGATGTGTTTCAAATAAAAAGCTAAAAGAAAGCAGTAATAATAAAGCAAAATATTACAGTCTCAAACTACAAAAAAAATATTAGGAAAAAATATAAAAAACATAAAGTCGAATGTATATATTCAACATTGATAAACCTAAAAAAAAATGCTTATTAATTGTGCATTTGAAAAAGTCATGGAATTAGTTTTATGATCTTATTGATATTCGGGAAAAAAATCCAGGGAGATAAAAAGATTAGAAAAACATACATTTTTAATTTAGGTCCAAAGTTTATTAACTATCAAATGAATCAGACTACCCATCTGATTAGGTTTCCATCCGACTTTAATAGGATAGCGATAACAATTTGCATCTGAGGTTTTAATAGAAATCCTTGAAAAGTACTTCTGAAACATGAATAGCCAATTATACCTGTGGAAACTTAATAAGTGTAAATAATAAGTAGTAGGCAGAAAATAATACGTAGATTTAAATTTAAAAAAAATGGTTTTGAAAAAAGTGTAAATGAAAATAAAATCATTTGCTCTTGAGAAAATACGAAATGGAAAAGAGAAAAGTTCGTTCACTTTTTGTTGAAATATTTCATTTTGAATAGATGGAATCAACGAACTATTAAAAATGACAGCGTTTGCAAATATTGACATCAGAAAATTATACCAAGAGGACACAATCCAATTCTCCTTAAGCTGCTGGAACATATACGAGTGAACACCACAAGAAGAAAATGCTGAATTCTTGTAATATTGTTCCTTATATGAATCGCAAAACCAAGTTTAGTGAACTAAAAATTTTATTTCTTTTAATATTAGCAATTTCTTTACACGTTTTATTCTTCACACACAGTTTGTGTATGGAACGCTTTTAATTTATTACAGAATTGATTGATGTTTTAGTTTTAAACAAGGCGTTGGAGTCGCGATTTTTAGCTAATTAAATTATATATATATATATATATATATATATATATATATATATATATATATATATATATATATATTTCACTAACTCACTCGTTATGTCAAGAGGGGACCAGATTTTACGATATTATTTGTTGAGTGCTCGATATCAGTGATACAGGTATTTTATCTATCTATCTGTATGTATGTATGTGTGTGTGTGTAATTAAGACAAGAAAATCAATAAATACACTCCATTATAAATTATCTTAGTAGCATATTAACTGGCTACTCAGATGGATTTGAATAGATTGGGATTTCTTTTAAGCCGTTAACACCGGAGAATTCATTTCACCTCACGTAAGGCTCGACTCATAATTTAGATATACATATATTAAAGAAAAAACAAAACATGATATATATATTTGAACGTTGAATTCTACTCTGACCTGAAAAGATCGTTCTCTCGGTTATTGTCCTCTGTAGAAGGCTGATACATAGAATGTGCATCGCCGAGGGCAGTCTGGCACTTGACACTCAACAAAATAAATCCCAGTTAAGACTCCTATTTTGGGCGTATGATAAGCATACTAATAATGTGGATGCTAGTTCTAGTAGACTGACCTCAGACGTTGGTAAGGTGGTCCCAATACACTTTCACATACACCACCAATCCTTTGTCTTCCTACCCCCTCAGATCACGGAAGAACGAATTTCTAGGTTAGATAATATTAACTGTAGACAGATTTCCAAGTCCTCTTGTAATGTTTAAGGAGGCAATAAGACGCTTAGCGAGAATTAATGAAAGCCTTACGAGGCTTAGACAAGATACATCAAAAAGAAGTCAAATCGACATGGGAAAGAACACAACTAAAAGATTTCAACACAAGGGTACATTGAAAATATAACATTTTAATATGCGACGACCAAACAAATAATGATGAGATTTAAGAAACAGTTCCTTTTTCTTTTCTCTTTTCTTTTTAAAATACCGGCAATATTAAGCAAACAGGAAAACATCAAACAAAAATGTCTCTCAACAGCCCTTTTTCTTTTTTCCCTTTTTCTTTCTTTCCCTCTCTTACTTGATTAAAATTGTCTAAGCCGCCGGACTGAGGCGTGTAGTAAAGATCATGCAATAAATTTTACTATTGATGAAACAGAACCTTTACAGTTTCTCTCTTTTTTTTAATACATATAACTTTCCTATACTTAAAAAATTGTAGAAGGAAAACGGTTTGAGTTGTACTTATCTTTGACGGGTTTTCAAACTTCAGATTTATTTCTCACCTTTTTACGGGTGAGTGACTTTTCTCGGAGTCAGCTGAATTCAGCATGTTCTTCTAACGCTGGCTTCTGTCCAAATTAAAGATCCTCCTTCAAATTTCTCTAACGGGTGCTTTTTTTTTGGTGCAAAGACATTGTTGACCAATCATCCAACTTTCCTCTTCCCCCACCTCACCAGGTCACGCCACTTGATTGACCTAGACTTCATTCGTTTAACAGACTAGAGGGCATAGGGTGCAGATAGCTTGCCCTTTCTTTCCCCTACCATTTTATCGGTCAGTCTTAATGCCAGTTGATTCAATAAAGAAGGGTAAGGGTATTGACCTCCCCTTCAATCTCTCTCTGTAGCATACCACGTCACAATATATATATATATATATATATATATATATATATATATATATATATATATATATCGACTTAGAAAATCTTCCAATATATAGTAAATTTGTTTTTCCTTTACTTCTGCTAGTCCGTCGTTATTAATATTTTTCATTTCCTATTGTTAACCTCAGTTAAATATTAGAAATTAATAATTATATTCGTAACCTAAATATAAAAAAAATATTGATCCATGTTTGTATTATTAATTGATTAAAGTGATAAATAAAGTATCCAATATTATCTGATAGCTTTCAACAAGTCTAAATAAACGGGAAGATAGGTAAATTTTAAACAAATGTCTGATTACATTCAAATTAAAATACAAGCAGATGTACGGTAACACTACCGAATTCTTAATATATATATATATATATTTAAAAAAATAAAAAATAGAAATTAAATAAATTTAAAATTCAGATGATTAAAATAGTAGAGGATGTATCCAATATCATCTCATTTCTTTCAAAAATCTAAATAAACGTAGACCACAGTAAATTTTAAACAATAAAAAATTCAATGAATATTGAATTAAAATAGAAGCACAATTATAAAAATACTACTAGATTCTTAGATATAATATTAACAATAGAAAAATGTAAATTTTGAAATAAATCTAAAATTCAATATTTAAATGAAATTTTAATAAAACTTTGAAAATGGATATCTATTCATTAATAAGTAATAAAAATATCAATAACGATAGACCATCGGAAGTAAAAAAAAAGAGGAATACCTTTTATATATTGGAAAATTTTCTAAGCAGAGTGTGACGGCAAATTCTTTAAAATCCCAAAACAAGACTTTATTTTCGCACGTGTGAAGACCGGGCAGGTTGGCACTTGATCCCTTGTAGAATAAGTCCTCGTTCAGAGTCTTTTGCGCGGGCACATAAGAACTGGCATATTATGTGGGGGATTAATTTATGGCCAGACTGACCTCCACTGGCGAGGGGTTCCAAATTTAACACTATACACACACCCACCAAGGCCGCTAGTCTTCCTCCCCTAGAACAATGGAAGATATGGACTCTAGGTTTAGACGTAATAATATTAATTATAGTTTTCGGCAATGCCGCTTTCCCGTGTGATATTTTAAAGGAATTAATAGGACAATTTTAAGCAAGATAACATAAGGCGAATAGAAACTGAAAAGGAAATATGACAAAACAAATTCGTAGCAGACACTGCAAATAATAACTTCGACCACGTGGGAACATTTGAATATATCAATCTTTTACTACACATAGATATACACCTTCAACGTGTCAAATATATCATAAATGAATAGTCCATGAACATAAATGTCTATCTTCTTTTCTTTTCTTTCGTTTTTCTTCAAATTGAGAGAGAGAGAGAGAGAGAGAGAGAGAGAGAGAAAGAGAGAGAGAGAGGGTATATAAAATTGGGTATTAGGAGAAACGGTCTAAAAGTTTACTTATCTTTTTTTTTCTTTTTTTTATGGAGTTCCTGTGGAGAATATTTCCTTTTTTACCGGCTAATAGACATTATGTTATTCTTAATACTGGCTTGAAGAAATGGCTCCTTCGTGTCCGAGATGTTCTTTTCGTCTTCTTTTACCCGGAGTACTTGGCTTTGGTTCCGTGCGCCACGAACCCTGTCCAAAAACTAATTTTCTTATTATCTATTTCCGCTGATGGGAAGGAGTCCCCACTTCCGTTTTGGGGTCCCAGCCAATCATTTGGCTTCTCTCTTCTTCCTTCCCGTGTCAGGCGACCCGAGTGAGGTCCCCAAGTACCAACATCTGGTCTCCACTGTGACCCACATTCTTTCTTAACGGTCATTCTTTGACGGCTTGCTACTGTTAATTCGAACACGAGGATAGTAGTAATCTTATTTCTATCGTCTCAGTGGGAGACAACGTGATACGAGATATATACAAATATAGATACATGTTTTTTTGGTTTGTTTTTTCTTTTCTTTCTTTTTCTTTATATACGTAGTGTTTTCAATGTTTACAGACCTTTTTGTACAGACATTTAAAATTGGCGTAGACACTTGAAAATTCAGTATGTTATTGCCATACATATTATGAGATGATGGACACATTTTTATGATTTCATATTCAAATGAACAGCTACAGTAGGAATTTGAATACATTCTACTAAAGCCTGATTGTCACAGCTGGTGAATTTCAAAAATGCAGTCTGGACGTGGGCACACTTTAGAAGAACGATATGCAATAAAATTCTGTTTTAAACTTGGAAAAAAAGCCTCAGCCACGTATAGAATGCTTTAGATTGCTTTTCGACCATCTTGCATCAGTTTTTGAGTGGCATAAGAGATTTAAGGAAGGCAGGGAGTCTGTGAGGGATGATGAGACGTGTGGAAGGAGTAAGGAAGTCAATACACCAGAGTTGATAGGCCAAAAGGTTTAGGGTTAGTTTGTTTAGGTTTTAAGGGAGTTTAGGAAGAGATTCCTGGGGAAGAGGCCAGCATTCTTAAATCGGCTCAATGGCATTTCCACCAGGAAAATGCACCTGTCCTCAACTCCATCCTTGTTACAGACTATTTGAAAAAATTGGCATCAAAACAGTTCTTCACCCTTCCTATAGACCTTGCTCCCTGTGACTTTTGGTTATTTCCTAAGCTCAGAAACTGTCGTTATGAGACCACTGAGGAGATGAAAGAGGCTGTCACGAAGGTCATTGACACGCTCACACAAGAGGACTTCAATGGGGCCTTCCAGAAGTTGTTGGAACGGTAAAACAAGTGCATTGCAGCCGGAGGAGATTACTTCGAAGTGGACTAGACTTTCATGTGTGTACTATCAATAAAAGTGCCCATACGAAACTTATTTAATGATCCTCGTATATGTATTTAAACTTATTTAATCATCCTCGCATATGTATCTTATTTAATGATCCTCGTATATGTATTTTAAAATTATGGCTCATTGATCATTATAGAAGGTGAAATGATTTACTCCGTGTTAACCACTAAAAAGAAAGAAATTTCAGTTCAAATCCATCTTAAGAGCCACTTAATATGCCGTTTAGATAAATTCATAATTGAATATGTCTATTAATTTTCTTGTGTTCAATTATATATATATATATATATATATATATATATATATATATATATATAACCCCAGATTCTATGCTTTACACATTCATCAGAGTGAAAGGTTTTCAAAAACCCTTTTTATTATCAGTTTTTATTTGGGTGATGTTGTAAGTAAGAGTTAGGTTCATGTCTATGTCTGTCTAAGCTTGTGTACGTTTGAATGTTAGTGAGTTTGTGTATTTACTGTCGCTCGTTCATGCATATATATATGTATATTTGCGTATATAATGGCATGTATTTCTTCATCTATATAAATATTTCCGCTGTCTGCAAGTAGAAATGGATGAGGGAAACGAGATTGTAAGAGAAGGGAAAAGTTCATGAGGATGAGTAGCGATATTTTTTGTTTCAATCAAAACGATTTCTTTTTTCTCCAGATCCCATCCTTTTCCTTGATATCAAAAGGTTTATTAGAAGTGAATATATGAAATATCTCTTTTGTGACGAAATTTTTGAGCAATGACGATAACAATTATAATTAAAATCATCATCACGTTACATTTTTATAAAATATCTTATTTATTTTTGATTTTATTTATTTGTTTATTTATTTATTTATTTTTAAAATGATAATTATTGTGTTATTGGTGATACTCATGGGTTAGGTCATATGGTATTTTTTAGCAGGTAATAAAAATGATATAGATAGCTTTTGCAATTATAATAATGACTGTATTTATAATAATTATTATAACGATAACTGACAACACAAGTAGGTGTTCATAATGTAATAATGTGGGAAAATTGTACTTACAATTATTGACAATCCTAAAATATTACTTACATATACTGACTATACTTATGGGTGCTCAAAATGTAATAATGTGGAAAATAGTACTTGGGGTTTGTTAATTAATATGGTCTCGCTGATAGATGATGCATGATCAGACAATAAGAAGGCGTTTGTGAAATTTGTTGGGTACGGTGGCATTGGTAGAATTTTGACGGAGTGATGTGAACGTAGAGGACAGAAGTATATATAAATACAAAAATAATCGCAGTGCTTATAAGTTGAAAAAGTCATCATAGTAGTGGTAATAATAACTAAAAAATGGGAAAAAAGTAAGGGAAAAGAAAGTATGTATGTATATATGTTGTTATTTACTAAAATTAGTTTCCTCGTGGCACAAGTTCAGAAGTTGGGTACATAAGAAGGGACATCCAATTTTTTGCTCAATCACTAAGTACCATAAGATTCAACCTATCTATCAATTTATTTGTCTCTCTCTATGTATATATATATATCCGTTTCTTCCCTCTCTCTCTCTCTCTCTATATATATATATATATATATATATATATGTATATATATATATATATAGAGAGAGAGAGACAGACAGACAGACAGACAGATATACAGACAGACAGAGACAGAGACATATATATATATATATATATAGGGAGAGAGAGAAAGACACACGCACACACAGACAGAGATCAAGAAAAAAAGGAGACTAACAGAGTGAAAGAGGGAGAAAGATATACTGGGACCCTCCATGTTAAGGAGTTTGGTAAACAGGTCATTGCTATTGTTTTCGATACTCAGTTGTCTCATACTTTTGGCAACAAATTAAGCTTATGTTAACAATCTATCTATCTATCTATCTATCTATCTATCTATCTATCTATCTATCTATCTATCTATCTGTCTGTCTCTCTCTCCACACACACACACACACACACACATATATATATATATATATATATATATATATATATATATATATATATATATATTGACAAAACTACTAAAAGAGTAAAAAAGATAGTAAAAGAGAAAACACTACGATAAAGAAAAAGGAAATAAAACACTGAAAAATTTAAAAGATTGTCAATATACAAATAACGCTCTATATTAGCTCCCCTTTACATCATTCTTTTTAGTCATTTTTTCTTAATTAGCAAGGATTGTCCTCTCAAGGAAAGGCGATGGGGTTTTAAGGCTGGATGGTCAAATATAATGTTGCTAATGACAGGCCATTTGACGCGGTTTATCATTAACATCAAATATAATTTCCTTTATCTCTTGAACAAATTACTAACAACAGAACTGCTAAAACTCGTATGGATACAATCCATGAGCGTAATGCTAACATAATTACTTGCAAAATACATTTCTCTCAATAAAACTACGTATCTATTAAACAAACTTGGAACTGGACACGTTTTGGGTATTATGAGCGGTATATATTTTGGAAAAACGACGTAAAAATCTTTATTTCATTGGATCGGAAGCAATCATCTGGATTCAGTCTGATATCCAGATCATACACCATAAAGGGGTTGAAATAGAAATTGACTAAACACTCATTGCTTGTTGTAAATGCTATAAGAGTCATCAAACAACAATTTGTTTTATGGAATTGAAAGATTAACCAAACTTAGGTTTGTGATCCTTTTGAATTTAACTGGTGAGGAATGAAATGAAGCAACGGTTCTTCTTATAACAAAATATATTAAACCTGGTTCTATCATCTACAATGACACTTGGCCAGCTTACAAAAGTTAGGCTATAAGCACTTAAATGTTATTAATCACTCAAAGGCATTTATCAGTAAAAAAAGCCGGACAAAAAAAACAAAAAAACTGAGCAATTTTTGATCGATCCTTGGAAATGGGTCACACGACCAGGTATTTGGTCAAAATAAATTAATCAGTACCTGGTAAGATCTTCGTTTATTGCAACAACAAAGAATAAACAACCACTGCACCAATTCTTCATTGATGCAATGAATTTGTATCCATCGTTGTCAAACCGAGTGCGTCAGGTTAACCTAGAAAAAGAATCAGATTCAGGGTTTGATACGGAAAAGCCCCTGCCTTGACCTACAATTATCCAAGGTAAGTTCATTTTTGTTAGACATCCAATAAGAGATGCAGCTTGGTTTAATACGAAGAAAAATTGATGATTAAAAAAAACGAACCTACCGAAGTCCAGTCGAAAACACATTCAAGTTGAAAACAAAATAAGCCGAATCATACGATTTCCTAATGTCAGCCAATTTAATTTATTTTCATGTTATTTCTGGGAGTAATTGAATTTTTCGGTGATTTATATAATAGTAAAAAAATAAAAAAAGTAACAATCTTCCTCTTCAAAGAAACGCCGCAAACGTAAAAGTAAAAACACGTTAAAATTTTCCTCAATAATTTTGACGAGTATTAAAACAAAGACCTCGAAACGGAAGTAAAATAGGTTATATATATATATATATATATATATATGATGAATTCAGCAGCCTAGTATCCGATAAACCAAAATATGAATAAACGTAAGCTACTAGATAATGTATTATAATTCCCGAACTGACGTATGTCCGCTGCTGACTGAGTGGTAAGATACTAAGTTTAACTTAATGTTTGGCGGGTTTCGACCCAAGCCTGAAGCATCATGCGTGACTACCCACACTGACAAGTTGTAATACAACGAAACACTCTGTCTGTGAATGACGATATGACTATATATATATATATATATATATTGATAAAAACTCACCTCTGATAGTTTCAGAGGTGTTGAATTCTAACTCACCAGAGGATTAAAATTTTATTGCCATTATATAACTCTTGTGGTTTTTTGATACCAGTCATAGATGAGAATCTTTCACTGGAGTCAGGGTAACAGTATTCTCAGGTTTTTAGAACTCTTCTCACTGTTTTGACCTATCTTAATTAAGTAATTTGTATATTCTCGTCTCATCCTCCAATTTCCAATTTTTCCCATCCATATAGCAAGCCTTTACGTACCTTTCCGAACACATCAATTATGTTTGATATCACCGTTCCTTTCATGTTCTTTAGGGTTTTTTTAGTTCTCTTACAAGGTCTAAGTATTTGATTATTTTTCCGTTTTTTTTTTTTTTTTTTTTTTTCAGTTTTTTTTTTATTTCATTAGCACTCTGTGGTCCACTGGTAGGTTCCCTTTTTGTTTATTATGACTTGGTCTTTTATCTGGCTGAGATTAGTTGATCTGTTTGTATCTCAAAATCACACATTGTCCCGTACGCCTTATTTTCTATGATGGAATTTGCTTGTATGTTCAAAACCAAATCCCTCGCACAAATCCCAGTGAACAACCTTCTCAAGTCAATTGAATTTAGTCTTGAACGCTTTTTGTGCAAGGTTATTGATTCTTATTATGTGATTAACCGTTTAGTCTCTTTCATCTCATAACCTACAATTGTAATTCAGTTGTGTCTATTTTCCCTTCAACATAGTTTGTCCTTATGACGTTGTTTTGTTGCTGCTAATACAAGAGATGTATTATGATTATTTTGTTCCTTGCAAGATTTTTACACCAGCGTTAAGAAATGGTTTTTCATTGGAATCTAAGTGATAGCAAGACATGTCAAGTCTCTGGGACTCTTCTCAATATTTTAACCGATCCTAATAATTGCTGTAGTTTAGGGGGTCTCAAATTCCCCTTCTGATTTTCAGTTCTTCCAACAACTTTATCAAGTGCACGAATTACAAGAGTGTCACTGTCAACTTCATATTCAATCGCATTTTAGTTCTCTGGAAAGGTATAAGTCCATGTTCCTGTTTTTTCTTTGATTTTCACTCTTGTCTGATGGGACGGCAATATCTACTAGTCGTCAGATTCGCCTGCTTTCTTTTTGTTTGTTAACTATTACTAGTTCTGGTCGACTGTCCAACATTTGGCGATCCGTTCGTCTGAAAATGTTTGTTACCACTTAAACTACATTTGCTATTCTGTTGTTTTGAATCTATTTTCGCTTTAACATCTGTGAGGCTTATGGTGTTGTTGTTTACTGCCATTTGAAGATATTCAGTCTCTGATTAAAAAAATGTCCTTTCTTAGTCATGTCCAAGTGTTCTTGAGTGATATTTCGCTTTTTTGTCGCTTGAAGTATCTATACAGTTGTTTTTCTTCCCATATCTGTTTCCCAAAAATTGTTCTTACCTTATTTACCAACCCCTCCGCTCGGGCAGGATATGACACAAAGTCAATTTTTAAGCGGAGCTTAACAGGTTTGAATTCAGAGTTTTCCTTCTCTTAGACTAGTTGCCTCACCAAGGCTTAAGAACCTAGTCTGCCCAAGCTGGAAGAAGAATAATTGGATTCATACCTTTCCCAATGGTATTAGTGCTATGTGAAATGCAATCATTCTCGTCCAGGATTTGAACTCGTGTCGCCGTGTCCAATTCCTACGACGATAACCATTACACCACGGGCACCTCCATTTTACAAAAATTGTTGTTACAAAGACCATTATGTTATGTTGATCATTATGTTGTCTGTCCTGTTTTTAATCGCTTTCATTATAATTTTTAATTCAGCCTTTATGTGCTCCTGTTGATGCTTCAACATTATCTTTGACGCTGGCCAGTCCACTTCCTCATTTTCTTTACAAATACAGTCTGTCTATGTCATCTCTCGATTTTGTGGCCTAATGCACCGTTATTAGTTTTCTTGTTATCTAATTAGTTTGTGGAAGTTCTTCCTTCGTCCATTTCAAGAATATCCCCCATTATCTTATAAGGGGGACAGCCGAGGTGTTTACTAAAAATAACTGGGAAAGCGCATCTCTTTGGAAAATACCTCTCCTGATTTTCACCTCTGCTCATGTTTTTCCTCCTATGATCATATCCACCCTCCAGCTCTTCATGGCTTGGCTGATGAACTTGGTGACTTTGTCTGATATCGTGTATATTTTAAGACTATTATCCAACTTTGTGGGATCATATAGTAAGCATTTTTTGTCAGTCCACGCCATAGTTACATGTTTCCGTCTCGTTTTGCTGTCCTTCAGGGTGTGCTGATCAATATATAGAAAATCACGTGTTCCTCTTTTTCCCTTGTGGCATTCTTTCCGTTCTTCGGAAAACAGTAACTTGCTTTTAAGTGAGTAATAAATCTTCTCCCTCATCTGTGCTGTTACTATTTTCCTCGTTATCGGTAGACATGTTAGGAGTCTGCGATTGTTGTTGGCAGGTCTTTTTGGGGGTCTTTTTGGATCAGGATGACATTTCATTTTGACATCTATTCGGATATGTTTGGTTCTTCTAATTATTATTATATACTCTTTTAGAGTTTTTCACGTCAGCGTCAGCAGATGATTTTTCACTGGAGTTTGAGTGACAGCAAGTGTCCTCAAGTCTCCAGGACTCGTCTCAGTATTCTGGCTGTTCTCAATAATGTTGTTTGGATGGTGTCCACTCGTCCGCTAACTTCCAATCCTTCATGCCCTTTAATAATCCTTTAGTTACTGTACTACAAGCACTAATCACAATTGGCATAATTGTCACCTTCTGTGTTCCATTTTTTTCTATTCTCTAGCAAGGTCGCGGTATTTATCATTCTTTTAATATTCGTTCAGTTTTATTCAGTGATCAGCCGGAACAGCAAAGTCCACAATTTTGCAAGTTCTCTTTTTGTTTTCATTGTTATTATTATAATGTCTGGTCTTCTGGCCGAGATTAGGTGATCCGTCTGTACGCCAAAGTCCCATAGTAGTTTATGTGTGCTATTTTTTAGGACAGGTACTGGGTTGTGCATATACCACTTGTTAGTATTATCAAATTTAAATTTTTTGCACATCTCTCGGTGGATCACCTTGCCCATCCAGTCATGTCTAGTCTTATACTCCTTCTGTGCTAATTTGCTACATTCGCATATTTTGTTATTGATGTTTTTATCTCTGTCACTGCATAGCGTAAATTTTCTATTTTGTTGAGTCCTATCTATTATCATTATTATTATTATTATTATTATTATTATTATTATTATTATTATTATTATTATTATTAATTAGATATATTGTTAATGGCGTGTATTTTCAGGCTAAGACCAACGTAAAGTATCTAAGAATTAAAGTTGTTAAGATTAAGAAATGTTTCAGCCTTAAATGTTTAGCATAATATATATATATATATATATATATATATATATATATATATATATATGTATATATAATATATATATATAGTGTGTGTGTGTGTGTGTGTGTGTGTGTGTGTGAATAAATATGTATTTATATAATAGTGTATTTGTATGCAGGTTTAAATGAATTTATGTGCATGTGTATACCGTGTATGTATGTTTGTATTTATGTGCATGTATATGTCTGCCTGTGTGCAAGAATGAGTTTATGTTTTAGAGATTTATTCAGGTATCTGTCGTCGTTTATAAAAACAACTGAAGCGTCATTCAGTTTTTCCCATATGTTGTTTTAAACTTGTTCATCCCAAAAGATATTTTTGTTCTTACATTTATAATCGTTGTATATTTTAAAATCCTTAATGTTTATAGAACGAGTCAATTTATTTGTGTGGTTAATGTGTACACATCTAATTGTATTTTTACCCTTACAATATTAACAAAATGTTTTGATTTTCTTCAAAAACTTTTTTGAAAAATATGATTTGCGAAATCATCTGTTCTATGATGTTTGCTGTATGGTTTTCCGCCTTTTAGTGCAATAATTTTTCCTGTTATACCAGTTTTTTTTTTTCTACTTACCTGAGAATATTTTACTAGCTTAATCAATCCATCATTTATCCACTTGTTGTGGCTGCTAGATCAACTCTTTAAACTGAAATCAATGATCTACGCATCCACACGTGACGTCACGATCACCAAAAAACACCTTGAACGCAGAATCAATCCGACAATCCATAACATCTGAGCAATTATGTTGTTGAAAATGTTGAAAAGGTGTTTGAAAGTTTCTAGAATTTGAATATACTAAGAATCTTTGGATAGTTCTTAAACTGCCTCTAGCCACAGCTGCGACATATTATTTGTCAAAAAAAAAATGAATGAAAAGTTCAACATTAAATCTATGTCTGCCATCAACAATTAAACATGCTATATATATATATATATATATATATATATATATATATATATATATATATGTGTGTGTGTGTGTGTGTGTGTGTGTGTGCATATATGATTAGATAATAAAGACATAATATATCTATATAATTTTATTGAGATCTGTTCAAGTTTCCTGATAAGTGTCTTGGGTTCAGCTTGAATTAGTGGATGAATTTACCGAAATTGTCCCGAGGGCTTTCAGACCTTTCATAGGCAACCATTAGGGGTTGTTTCATGTGTAAAGAGTGTTTTTTAAAGCGTTTTTTTTAAGGATTTTTATAAAATTAATAGACTACGTAAATGCAGAGTTGGATAAAACTGACCTGCTGGTGAATTTGAAAAACTGAACGCTATCAACGGAAATATAATATTAGCAAGTAATATAGAATAGTTAAAAAAAAACAAAAAAAAAAACAAACTAAAGGCATTTTAAAACACTGTAGCTACTTTCTAAATTAATTCTACTGAGTCAGTTTTTTTTTTGGGAAAAATAATTAGGTTGGAGGGTTTAAATTTGTTTTTAGTAAATTAAGTCTTTTTTTTTGGTAGGATCAGTTGCGAGAACATTTTTTGGGGTGAAGCTTTTTAATACATGTTCATCTGTGTTATAATTACGGTGAAATTACTTTGAAAGAGAACGAAAAGAATAAGTATGTAGGTCTTAACACATCAACTCTTTCAAGATGGCTTGCTCTGCTCGTTCATGATTCTAGCTCTAGAGACTTACATCTTAAAACACATTCTATTCCCAAATCAAAATTTCAAAAGGTTCTTCTTGAAAACACCACTATAATAAGGAAAGTAAATTTGACGACTGTAGTCGAGTGTGATTGGAAAGCTCCCCTTTCGATAGTTCCTATACCAAGGTGTAAGGGTAGGCACTACTCCTTTGTCTGGATTGCTCCATTTTACCCTTGATCCGTACCTTATAATGCTGAGAGTTAAGAAAGGCGGCATCAAGTACCTTTTTTGAGTCTTTGGTATTGCTTGAACTAGGATTGAACTCCAGTCTCCCGAGCCATTGGCGAACGCTCTAACAATTATGCTAATGTCCGGTTTTGTTGCACAAAGACGAAATTAATGAGCTACGACTACAATTCCTAGATGACCTATATATAAAGCAAAAAAGAAAACTATAATCAGTAGAATTAATTTTGAAAATAGCGAAAATATTGTGAAACGCCTTAATTTTTTTCGATATTTTGTTAAATATTCTATTTCTTGATAATGTACTATTTCCGATGATAGCATTTTTTAAAAATTCATCAGCATATCAATTTTATCCAACTCTGCTTTTACGTAATTTTGTAATGTTATCAAGAAACCTAAAACTCTTTAAAAACCTCTTTTCACACATGCAAGATGATGGCCGATAAAAGGTCTGAATGTGCTCAGGACTATTTGGGTAAATTCATCCACCAATTCCAACCTGAAACTAAGACACTTATCAGGAAACTTGAAAGGATCTTAATAAAATTATATAGACAAAATGTGTCTTTATTATTTAATCAAATATGCTTAAATGACTGCTGCCCAACGCCCCCATATATATATATATATATATATATATATATATATATATGTGTGTGTGTGTGTGTGTGTGTGTGTATGACCCAGTCGGCTGGAGCAGTAGAATACAATGACTCCATCTCTGCTACCACAACGATTATCCTGGATATATGACTATACAATCTGATAGCAAGGGTCCTGTAAAAGTGGAACTTTGGGGAGTGCAGAGAACCCCTACGTTGGCATCACTCACGGGTCCACTCTACCCTTCATTGGTAGCACGTGATATGCTTCGATGTTTGGGTAAAATAGAACAGTTTGACATTTAAATAGGGTACTTATGCTAAACTGAATTGTTTAAATATAAAACGATTTGCTCATTTAACTGTCTATAAACAAATAACATTTTCAATTGATTTGTTAGTGATTCGTAATAATACTTGGAACAGTTTAACTTTGTTGACATGCTAAATTAATTTGTAAGAAATAGACATGTTTGATCTTTTAACTGTGTGTCAACAAATGATTGATATTTAATTGAATTGATAGTGACACATACCAATACTCGCAATAATTTAACTGTGTGAAAACAAATGATTAATAGTCAATAGAATTGTTCGTATAAGAGAAATGAGTGAAACCGTTTAACTGTGTTAGCTCTGGATCATTTAAAAATGTTATCAACATGATTAAAAGCCACACACACACACACACACACACACACACACACACACACACACACATATATATATATATATATATATGTATATATATATATTGTTATCGTCGCAGGAATTGGACACGGCGACACGAGTTCAAATACTGGACTGATTGCATTTCACATAGCACTAATACCCTTGGGAAAGGTATGAATCCAATTATTCTCCCTCCAGTTATGGGTAAATAGTAGGACAGACTAGGTTTTTCAGCCTTGGGGAGGCAACTAGTCTAGCAGAAGGAAAACTCTGAATTCAAACCTGTTAAACTCCGCTTAAAAAAATTGACTGTGTGTCATATCCTGCCCGAGCGGAGGGGTTGGGTAAATATATATATATATATATATATATATATATATATATATATATAGGTATTATTCGGTCCAGTAAAAACAGAGTTGGGAGTAATTCCATCAGGACAAGAAAACCTTTTAAAAGTGAACATTTAAATTTTCCTGGTAAATAGCTCAATGTAACTGATATTACAGAGTAATAATTTCTTTAAGAAAAACAAAATCGGTCACATTAGGATTATAAATTTATTTCCAATCTGTTATGTGTTTTTGATATAAACCAAAACCACGAAGAAAAATAGGCAACTGTGGAACTCAAAATTAGTATAAGTACTAACGTTTCCTTACGATAAATTTATTATAAAAAAATATATAAAAAAGTTAATTATCTAATTCAGTAAGAAGTTATGGAGTCTTAAGTTAAAAAAAAATTAAAAAAATAAAAGATAAAAAGGTAAATTACTATAATTCCAACCGGAAATAAAACAAAATAAAATAAAAAATAAATAAAAAACAGAAGTGAGCTAAAACGAGGAGAGAACTCTTCACCCTTCTTCTAAACCTTCCCCTCCCGTGTATATTCTGATTTATTTTATTTATAAGATCTGAAGTAGTCCTGTTAAATCTTTTTCGTGGTATTGGTTTATATCAAAAACACATAACAGGATGGAAATAAATTTATAATCCTCATGTGTCCGGTTTTATTTTTTCTTAAATATATATATATATATATATATATATGTATATATATATATCAATTCTTGTGAGAGCACAAAATTCCTTCACCCCCCCCTCTCTCTCTATCTATCTATCTATCTCTCCACTCATCCATATCAATCATCCATTGCTTCTAGGCTCTCCTTTAGACTGTATCTAGCTTCCGCTCAGAGGTATTGTATGCATCTCACTCCTGGCCAAACGGTACTGGTGCATTCGTATGTTATTATGATGTTCTCCTCACTTAACTAAGAGTACCCAGCATGTTTTCCTCGATTTACTGGGATAGTTTGTGTCCGTACAGCTGCTGTTTTGTGGAATTACCTCACCCCAAAAATATATACTGTACAGTTTTCAAAATTTAAACACCTAAATTCGCATAATTCCCATTCATAGCGACCAAGCTGGCCGCCAGCTTATCGGATAATTACCAACGGTTGATAAACATATCAGATATTGAGAAGATAGCAGTATTTACACGGAGAAATTGTTTTGGGGAAAGAAACGAGAGCAAAATAATTATCTCGACTTATATCAGACGTTAGTTGTTATTCTGGAATATTATACTTTTTTTTTGTTTTTATCAATTCCCTGCAATTTACTCAAAAGCAAGGTAACCTTAATATAGGTGGCAAGATTTAAGATAAAACCGCTACCTGGAAAGTTGCCAGCCTAGACCCCCGGGGTTAAATATGGTCACGTGTTTTTTCACCGTTTTGTTTAAGACTATTTGATCAAGCTCTGCGATATTTTTCTCAGTCATAACAATATATATATATATATATATATATATATATATATATATATATATATATATATATATATATATATATGAAAAAAAGCAGAAAAATCTGAATTTGATTAATTTATTATGAAAGTCAACGTTGAACGTTTCGGTTATAATGAACTTCATCCTGAAGAATGTTATTATAGCCGAAACGTTCAACGATGACTTTCATAATAAATTTAGGATTGTTTTTATTTCTTTTTTGCACTTTTCTTTATTATTTCGGATTTAATTTTCTTATTTACTTCCCTATATATATTTATATATATATTTATATATATGCAGAGGGCGATAAAAAAATTGTCGTCGAATTTACTCTATCAGTTATTTTTACCAAAATTAAATGAAAATATCTTGAAATATACGTGAAAATGGTATTTTAAAATGATGTCAATTTACATCTTACAACTGATACAAACGAGCACACGTGCGCACACACACACAATATATATATATACATATATATACATATATATATATGTGTGTGTGTGTGTGTCCTATGAATACTTTTCCACGCAGCCATTGAAGACTACATTTTCAATGCACTGTAAAAACCTGTGTTTGTATCAAAATGACATTTTGAATGCATGCATCTTAAAGTATTCGAATGTCAGAGATCCTAAGCAGATGTCAGAGATCGTATCAAGTTTCGGTATCTACGGTGACACATACCCAAAACGAATTTGCATAGTTAACAGCAAAAATGTTAGAAAAAGGTACTGAAAGGACAACCGTTAAAAAAGACATGTTTGCTTTTTTTTTTTCCTTCCACACCTTTATTATACTCCCGCTCATTATGTTAAAAATCGATCAATAAATTTGCCTCACACAAAACTGATATCTTTCTGACTATCATACAGATCATTGTGTGAGTTTACCTAACCCTTTCTCAATGAGTTATAAATGACTCAAGATTAATTTTTAACCGCAGATCAGCTGGTTTGAATACTGGTTGGAATACCAACTGTAAAAATCCTATTCAACACAAACTATTTACTCTTAACTGATGAGAAGAGATGGTGTGTTTGTTTAATGGCTCATCAACCTTTGTAGGTTATTTAATGCCAAGTCATCCTTAGAGAAGAACAGTAGTGGTACTATTTAACCCATAGCTGGGAGAATAAGGGGGTTCATACCTTTCCCAAGGGCATTTGTCCGAAAGTGAATGCAATAGCGCAACTGGAGTACGGACTCGCTTACTACGATTCCGCAGACCATCGCTTAAACCATAACAGCACGAGGACACCTCTCTGATGAAAAGAGATTTTTATGGCTTTCCCGAGGGCATTCCAACGAACGTAATCTAGAATTTGTACTCGAGTCGACAATTCCATTTGTTATGACATAACCGCCCCATTAAACGCGCCTCCTACCAAACATTGAACATAAAAAACTGCAATCAAGGTGTAATATTAGATATTTTCATTGTTTTAATATAACATATTTTATCTCTGTGTCACTCTCTATTAAGTAGTATATTTGTTTATTTGTTCGTATATATATATATATATATATATATATATATATATATATATATATATACATGGTAGGGTATTTGTGTTTCACCTCCACCCATAAATATATAATCTATGCGATTTAATATTTTTATAGATTTTTAAAAAATCACTTTTGGAAATGATTTTAATAAATAACAAAACTTCTAATTATGGAAGGAAATATCTAAAAAAAAAGAATCAATTTTCATATACGCGAACTCTTACTTTTTATTTCCGTACGCCTTGAGTTGAGTCTGTCTCAAAATATATTCCGTTCATAAGAAACATTCCTGGTAGGTAGCCTAAGAGCAAAACAAGTCGGGATTATTAACAAATTTTAATACTTACTTACCAATATCTCTGTGCCGTTTTTTTTTTCTTTCTCTCTCTCTCCCACAAACACACACACACACAAACACACACACACTCTCTCTCTCTCTCTCTCTCTCTCTCTCACTGTAGTCTTCGCTGGTTCTCGAAAGTGCACCCAATATCCGCATAGTATATATGTAGGTCGTTGCTGGTCGATCAACGTGTAAAAGTTCATAAAAGAACATCGCTTAGGATTTCGTGTCGAGATCGTCTTATTTGGATGTTTTGTGAGATAAAAGTAAGTGACTGTTCAGTTGTTGTGTTGTATTTTGCGGTTTCTGGGATTTATTCAAAACAACATTTAGGACCTTTTATGTATTTCTATTCTAGCTTTTTCTCGATACATTTCGTTATAATGCAGCGGGTGCATACATAGATTAGTACCGACACGATCACTGCATTAAAGAATCTGTTTTATTTTATTAGAGAGCTCAAATTTCCATGTGATCGGCAGCCATATTAGTAGTTGTCTATACTTTCACGATGCGTATGTTGACATCTCTTTCAGTACATGAGATAATGCTACTGATATCAGTGAACTGGTCTAGAAAATAAAGAATAAAATTGCCACTTAAACTTGAAATGGTTTATTTTTGTCTAAAACCCATGAATTGTCTTGTTTGATTTCACGTAGATTCCAGTGCTCCTGCAGTTAGTTCCAGCCATTGCAACACGGATTCAATTTGGTAAGGTGTATTTGTCAAAAGCGTTAGATAAACTGTGTAGTATGCGTCTGTCATTATTTGTTCGAGGTATCGTCTGATTGTCTTTTTTAATGTGACACTATTTTATTTTATTACATCAAGTGAAGCTCGTTGAATATAATCTAGTTAGATTATAAATATATATTGGATGCTAATGTAATTTCTAGCAAGACTCCGATGACAATGTTGAAGAAGTTGGTGCTACCAATGGGTAAATGAATCATTGCAGTCATGTTTCTTTTTTTATAAAGCATTATCATAGCAGTGCATTTTCTTTGGGGAGATTACATACAATAAGTATCTGCTCCATCTTTTCTTTATGTATGGAATCAAATGTCGAGGAGAAATTAATGCACAACAATGACCCCCCAGATCTTTGTAGGTAATCCCTCGATAATTAATCGGAGAGTCAGTTTATGTAATTGAGAGTCGTTCTTATTTTTCCTATGAAACTTTTCATCTTTAGTTTTTTGTATGAATAAGAAAGAGGGCGTTATTAAGATTAGCAGCTATAGCATTATGAGTTACACCTCTTCGGTTTTTAGTAATTTCGATGTCAACTTTCTTTGGGAAAGAGGCCATGCAACCTTTACTTCATTTCTCTCTAATGTTTTTTCTTATATAATCGCAGTATTATTATATCGTCAAATTATCTTGTCATCCATACCTCCGATGGTATTTCGTTGAAGCTAGCTGCTTTTCTGCCTTTAATTTTGGACATCTTCTTGGCTCGAGATAAGTTTTTTACAAGTTTTATCAGTGACTTCAGGAGGGTTTCCATACATATTCTTGAAATGTTCTTTCCACTTCTGATGTCTTTTTTCTTGACTGGCAACTTCTAGTTTGTTTTGGGCATGGTTTTCATTCCGTTTACTTTATTTGCAGTATGCTACGGTTATCATATTTTTAAAAAATCTTCTACTGAGTTTCTGATATCATTAGAATTCCTTTCGATTTATTCTATTTGCTCTTTTTGGTGTTAGTTCTCTTTTGTCTTTGTTACGTTTCCCGTGCCATTAAATGTTGACACTGTTGGGCTTTTCTGTTTTTAGTAATTTATAGGGACCATATCTGAGAGGCATTCTCATATCGCTAACGGTGGCTTTTCCGGAGTTTCTACATGCAGAAGTTGACACAAATACCCATCTATTACTGAGATAATGGTATTTTAGTCCTAGTTATTTATGTCAAAACCGGCTCATTGGACTAGTGGGTAGAGTGTTCGTGAATGATCCAGGAGACCTGGGTTCAATCCTAGGTCGCGTCATACAGAAGACTTTAAAAATGGTACTTGATACCTCCTTGCTTAACACTCAGCAATATAAGGTCCGTATCGAGGATAAAGTGGAGCAATCCAGGGAAAGGAGTAGCGCCCTCCCCTACACCTCGGTGTAGTAGCTATTGAAAAGGGAGCCTTCTTGTCGCCCACGTCTACGTTCGCCAACTTTACTTTTATTTATGTCAATATCTATATTTCTGTACACATTGTAAACATCATAGTCAAGTCGTGTAGCAAGCATAGGTTTCCCTGACTCTCTCTCGTCATTCGTCCCTATCATCAATCACTCCCGGCTGGTCTTCTAGACTACATCCCGTTTCCGTACAGAGCGGTTGTATGTATGTTCATTTTGGTCAGCTAAAACTGGCACGTCTATGTGAAGCGGTCTATAGGAGAACTTCACTTATCTGTTCGTTTTGCTTCTCCTGCAGTATCCCGCATGCCTTGTTGGTCTTATTCGGATGGTTTTAGAGATTGGTGGCCGTACAATTCTTATTTCGTGGGATGTTGCTTCCATCATTTGTTCAGTAGAACTTATTGCATTCTTGTGCAGTTTCCCTGTAGCTTTTTCTCTATACGTTTGGTCAAGGTCTGTGTGTTGCATTTATACATTAGAATTGACACAACTGCTGCTTGGAAGAAATCATGTTTTATTTTATCAAATAGATTCCACCTCCGTATGATTGATCACCTATCAATAGCTGACCATACCTTCGCTAGACGCTTATTAATGTCACTTTCTGTTGATGAAATGTTGCTACTGAAATACGCAAACGTGCTTACTAACTTCAGAGAACCTCCATTTAGAGTGGAGATGTCTTTTTTAAAATTAAAACAAATGTATTCGTTTTTTTTTTCTGTATTTAGGCGGAGACCACCACCTCCTACTACCTGCTCCAGACTATGAAGCAGATATCCAGCTTGAGTGGGTAAATTTGAAAGAAACCCCATGTTATCAGCATAACCTGCATCCGTTATAGTTTCAGCGGGATATCGTCTGCTTCTTGCCCTTTTAGTGTAAAGTCATTTTCTTTCATTAGATCAATCGATTTTCGAAGTATCTTCTCTGAGCAGATTAGGAAGGGATATAGAGCGAATGTATCCTCTTGCAGAATTTCAGCAGCAATGTCAAAAAATGTGTGTCTCCATCCGGTGCGCAAACCCTGATTTTCGTGTTGCTATAGAACATATTTAAGGCTCCCGTGGTGTAATGGTTATCGTCGTAGGAAATGAACTCGGCGACACGAGTTCAAATCCTGGACGAGACTGATTGCATTTCACATAGCACTAATACCCTTGGGAAAGGTATGAATCCAATTATTCTCCCTCCAGCTATGGGTAAATAGTAGGGCAGACTAGGTTCTTCTGCCTTGGTGAGGCAACTAGTCTAGGAGAGGGAAAACTCTGAATTCAAACCTGTTAAACTCCGCTTAAAAATTGACCTTGTGTCCTATCCTGCCCGAGCGGAGGGGTTGGTAAATATGGTAGAACATATTTAAGGCTGTGACAGTTTTTTTTTTTTTTTTTTTTTTTTTTGGAAACCATTCCCTTCCTTCTGAATATGGAATCAAATGTCTCGGAGAAACCTACGAACAATAGTGTCACGTCAAGTTTTTTTGCACGAACTCCATGTAAGATTAGACCGATTGTCATAATCTATGATGTTGTGGATCACTTTCACCGAATACCATTTTGAATCTTTCTGAGGATTTTGTCAATTTCTTGTTCGATGCGGTTTAGTTGTAGAGTATTGTGAACCTTAGCCGATTTAAAGTAAGGGTTATTCCTCAGTAGCTCATAACGAATGCGATGTCACGTTTCTTTTGTCCATCGCTTTAATGTGTTCTGGTTATATTCCTAATCTTTCATACTTCTGGGTTAATTTCATCGATTCCGGCAGCTTTTTTGTTTTTAAATTTTGTTAGTTCTGTGTTGCGTTCTTCTTGACTAAACTGTCCTAGTTTTTATGTTCCGTTATTAATCAATAATTTTCCTGATAGGTTTATCAGTAACTTTTGGAAAGTTTCCAAGTCGCTTCTTGAAATATTCATTTCACATCTGTTTTCGTTCTTATTGGCTAGTAGCTTTTAGTTTAGCTCCAGAGGTGCTCTTCCATTAATTCACTGTCTGCGACGCTATTCGAGATTTTCTATCTTCTACTGAGTTTCTAATTTCACATATCTGACCTTGAATGTATTATATATGTTCTTTTTGGTATGTGTTAATTATTTCTCTTTGTGCCTTCTTTGGTTTTTGAGAGTTGACATTAGTTGTTGTTTTTTACTATATAGAGATGCTGTTTCCAGGTTATCTCGTTTTTTTCTTACTACTACTGTTTCCCTCGGAACTTTTTCCTTGATCCTTGGCATGCATTATGCTGCTACTTTTATGTGTGCGTTGACGGAGTTCTCATATTCGTCATTTGGATTAAGTGTTTCGGATATCTCTTGAAGAACATCAAATTTATTTCTTTGTATTATCATACATTTGTTGTTGATATCTCTATTATTACCTGAAGACCAACCATAATGTGTGGTTTTGTCTGTTTGTGTCGTGTTTCTGCGTTGGCACTGACGTATCTTTTTGTGACAATTCTGCGATCGGATAATACTCCTTCAAAAGAGGAATATGCCTCATAATTCATAGCTCAATTAATCTATTTCGTATTTATAAGTATGTAATCTGTGCTTATTTGCATGTTTATAGTTTCCCTTCCATTTTCTGGAATTTAGTATTGAGGTACGTTAGACTGTTTTCAATTGAGAATTAGACGTTCCTCATTTCTGTTTTACGAGTTGTGTAAGCAGTATTATGATAGTAACGATGTTCTTGTATGCATAGTAAGTCTAAAGTATGCTGGTGCTGTTAGATCTGATAGCTGGCCAATTCTATTTAAAGTTTAAAAGTTACCAGTCATTATAAGTACTAATTTTTTGAGTAATTATAGTTTAGGTTTGAGTTTAAGTTTTTTAGCTGATTTTTTGAACACTCAGGCCAGATCTCCAACCTCAGCAGAATGGACTCGTTTGTTCCCCGTGCGAAATCATGATAAAATATTGAGTGCTATATTTTGATCTCATTATTTGACACCATAGCACTAATACCCTTGGGAAAGATATGAATCAAATTATTCTCCCTCCAGCTATGGGTAAATAGTAGAAAAGACTGGGTTCTTCAGCCTTGGTGAGGCAACTAGTCTAGGAGAAGGAAAACTCTTAAATCAAACCTGTTAAACTCCGCTTTAAAAAAATTGACCTTGTGTCATATCCTGCCCGAGTGGAGGGGTTGGGTAAATAGGATTAATTGACGCCATCTCTAGAGAGGAGTAGCAGTAGTTTACTGCCTGATCCTAGCTGTTGACCAGTGGGTTTCTTCCACCAATCAGTATCTGGTGAAGCTCAGCGTTGATCCGACGTTCGGTTCAACCATCTTACTTCAGATCCACCATGCTGCTTCCCATGGCTTCTGAAGTTTTATGCGTGGGTTATAAAATCCCCTAATTACTAAGTACCCACTTCTTATTCGCCACTTTCCCCACTCTAAATTATTCATATCAAAATGATAGTTAAAATTCAAAAGAAAGACAGCTTACAGCTTTCTTCAATAATATAGTAAACAACTTAGTCTTTCAAAAATATTACTAAATGGTAATATTTTCCTGTATTTTGATGAAGTTTTCTATGAAAATATTATTATTATTATTATTTGCTCATTAGAGTTTTTCACATCAACGGTAGCTGATGGTTTTTCAATGGAGTCCGAGTGAAAGCAAGTCTCCTCAAGTCTCTAGGACTCTTCACAGTATTCTGTCCGTTCTCAATAATGTAATAGTTTGGATGGTATCCACTCGTCCGCCAACTTCCAAGTCCTCCAGTCCCTTTAGTAATCCTTTAGTTACTGTTTCAAATGCACCAATTACAATTGGTATAATTGTCACCTACATGTTCCATAGTTTTTTTCAATTCCCTAGCAAGGTCAAGGTACTTATCCTTCTTTCAATTTTATTCTGTGGTCAGCCGGGACAGCAGTGTCCACAATTTTGCGAATTCTCTTTTTTTGTTGATTATAATAAGGTCTTGTCTTCTAGCTGAGATTAGGTGATCCGTGTGTATGTCAAAGTTCCATAGGAGTTTATGTTTGTCATTCTCTCGGACATATGCTGGGTTGTGCATATACCATTTGCTCCTATGGTCAAATTCAAATTTCTTGCACATCTCCCAGTGGATCACCTTGTCTACCCAGTAGTGTCTAGTCTGTGCTAATTCCTTCTGTGCTAATTTGCTGCATTCGCTTATTATATGATTGATGGTTTCATCTCTGTCACCACATAACCTATATTTGCTATTTTGTTGCGTCTTATCGATTCTCGCTTTGATTTGATTGGTTCTCATGGCGCTATTAGGAGTAATTCTGTTTCTCTTTTAAAGTTTCCTTTTCTTAGTCACGTCCGCTTTTTGTCGTGTGAGATGTTGTTTATTAGTCTTTTAAAGCGCCCACAGAGTTGTTTTTCTTTTCATTTTTGTTTCCAAGTTTTTGTCAGTCGGTTGGTTATTGTGCTGTCAGTATCGTTTCTTATGGCTGTGTTGAGCTCCTTTCGTGCTTTTCTTTTACATAGTCTTCGAGTTGTATTGATGCGTCAACGCTGTCTTCAATTCTGTCGAGTCCTCTCCATCCATCCTTTCTGGATACATCTAGTCTGTCAACGTCGTCTTTGGGATGTAATGCTTTATTCATGGTCAATAGTTTTCTCGTTCTTTGGTCCATTTGTTTAAGTTCATCTCTGGTCCACTTCAAAATATCTAACAAGGGGCACAGCCCAGGTATTTATTCCTTTGATAAGGTTTCTGCTATTGAGTTCTGTCTCACGTAGCTTTCTCATTCTCCTGGAATATTCTTTCTTAATTTCTTCATTCATCTCCACTTGTTTGATGGTGTCAGCCTCCAACATGCCCAAGTAGGTTTCCTTTTCTGTGAGCGTTCTAATCTCGTTTTGATTTAGAAGTTCCATTCCGTCAGTTTGATGTCGTTTGCCACTTTTCATTACAAGCATGGCACACTTTTCAGTGCCAAATTTCATTCCTATGTCCTAAGTGTATATTCTAACTACGTGTATTTGGCTTTCCAGTTCTTTTTCATTTTTTGCAAATAGTTCGATGTCATTCATGTACATTAAATAATTAACTTTTTCTTGCGATCAATTAAGTTTGTATCCGGCGGTGCATTTTCTGAATATGTGGTTAAGTGGCATCATGGTAATTATGAATAATAAGGTTGATAATGCATCTCCTTGGAAAATACCTCTTTGGATCTTTGCTTCAGCTAAGCTTCTTCCTTCTGATGTGAATTAAAGGTTTTCATATGCCTTTTTTGTAGTCAATCCAGGCCATATCCTAAACGAGAGCAAGACCAGACGGAAAAATCTAGCTGTGTTCATTTATGTAAAGTAACTCTGCAGTGCCTCTGGTTCCTTTGCAGCATCCTTTTATAACCCCACCATTTCTATATTTCAGCAAAGAGCACCTTTTTTTATTAGCATTTAGTACGATGTGGTTCGGTTGTATGAACGGAAGAAGGTTAAGGGTAATTTTTCAGTGGCTCTTTTTCTCATCTGTAGACACCACCCTCATAGATGAGTTGCAGTAGTTTTCTGACTGAACGATTTGATCTTGGCAATTGACCTATGGCCTTCTTCCGCCCAGCATCAAATGAAGCGGACCGTTGACCCTCTTTTGGATCATTGACCTTATTTCATATCCACCTTACTTCGTCCCATATTTTCATTTGCAATCCTCTTGTGTGGTAAATATGATACTCTCCTCCTTCAGAGTACCTTATCTAGTAAAAACCGCAACATGATAATTGTTGCTGAGTTTTACATTTTTGGTTCTATTGTAAAGATATATATCTCCGGTTTTCGCTCTTGGATTTTGATAAAGTGATTTTTAATTCTTAAAAAAGGAAAAAAAATGATTTTTATAATTTATATCCAACAATACCCTTTTTAATTAGATGTTCAGAAATTACCTTCTTACCTTCTGATTAATTAACTATTTTTACTCTTTTCTTTTTTTTTCTAATTTTACGCAAAATCCAAATATTTACACAAAAATTGAACAATAAACCTACCGCTTTTGCCAATGCCAAAATACTTCTCAAAAGAATGTCATAGTAAAATATTCTCAGAAAAATGTATTTGATTTAAGAAAAACATTTGAAAAGAATATTTATAAGACAGACTCTTCTATCGATCACGATATATAAGGGTCCAACGATTCAGTTGAAGATGTGAAGTTTACATTTTTCTCAGGAAATTAGTTCATGGAGGTGGAGGTTTATGTACAACTAGCTACTGGCATATTGGTGTGCCATTCTTCTGTTATTAGCTACTCTTCTTGGGTTTGCTAATAACAGAAAAATGGCATCCCAATACGCCACAGATATTCTTGAACAATACTCCGCATGTTTTGAATTCAGATTTTTTTCCTTCCCATTGACCGGTCGCCCAACCAAGCCTAGAAAGTCAAATATAACCTTCTGCTTTACTAATTCACTCGTCACTCTTCACACTCCCTCTCCCTTTCTCTCTCTATCTCTATCTCTCTCTCTCAAACACCCCCCCACATATATATATATGTATGTGTTAGATTAAAAGAAAACACATTTTGTCTATATGATTTTTTCGGATCCTTTCAAGTGTTTTAGTTTTAGGTTGAAGTTGGTAGTTGAATTTACTGAAATTGTCCCATGTGCTTTCAGACCATTGATAAGTCATCAGCAAGGGTTATTTGCCCGTGTAAGGATTGTTTTTAAAAAGATTTTAGGTTTTTTATAACATTCCAAAAATATCGTAAACATATGGTTGGATTAAACTGAGATACTGAAGACGTCGAACGAACTGAAAACAGAAAGCTATCAAAGGTTAATTTATCTACCAAATCCGTCCTAAAATCAAAGCACTTGTTAGGAAACCTGAAAGTGTTACATAGTGACCCTCGACCGAGCCGTCAATCAAGAGATGCACCTGGGTATATGAGCAGAAGAACAGCGAAACAGGCGCATCCGGTCGAAGATATCGAAATATCACCTTGACCTGTGGACGTGTTTAAATTCGGTGATGGTGGCAGATGCGAACGCCCACAGGAAGCAAGTGGTCGTTAGACAATTATATAACGAGGTGCCACAGACGGTTTAGGTGATTTGCAGTTCCAGTTGGGGGAGAAGATGCCAGCGTGAGAATCAGCTGAATCTTTCAGTCCCGATGATGTTTTGGATTCGTGTGGGATTTGGTGAGGTGAAACTATTCTGGAAAAGGCGAGGTGCCTATATCTTGGTAGCCACGAGGGTTCCTGATTAAATTGAAAAGCAGCCCGGCGATGGTGTGATCAGGTAAAACATGTTCCTCAAGGGCTTACAGATCAATGGGCACGGCAAGAGAAACTTAATAATGAAAAGAATGAGTAACACATTGCTAATAAATATTTTTTCGTGATTTTTTTAAGTGGTTTCCTGCATGCGTGTCAGATTGTGATACATTTGGATGTATTGTTATTTTATAGAATTGTAATGCTTTGTTTTGGGCCATGATTTTTGTAGATTTATGAGGAATGTTTTCAGCCTTGAAGATATTGTTTTTTTAGTTGTGGAATTCACCAGTTACTCCAGGTAGCAACCTGTTGAGCGAAGGACTGGAGCGTGGTCATAAGGAATCCAGGCGAAATGTATTGCTGGAATGACAAGGGTCACTAGGTTTGTGACCAGGATCTGGGACAGAGTATAGTCCTTTTATGGTTTTGAGATTCTTCAAGGAATTGCAGAGGGCCTTATTGTGTTTGGGAGGATGAAAGATGCATCCGTATTGTACTGTGATGCTCGCATGTCAGGATAGCCAACCGCGCAAAGGATAGTATGAAATAAATTTAGATAATAATTAGCCTGGGCATGTGTTACATATTAAGAAGGTCACCTTCTAATTAAGATTTGTTTTTTATTTATTTATTTATTTTTTTTTTTTTTGCTGTGGTTTAAGTAATTTCTTTTTGTATTTTTGCTGTTGTTGTCCTTGAGCATTATTTGTAAAATGTGTGTGTGAGGGGATGTAGACGGACGTGAAGAAAAATTCCACATGTGGAATTTTGAAAAATAAGTATGGGAAGATTGTAACATATTGACCCTCGACAAAGCCGTCAATCAAGTGATGCCCCTGTGTATATAAGCGGAAGAATAGTGAAACAGGTGCAGCAGGTCGAAGATATCGGAATATCACATTGATCTGTGGACGTGGTTGAATTCGGTGATGGTGGCAGATGCATAGAACCCCAGGAAGCAGGTGGGTGTGAGACAATTATATAACCAAGTGCCACAGACGCCTTGGGTGATTTTCAGTTCCACTTGGGGGACAAGATGCCAGCGTGAGAATCAGCTTGCAGACTGAGGGCCTGTGGCTCTCAGTGACCCACGGTTGGGCAACCCCAGCAGAGATGAGGAAGAACTTTGCGTCAATAGGTAGCAGTCTATCCTCGTCTCCAACTCATCTCTCACACACAACCAACCTCAACCCTTCTGAGAATAAAGTGTGAGAGGTATTTTCTTAGAAAGAAGCGTGTTCGTTCGTTCAGGGAAGTTCGACATTATGTTTGATTATGTATACGCGTAATGTACAACAAAAGAATTCTGATATTATATTGACAAAGTGTTTCTTTTTTATTCAATCAAAAATGCTTAAATAAAAGGCTGCTTCCCAACTATAGACGCGCACGCACGCACACACACACACACATATATATATATATGGAAGGAAAGAAGGTTGAGAACGTTCATCTCATGTAAATGCTAAAGAAAGTTTAGTTGATATGATATCTAGATTGCTGTAATTAATTTTAGTAAATTTATTGAACCCTTCTTTCTTGGAAATTCACTTTCAAAAATTGAGGTCTTTTAAGTAGGCACCTCTACAAAATGCCATAGAGCATTTACATTCGAGGCAGACTTACAGACATAGTTTATGTAATACATGACAAAAACACAAATAACACTGGTTTATTCACAAAAAAATATTTTGGGTCCTTCTTTTCACGGCTGGTTTGGTGTGTATGCGTACTGTGATATATAATCATATTTGATAAATAGTGTATGAAAAAAAAAACGCGTCTGTAAGTTTGATTCTCTTTCTTTACATTCCAAGATAACTTGAGACACAATAATAAATGGCAGACTCTATTTCTTTCAATTTCTTCTTGTTACTTCACATTTTTGCCTTCGATATATTTTCTTGCCAATTTGGGGTTCATTGGCACTAGGCCATATTCGCACTTTCCAATTTAGTTTATTAAACAGGTAGTCTGTTCATTTTTTTCTCGCGCGTATTGGTGCCTTTGGGTTGAGTCAGTCATCACACACACACACACACACACACACACACACATATATATATATATATATATGCAAGCGTGTGTGGTGTGTGTATCTGTGTGTCTGTGTGTGTCTGTGTGTGCATTGTACACAATGACTATTCGAAAATAATTACGCTGGTTTCATCATAATCATATAACATCAATAGATATATATATATAAACCTACAGATTGGGACATGTGTACATGTGTTATTGTGTATATGTGTTATAATGTGTATGTATGTATTTGTATGTGTGCGTGTCTGTAAACAAAAATCGACACATTACTATTGGCGAAGAAGTTTTATTAATTTTTATTAATCCCGACGTTTAATTAATAATCCTGCGGCCACCATCGGAAGAGTTTTATTTCTACATTGTTTACATTTGAAGCCTTTTAGGTTGAGAGAATGTGGTTAGCATTTGTGTTTATGAAAATTAAACAATTTTTTTATGATTTTCACAGCTTGCCATTTTTACATAGCACTTTAAATTGGTAGTCTTTTTCCTGATTCTAAGTGACATCATGTTTCCTCATATCTCCAGGACTCTTCTGAGTATTCTAGCCGATTTCAACAAAGCTGTGGTCTGCACAGTTACGATTTTGTCTCTGATTTTCAATTAGATTTTTCAATTAGAGATTCAATTAAATCTTTTAGTAAGCATATGAGGACCGTTCCTTGTGTGCCAACTACTATCGGTATCACTGTCACCTTCATGTTCAACAGCTTTATTCAGTTCTTTGGTATGATCAATGTAGTTTTTATCGTTTTTCTGTCACTCTGCAGTTCGTTAAAATAGTAAAATCCAGTAAATGGCAAGTTTTCTTTTTATTGTTATATTTACACCAATTATGGTTATCTAGACGGAATTTAGTGATCCTTTAATACCTGAAAGACACAGAAATGTTCTTGGAGAGATTCTGCTTTGAGCTTAATAATGTATTTTTTAAAATAAGCAGGACTGGGTGAACTATTAGTTATCTGAATGTCTACGACGAAACTTAATGATTTTTATCATTCATGTTTTTGGACTATTGTCTTATTTTTATAATTACATTTACAATTTTTCGGCCGATGTGTCCTCCGGTCATCTTCAGGTGTTTCTTGTCGAAATCGGGAGCCTACAAAAAACTTCTAACCACGTCCTTTATTTAATCAACGGGGTTCGCTTGCTCTGATTTCGTTAACTATAACCGGATGTGTTAAGTGTTACTGTATTGTTAGTCTCCTGCAGTCAGGATTGGACTCTGAATTTCCAGATAATTTCAGTAATCGTCGGGAAGACAAAACCAGAGTATGAAAGCTGAGTCGACTGCATAGCTGGAGAAAACGAATCAACATGACATAAGTATAGAGAAGGCAGACTCAGACCTTAAAGTATCTTTCCAGCTTCGTGTTGCAGCTCCAACGCTCTTGTTCGCTGGTTTTGTCGTCATAGCTGCGGGTCTGGTGTGAGACCTTTTTCGGAACTCACCACAAGATAGCGCTCATAATTTTCGTCTCTCTTTAGGTCTTGTGGCTGGCTGGTGTTCAACTGTCGTCTTTACCTCGTCAGGTCTCCCAGCCAAATAACTTTCAACACTGAGTCACCCCCTTACTTCCACCTGCGGTGTCAGAGGATAAAATACCCGTTTCCGGTGGTTCCACATCTGAGCAGAAGATTTGAGACCTACGGTTTTTCGAGTCATTTCTAATTGTCGTACACATTCACCCATGACTGGCATGTACAACAAGTACTTTGGCCTGCCTCACTTAGACTTTCTGCCAACTTTTTCTTCTTTTTTCTTCTCTTTATTTTTCCCAAGAAATTAACGCCCGTTCTCTTCCTAACTTCGACTCTCCATAATCCGCTCAATCACTTCACAGTTTATCTTTGCTATTATCATTATACTCCTTTGAGAATTGTTCACACCAAAGTTAGATTATGGTCTTCCGCTGAAGTTCGAGGTTTAACAATCTTCTGATGCCTCCAGAACTATTCGAAGTATTGTAGCCAATCCTAATAATGCTGTAGTTTCGATTGCCACCTGTCGCCCTTTATTTCCAAGTCATTTACCCCTTAAACATGTCCTGACTATACAGAGCGTACCGATTACTGTTGGTCTCATCGTCACTTTCATGTTCCCTAGTTTTTTCACTTCTCCAGCAAGGTCTAGGCACTTATCCCTCTTTTCACTTTCTTTCAATTTTACCATATGATCTGCAAGTACAGAACAGTCCACCATTCGGCAGGTTTTCTCTTTTGTTGATTATCACAAAAGCTGGTTTTCAAACTGTGATTAGGGGATCAGTTTGCATTTCAAAATCCCATTGAAGTTACCGGGTCTCATTCATCAGGATAGATCCTTGCTGTTGCTTATACGATTTGCCCGTATGGTTAAATTTCAATTTCTTGTACAGTTCTCAGTTGTCTACTTTATAAATCTAGTTGAGTCTAGTCTTATACTCTTTGCGCTAATTTGCTGCATTCACTAATTATAGGATTCATCGTTTTGTCTCTATCACCACATAATCTATATTTCCTATTCTGTTGCATCTTGTCTCTGTTTGCTTTAATATAATTGGTAACTATGTCATTATTTTGTGCTGCTATTCGAATTTATTCTGTTTTTCTGCTAAAGCTTTCTTTTCTTAGCAATCTTCACGTCTTCTCGTATGATATTTCGCTGGTTTGTCGCTTCAAATGTCCATAAAATTGCTTTTCTTCCCATTTTTGTTTTCTTGTAATTGCTGTTCTGCTGATCCTTGTGTTGTTTGTGCTGTTTCTGGTGGCTGTAATTAGTCTTTCTTAGTTCTTTTTTTATATAGTCTTATCGATGTATCAAATGTTTTCAATGCTAGCGAGTCCTCATCCCTACCCTAAAGGCCAACCCCTCCTCAACGTGGCAGGGTGGGTGGCAACTGGTAGTGCCAGAGCTATGCCATCGGGTACTTCGGTTCCTGGTTCGACCACCCAAGGCACATTGGTCTGGCACCTAGTGGTATTAGGGCCGCAAACCGGCTAAAGCGGGTTTGGTGTAAAATCCAGGAGGTGTCTGTTCCGTCAAATGGCGGCCTCGAGTCGCTCTGTCAATGTGTCTCTGGAAAATTTGCAGCAAACAGGAAGTTTTTCCGGATAAGAATTGGGACCCTTCCCTCAATGAAATTCCAAATTATCTTCTTCAAGGAGCAACATAAACAGTGATATTACGACTAATGCTAGGACGTCCACTGCATGTGTACTCGACGCACTGGTCTCCTGGTCGGCGGGACCGGTGATAAATCAGCAAGCCACCACAGTTCTTGTGCGAAGAGAAGTGAGAAAGTTTGCTAGCTGGAATGTCCGCACTCTTCGCGACGAAGGAACGCAGTCTCTCACCGTCAAGACCCTGCACAAGTATGGTGTTGGTGTCGCCTGTCTGTCTGAGGTCCGCCTCCCGGATAGCGGGCATAGAATCATCAAAATGCCAGAATCTGACTGCGTCTACCACCATTACCATAGTGTAGTGGAGAATAACAGCGGGCTGTATGGAGTGGCGATTGCTCTCAGTCCCCTAGAACAGGCAGCATTGCTCGCTTGGGAACCAGTCTGCCACAGGCTGACCAGAGTCCGTCTCAAAGGTGCTGTTGTAAACGTCACCGTCATCTCCGTCTACGCATCAACATGAAATGCCGCAGAGGAGCACAAGGACATCTTCTACCGCGACCTACAAGCAGTTGTAGATCGTACCCCTGCCACTGATCTCCTAGTGGTAGCAGGGGGTTGGAACGCCCTTACCGGACCAGTGGATGAAAACACCAGACATGTTTTCGGTTTATTTGCCCTCTGCACACGGTGTGACAACGGCAACTTCCGGGTCAACTTTGCAGTTGCTAATCGTCTTATGGTGACTAACACTCGTTTTCAGCACCCTCGACGTCATCTCGTCTCTTGGCGCTCGAATGATGGTCGTACATCCAACCCGATTGACTACATTCTGGTGCGGGCAAGATGGGCAAACTCCGTACTTGACTCTCAAGCCTATTCGGGTGCAGATACGGGCAGTGTGCATGTATCAGATCCTACAATTGTCTGCACAAGCCTCCGTATATGACTTCAGGCAAGAAAATACACCAAGATCCCGAAACGAATCAACGTCGCTAATCTGAAGCTACGCGCAGATGAGCATTTCAGGTTGGAACTTCCCAATTGGTTCTTTCTCCTCCAGCGAAGATCAGACCCTCAACCAGAAACTGAATAGCAGGCCCTCAAATCTGCCACAGTCGAAGCGGCACATACCCATCTTGGCGTCACCCGTCGTCGATATCGGGACTGGATCACCGGGGAGAGACTTCAGCTAGCGGAAAAGGCGAGGGTAGCACAGCTTACAGGAGCAACGAACTTTCGTGATTTACGGCGCTGCGCAACTCACTCCATCCGCTCTGACCGAAATGCACACTGGTGCCGCTTCGCTGAAGAGTGGAGCGTGCAGCTGCCTGTGGCGACTCTCGCAAACTTTGCCAAATCGTGAAACAGGCAAGTCGCGGCTCTACAGGGTTGAGTGAGACGTTTTGCTCCCGTGATGTTGCTGTAATCGCAAGTCTGAGTGCGCGGCTGAATCGATGGAAAGAGCACTTTGATGAGCAGCTCAATCATCAAACTCCGACGACGGAAGTGACAGTTGAGCCAGCCGATGAATACGATTGCAACACTGCATCCCCAACGTTGGATGAAGTTCGTGATATTCTACTCCGTCTGCGTAAAAACAAGGCTGCTGGTGAGGACGGTATACCTGCAGACGTATATAAAGCCACGCCAGATGTATTTGCCTTGTGTGTGCATCGTGTCTTCAACGCAGTCTGGCTCCCTGAGACTTACCCTGCCGACTGGAGTGAGACCATCCTGCTACTTTTCTTCAAAATGGGTGATAGGAAGCTCTGCATGAATTACTGGGGAATTAGCCTCATCTATGAGATAGCACTGGTGTGCGGCAAGGATGTACCCAATCCCCTACCCTTTTCAACTAAGCCATCAACTACATCCCTGACAGAGCCCTTCAGGACTACGCTGGGTTTGAGGTTGGTCGGAATGTCAGGGTGTCTGATCTGGCCTACGCGGAAGACATCGTCTTCGTCGGGTCGAACTGTGAAACTGTGCAGACGGCGTTCAATCGTGTGCAAGCTGCAGCCTGGAGTGTAGGTATGTCCATGAATGCATTGAAGACCAATGTTATGACATCTCTAGTTGATCCAGTCAACTGGCAGCCATTGACACTGGACAGGGTCAATCTGGAGGACGTGCATTCTTTTGTCTATCTTGGCTCAACAATAATGCCGTCGGGGTAAGGTGCTGCTTAGTTGGATCACCGTATAGAAGCTGTAAGGCCTGCATTCGTGCGTCTCAAGCGGTCACTTTGTTAACTTCAAACCATTTTCTTTCATTTAATCAATAGATGTTCTAAGCACGTAGTCTAGACAGATGATAAAGTGATATGGGACTAATGTGTCACCTTGCAGTACACTTGCGACAATGTCAAAGTATTCTGTGTCTCCATCCGAGGAATCGTCTTTCACTTTTGTGTTTCTACATAGCATCATTATGGCTGTAATGGTTTCTTTTGGTAGGCCGTAAGAAAGTAGTATTTGCTACATCTTTCCTCTGTGTATGGAGTTAAAGGCCTTAGCGAAGTCGAAAAATAATGTTGTTATCTAGTTTGTTGCATGTACTCCTTCAAGTATTCGATGGATAGTCAAAATTTTTGACGTTGTGCATATATTCCTCCAAAAGCAACTTTGGTTCTTCCTAACTATGTTCTAAATTTTGGGTTCTATGCGGTTGCGTAGTAGAGCATTTTATATCTTGGCTGCTAGGGATGCAAGTAGCATATCTCGGTAGGTGTAAGCTAATCTGAGGTCACCTTAACAGCCCTACAGATGGATTTACGTCTCGTTGTTCAATGTCCTGGAGAACAGGGTTCAATACCAGGTCTAGTTATATCAAAGACTCAAAAAATGGTGCGTGATACTTCCTTGCTTAATACTCAAAATTTTAAGGTTCATATCAAGGGTAAAGGGGAAAATCCCGGGAAAGGAGTAGCTCCCTACCTTACTCCTCGGTGTAGTAGTTACTGAAAACGTAGCTTTCAGGTCGCCCTCGACTACGGTCACGAACTTTATTTCTTTTTACTTATATAGCTGTTTAGTAAGATTAACTTAGAAGAGGTACATTGCAAGAAGTATGGAAAGCTCCGTGAAATTCTAAGTAAGTACCCATGCTTTGAATATTAAACTAAATCACAATTACGTAACATGAGGTAGGCAATCATTAAATATATATATATATATATATATATATATATATATATATATATATATATATATATATACATTACTATGGATTAAATTATCAGATATTAGTATGTTCAAAGTTTTATCATTTTCTCACACAAATAAAATCTCGTATTTTTGAGAAAATGTGAATTAAATCTTTGGTGATATATATTTGTACATATTCTTACACAATGTACATATATATATATATATATATATATATATATATATATATACCTTACATATTGAGTAAAATCATATATACTAATTGATTGGTGCTAATATACTTTTTCTATTCCTTAAAATATCTTAAAGAATTGTGGTGGTCCTGAAATGTTCTATATATATATATATATATATATATATATATATATATATATATATATACCTTACATATTGAGTAAAATCATATATGTTCTACCCAGTCAACAGAGCTTAGATTATGCTGAATATATATCCTGGAGAGGTGTAAAAACCTCCCAGTCTAACACAAATTAGATGTCCTGGGCATGACACTTAACTTGATATTGAGGTTGGAACCAAGTTCAAGAGATCTAGTAAGTGTGGGCAAATCTTCCGTGCCATTATTCCCAAGTACTCTCTTATCGAAAGGGGTAGAGTGTATTTGGCTCCCATCAATGGCTTAAGTAGATATACTTGTAAATTTTAAGTATCAAATATGAGTACTTGAAAATATATAGCAGTGAATTATTTACATTAAGAATAGTTAACTGCAGTTAATATTTTTTGCTCAGCATGGTAACTTAAAACCACACAATACAGTGTAAATTATTCATATTCAATAAGAATACTTGATATCAAATAACTGTACGCAAAAATGTTTTAAGAAGCGACAACGCAAATGTTTAAATATGTACAAAGAATAAATGTGATTTCCTAAATTTTAGGTATAAAATATGCCCAGAGAGTTTGACATGCCGTAAAAGTAAATCGACCAACCGATCTATTTTATTTCAAGCAAAATGACAGTTGTTTCTAAATGTCTAACAGTAGAATCTGAACAAAATTCATATTTCATAATGTGATTAGAGATATGCCTTAAAAACTAACAGCGAATGACCTGCCTTTAGACAAAAGAAACAACAAATTATTTTGCATAAACTGCAGTGAAATTATTGTGGTGCAAATGATTTACGATATGTGCTGTCATTACTAAGGGAAGAATTCATCACACTATTTTCATCTACCAGGAAAGAAGTGTTATAAGAAATATGAAGGCTTGAAGCAATGTAATTTGTCACAGCAATTTTTTTTTTCTAGAAGAAATATAAAAACTAACAAGTAAGCTGCAACCAAGACTAGCGTATTTGTTAAGAATAGAAAAACATTTACAATCGGGGAATTAATACAGTCTTGTATGATAGCTATGGTTGATGTATGAGAGCAATGGAATATATGCAGGCGTTCTTTAAGTAAGGTATATCGTTATGTGAAATAGACACAGCGACATAAGTTCAAAACCTGGTCAAGACTCTTTGCATTTCCCATAACGCTTATAATCCTGGCAAAAGTATGAACCCAATTATTACTCTTCCAGCAATAGGTAGATAGTAGATTACGTTCTAATATTTAGTACGGAGACCGGTCTTGGCGAAGGAAAAATCTGAAGTCGAAACTCGGCTTAAAAATAATTGTGTGTCACATTATGTTCGTGTAGAATTGTGTATATATATATATATATATATATATATATATATATATATATATATATATATATATATATATATAATTGTGAGTCACATTAAGTCGACGTGATAGGAGACACTATCTATAGCTAATTAAAAGCTAAACAACGAGCTTTACAGTCTTTTTGCTTATTCTTGTGATATAAAAAAGAAGTTTCAAAATTGTGTTAAATACAGGAAATACATGATTGCTTTGTTGATTGATTTTAACGGCTTGTTAACCATTCTTTGGACATTATATGCAGCGAGATTTTAAAATTCTGTCCATTTTATATATTTCCCAAACTTCTCCAAAATAGCTCATGGAGAACCAAACTAAAGAAAGACTTCACACATAGAAAGATTATGCTCGGAAATATCTCTGAAATCACGGGTAAGCCCAGAGAAGAAATTACTTATCACCAAATACACATCAAATTTAGAGAGATAATGCGGGAGGGGGAATTTGACTGATAAGTGAAAATATTAAAACCATTAAATCAGTAAGCATCGACGAAATACACCCTGAATCATATAATGCAAAATGTTTTTTCGATTACGCAACGGTCTGTATAAAAAAAAATCCATATAGAAAAATTGCCTAGACACTGCATCTTTTTCTTTTCCAAATAAGGTGACTTCGGAATCACAAAAATAATATATAAACATAAGGCTCACTGCCATCATAAATAAAGTCCTGCTTCTCAAAATTTTACGAAATGATATCACGGAAATTCTTAGAAAAAATCAGATCCGTTCTCACAGAAATTAATCCATCACATCATAGATTCTGACAATGTGCTGAGTCATCAGAATAATACTAAAAACTCAGTAATTCGTTGATTTTTCCAAGGCGTATGATTCAATATATGGAGGAACAATGGAGTAAATACAATAAGCACATGGTGTAATCTCTATAAGGATGATTGGCAAAAACGCGAAAGCAGTGGTTCTCATTACAGCAAATGGCCGACGTTTTTCATATTGTTGCTGGTGTCTTCCGAATTGAAATATCCGTAATATATATGTTAATAATTTTCCTAGATTACATACTAAGAACGGCAACAGAACTGAACTAGCTTCAAATTTAAAAAATACGATGAGTAGACAATCTCCTGTAGAAACTATCATCGACGCAGATTCCGCATATGATCTAGAGCAAATAAAAATGCTCAAATCAAATCCCAGCTTCCTCGGCTGGATCAAGAAGTAAGAGGCATTAGGCTTACGTAAATGCAGAGTTCATATATTTAGAACAAGAACAAGCCATCTTCAGTTTAAGCAGAAAGTCTCTGAAATGTGTATACTAGTTTTCAAACCTCAGCACTAATATCACATCTAATGAAGAGCTGTCAACATAGACATACCGAAGGTGTGGACTACAATTAAGATGTTGTTAATACTTGGTAAAACCTATCTCACTGATAAAATAAAACTGGGTCTATTCCACATAGGTACTACTCAAAGGATGTACCGTATGGACTCTAACAAAATGCATTGAGAAAAGCTAATGAGAAGTGTACGAGAATGTAAAGTGCAGTTTGGAACAATTCCTGAAATTAGAAACTTAACAAAATAGCAGTTCTATGGCCACTAATCTCTCATCTCACAAAGCAATTAAGTAAGACGAACATGCCATGCTGGGAAGTGAGTTCGAACGTATAAGCTATGTTTTCGAACGAATTTCAACACATGGAAAACCATTCTTTGCTGACCAGCACAGACTTATATACATCAGCTACGGGCGGACACAGGATGATGTCGAGAAGAAATACCAAAGGGTATAGTCAATTAGAGCGAATAGGGAGTGAAAGAGAGATATAGACAAATAGATAGAAAGATGTTATGTTTTGACCTTTTGACCCGGCCAAAAATGCCATTCAAGGTGGTGCACCGGAAGGAAGTGACACATCCCGGTCGCTGGAAATCGGAAGAGGTTGCGCAGGCGTTGAGGCGTGTCTATATTACTGCGTGGGAGTTTGAAGGTAATATAAGGCCGACGAATTGAGGACAGTTGCAGATAGGCGAGAAGAAGGGCAAGCAGTACAGTGGAAGACGGATGTAGACGCGGTGTAGTAGGGAAAGCCAGCACACAGAAGAGTTTACTCCAGGGTCCGGTTGAGCAACCATGGAGAACGAGAAAGACACAACGCTGACGGCCATAACTTCGGGGTCAAAATATTTCAGTTATGTTTGGTCTCCAGCTCCCTCTCACATGCAAACTTTGAGTAACCCTTTTAGAAACCTTACAAATAAATTGAGAGGTAAAATATCTTATAAAGAAGTCTTCCTGCGTCTTTCTGCGTGCGTCGTTTATTCCTGCGTCTTTATCATCGGGCTTCTTAATTATTATTGCATCGGTATGTATCCAGCATATATGTATATTTCTGCATGAATCAGCAGATGAATATATAACAAAGGAAGAGAGAAGGAGAGAGAGAGAATTAAAGGGCTCTGAGGTATCAGCACAATGATGATGATGATGATGTATTTACCCAAGCTCTCAATACGAGTGGGATGAAACTAGGGTCCATATCTCTGAGGAATTCAAAAGATTTGTATTGAGAGTTTTGATTTTCCACGATCCTTTTCCACACAAAGTTTAAAAAGTTCACTTTGCCCAACTATTTACTAATATCTAAAGAACGAATAGCTGGTTGTATAACATTCCAAATAGTATTAGTGCTCTGAGAAATTCAAACGACCCCATCAAGGACTTGAACACAGTTCACAAAGTTCAGTTCCTACGATCTTAATCATTACTCTGCAAACACCAGTACAACTAAAATGCCAATAACCATGTCAAGGATTTGAACTCGGATCATTGTATTCTTTTTCTCCGACGATAACCGGTTGACCATGAGTTCCTCCAATCATCTTCATTTTACGGTTGTAGAATGATCTTTATCATCAAGTCATGCTATCTACTTGGATTTGTTGGATGTTGCTTCCAGGATTTATTCAAGGCAGCATGTAGCATTCTTGTGTAGCCCCCATCCAACTTTTCCTCCATGGGTTTTGTTAGTCTCCATGAGATGCATCCCATTCAGTAGAATTGACGCAGACACAGCTCGAAAGATATCACGTTTTATTTAATCGGAGAGTTCTGATTTCCATACGATCCATAACCAGACGATAACAGTCCTCTCTTAGATGTGTGTAGACATAATTTTCAGAGGATAAGATTTTGCTGCCGAGTCATGTATTCATGTCTAGTAATTCAAGAGGCCTGTTATCTGAAGTGCAGAGGGCTCCTTCTTGTTAGACACACATGAAATATGTTATATTCATATGTTATGTTCCCATTAATACAGATGCAACCAACTGTTTGCTCGAGGCTATGCAATATATATTCAGCTTAGTTTTATTAGTGGGAGCGCTTGATCATCAGAGAAGTCGTGGTCTTATATCGTCTATTGTTTACTTTATTTTTAGAGTAAAGCTAATTTATTTTATTAGTTCTAGCAAAGTACGAAGTACGGAGTCTAATGAGATTAAATTCAAATATGATGCTAATATATCACTTTGGAAAACTTCAGTGATAGAGTCGAAGTAGTGGGTGAAAATATCAGGAGAGTAATTAATTGCTTTTGCGTTTTTGTATTATATCATTATAGTTTTAGCAGTTTCTTTAGGGATACCATTTGCTCGTAGTATTTGCTTCATTTCCCCGCTGCGTTTGGAATCAAATGCTTTGGAGAAATCTGCTAACAAAAGTGTTGCGTCAAGATTTTTTTTTACACACGCCCATTTGAAGATTCGAGGGATAGAAGCTCTATAAACTTTTGGTTGCATATTTCCAAAAACTGTTCTTATTTTTCTAAGGAATTTTTTCGATGTCAGGTTTTATACGGCTGTGAAGCAGAGCTTTTAAACCTTAGCAGCTATAACAGAAATACTTACGGCTCTATAATTCATTGTAATTCTGAGGTCACTTTTCTTGAAAAAAGAGAGACGGCAGGGTTTTAATCATTCTCTATTGTATTTTTTTATGGACAGTTGAAGATGTACGTCATCAAATTTCCTTGTCTCCGATTTCTCCGGATATATAATGTCGAGGCCTACAGCCTTTCTGCTTTTAATTCATATGCAATTATACTGTTTCATATGGACCTTTGATTTGAATATTGTGGGAAGAAATGTGTGGACGACAAAAAAGACATGATGCGGGGGAGTTTTCAACCCCAGCAGTCAGTCGGAGTCGGTAGTCAGCAGAGTAGACATGTTACGCCTTTTTGGGTACTCGCCGGGGGCGGTCAGCTCAGGGTATATCTTTACGTGAAAGAAGCATGAAGAAAAAAAGGCACTGAATACGTCTATTGCAAAGTGGTGTAACGCCTCGCAGTTCCTGACCGACTCTCTCTCTCTCTCTCCCTCTCTCTCTCTCTCTCTCTGTATGTCTGTTTTTTCTGTCTCTGTCTGTCTGTCTGTCTCTCATACAGCCATTTTGCTTGGAATTTCGTTAAAAAACACAGTGTTTATAATCTTTTGAACAAATGTTGTAATTTTTCTCCACGATATTTAACACTACGTAAAATTCTTTCGCTGTAAACATTCCTAATTTGATGTCTAGGTGGCTATTAATATTTTTGATACGTTCAGGAGGTTTTCTAAGCATATACATGAAATGTTCTTACCTACTCTGCATTCTTTCTTCTTGGCTAGTGGCTTTTGGTTTCGATTTCGAGTTGTTCTTTTTATTAAATTCATATACTCCCATGCTCAACGTGCTTGGCTATCTTTTACAATGTTTGTAATTTTATACATGTGGCTTTGTATTCTATTTGTCCTTTTAGGTATGTGATAATTGGTTCTCTGTTGGTTTTCTTCAATTTTCTGCGTATCGGTATTTGCTAGTTTTCTTTTATGAAGTAAGAATGCTTTTTTCATGTAATTTCATTTTTCACTAATCAGTATTACCTTACATGGAAATCTACATTTGTTAATTGGAATAGGTGGAACGCACTCGGCTGCTGCTTCTGTATGGACGGTAACAAAGTTTTCCTATTCGTCATTTGTAGTATGTCTTTCAGATATCTCCTAAAGTGTTTTAGTCTTGTATTTTACAGTTACTGAAAAGGATTAATGATATCATTATAGGAGAATGAGGACCAGCCAGTTTGTGAAGCTTTTTTCCATCATTGACACAAACAATGCATGTTTCTTTTTCTGTTTCATTGTTTCTTAAAACTTTTTTGTACAAATAATCATCAACTAATCCTATTAATTTCCAGTAAATTGATCTGGATGATTTAGTTTCAAGTAAGTATTTCTGCTTAAGATTATGATTATTGTTTGATAGGTATTGCTCATTGAAACGATGATATTGTGTATATATTTCTAGTTTAAAAATAGTTTCTAGAATAGGCAATCGTTTGCATATGATTATAAAATTTAGTTGATTTAAATGAAGCAGTTGCTATAAAAATACTTACTTCGGAAACAAACAAAATGAGTTGACATGACGTAAAAGCAGACACCCACTTTGGTACGAATATGAAACAACACAAAGTCATTTTAAGCAAAGTCGGTTAAATTTTGAGTTTTCCTTCTTTTAGATCAGTTGCTGTAACAATAACAAAAGAACCCAATCTAACCGACTATTAACCTATAGCTAGAGAGAGAAGTGATTGTTCCTTGCTCTTCCGAAGAGTATAGGCGCGAGGTGAGACGCCAACAGCTTCCTCCTGGAGTTGAACTCAGGCCAACGAGTTCATTTCCACCGGCGATAACCTTTATACCATTAGTTGCTCCAACCACATTGATGAGAAGAACTAGATGTTTAATAAACCAAGATCCCTATCACGCTTCTATAAGAGGTTTTAGAGCGGTAAATTCTTCGACGATTTTTTAAACATAGGTCGGTAATTGACATTTTTTGTGCTCAGTCGCTTTCGAACGTTGGCGTTTTATAAGAATTAGCATTATCATTTGACTTAAAGACGTATCTTAACGATTTCACTTTTCGATTGAAAGGTGATAGTAAATTTATTTACGATATGTACTCAGTAATAAAAGCTTTTAGACACAATTAACTTCCTTTCACTATCAGTGATAAATTGCTTTCACCTTTTATCTATTAAAAAAAATACAACAAATAGGCAAAATCTAAATTTCCTCTTTAAATTTTTCAAAAGATTCTCACTTGTCTGGAGCAACAGTTTTAACAGCATATATGTATATATATATATATATATATATATATATATATATATATATATATATATTGAGAGAGAGAGAGAGAGAGAGAGAGAGAGAAAGAGAGAGAGAGAGGAGGGAGATGAGAAAATCTTCGTAAGCCAACTTGACAGCATTTATGAGGAAATACATCCAGATTCTCAAATGAAAATTATTGCACTCAAATGTTATTTCCAAATGCTCACCAGGTCCATAAAGGACTCATATAGGGTGCGTTTACTGTTTAAGATTATTGGGGATAGTCTTTTATGTCTCAGTGATCGAACCGTGGAAGGATAGAAAAAATCCAAACTCGTCAACAACACATACAAATTTATTTTTAAAACCGGTTCGCCTAACAGATTCGTGGGTTGTTATGCCACTTCTATGAACGAGAGGAAATAACCGTTAATCCCTCATTTTAACTTTTAGTAGAACCCATACCTGCTAACTACACGAGCCTCTCGCATCCGCTTTTCTTCTGGGTGTCTGTCAAACCTCCACCAGGCTTTATCATATGCCTGCTCGTATTTATACAACCTAGCATCCGACGGTGGATATTCTGTTATGTTCTAATTGCGTTTTTTTCGATGATACTATCCTGAATATCTTATGACTCATTATCATCATCCTCACGTTATGCAATCAGCACTGATATCCCTGACCCTCTCTCGCCAACTCCTCCCTATAGCCCATTGCTTCCGGCAGGTCTTCAGTGTTACATCTCGTATCGGCTCTGAGCTACTGCATATAGGTTGTAGCTGGTCACCCTGCCTTTTCTCGTCCATATGAAGGGGTCCACAGGAGCAAATCCATTTTGAACTCTCTCGCCACCCCTCCCTATAGCCCATTGCTTCCGGCAGGTCTTCAGTGTTACATCTCGTATCGTCTCTGAGCTACTGCATGTAGGTTGTAGCTGGTCACCCTGCCTTTTCTCGTCCATATGAAGGGGTCCACAGGAGTAAATCCATTTTGAACTCGTCCCTTCTTCTCCTGCAGTGTCCTGTACGTCTGGTTCGTCTAACTTTGATAGTTTTCGTGATAAGTGGTAGATAGCCGTAAAGCTGCTGCTTTGTGGGATGCTACCTCCAGGACTTGTTCAGTATTGCTCGCTGGATTCTTGTGTAGTTGCTGTCAAGCTTTTTCTCCATTCGTTTAGTTAGCATCCATGTAGTGCATACCTATAGCAGTATCGACACGACCGCTGCTTGGAAGAGATTGCGTTTTATTTTGTTGGTCTGGTCCAACTTCTATATAACCGATAGCTTATCGATAGTTGTCCATATCTTTGTTAGTCGAGTCTTGATTTCGGTCTCGGTTGATGAGACACTGCTTACAAGGTAGGTGAACTTGTCTATTAATATATCATAAAAGTACCAAATGCGTAAGTTCCTTAATTAAATAATTTAAATTCTAGAATAAGATCATCTACAAAAATAGGCTACTACTACTACTACTACTACTACTACTACTACTACTACTAGTAGTAGTAGTAGTAGTAGGACGGCTGCTGCTGATGATGATGATGATGATGATCTATCCCGATTTAACTCTTTTGGAAATCATTTTATCATCTTGAAATTGTTCAAATCGAAAAATTATCAAATCATTTATAAAATCTACCTAATTTTTAATATTAAAGTAATAGCATATATTTTATTGCTATTTATCTATAAGAATTATTCGGCAAAAAATTGATTTTTTTCCTTATTAAGAGGATTGTTGCGAAATAATTTTTTTTTCTTGGTTATGCATTTGAAATACCTACATAAAATATTTTATTTTCCTATTGTATAATAAACAAATAGTCAAAAACAAATAATTTTGGTTGATATATGATTGATAACTTCGGGATTTCGAAAGTTTCAGAATTCTATTCCGGAGCATTTTCTCAAGAATTACAATAATAAAAGGTTAATATTCTTTACTTCATTTGTCATTTAACAATAAAAAAAATTCCGAATACAAATATTCAATATTATTTTTAAAAAAAAGAAAAATAATATTTTTCTATTATTTTTGATGAGGTAACTCCATCAAATTTTTTATATTCAATAATTATAGAGGTTTTGTAGCAGTTTCTTGGTCTATATATTAAAAGATGGCTCTAAAGAAATGACGTGAAATCTAATTTGAAAATTTGATAAAATCATATTGTTTTTATTTGATATTTGAATATTGTGATTTTGAAATGTTAAAATTTTGATGAAACTGATGATGACATAAAATGCTCTTTGGATTTAATGTTGAATCAGACAATTAATAAATCCGTAATCAAATAATCTAAATTCTAAAAAAGTAATCTACGAAGACATATTACGACAACTAATACTACTGATCAATTCCAAGTCTACTCATTAAGAATATAATTCTATCCTTTTCGAATTTCTCCATCTACACATGATTTAACAATATATAAAATTTTATTGTGACAACTTCATCATAGTTTGTTTTTTTTTTTGTTTTGTTTTTTTGTTTGTTTTTCATAAACATTATAAAATTGCCTTATTATTAGATTTTAAAACCCATGGTAAAATAATGGTCAATGCCTTTTGAAAGTGGCAATGCAGAATTAAACTATTATTTCCTCGTAAATTAAACAAAATTGTGGCAATTTTGAATTTGGAAATTTACGATGAATTAATTGTAAATACCTATTAAAATAACAGTATCACAATGAGATATTGTGATTGTGAAACTTAAACATTTTAATGAAACAGAAATTGTCCTGAAATACAATTTTTAGTTGTTTCTTCGTTTATATATTGGTGTTATTTGCGATGCTGATACGTCTAATTTAATTGTAAAATCACAGGTAAAGAAGTAAAGTTTCTATTAATATGAAATTATGTGACTGCGAATCTTCAGCTTTTTGATGAAAATCAAATAAGAAATTGATTTGTAGAAATCATACATTTTCAAATTTCTGTCGGGAAAATGAATAATTATCAAATCTTAAAATTATTGTTTCATTGAAAATCTCTAGTTAAAAATGACATTTCCATTAATCTTAGATATTCTTATAGTACATTTTAAACATTTTCAGGATGCTCGAGATAATAGGAAATATATTTGGGGTGATCTTGAAGTTTTAATTTGTCATCGGAGAAAGCATTTACTATCTAATTTTTAAAACCCCTGTTGAAAAAACAAAGTTTCCATTAAATTGAAATATTTTGATTCTAAAATTTCAATATTTTGTTGTAACTATTTATGATAAGCATACCATTAGTAGCAAATTTATACCTATAACTTGATATTGTAGAGAGGACTTACAATCTAATTTTAAAGTCCCTAAGATAACACTTTTTCCATTAAAGTGAAATATTGTCATAATGAAATTTGAACGGTTTGTTGACTCTCAACATGAACTGAAATACATTTGTGGCAATCCTATATTCATAAATTGACATTACAGAAAGGAATACTTATCTAAATGTAAATCGTTGTTGAAGTAACAGTCTCAACATTAGATATTGGGATAGCGAAGTTTCACCATTGTGATGAAAATTAATCTGGCTTGGGATATTATTTTTTTCAGTCTCTTATTGTAACGTCTTTGTAATTTTGCATTGTTGAAAGGACTTATTATTTAATTTTAACATTTTATTTAAAAATAAAAGTATTTTCGTCAGATTACAATTATATGATTGATAATTCAAGTTTTTTTATGATTACTGAATTGTACATTTAATAAATAAATGGAAAATCATGAATTTGATCTTGACCATGAAAAATGACTTTGTATTTGGTTTAAAAATCCCTATTAATATAAATCGATTCCATTAAATTGAATTATTACGATTATGATTTTTCAACTTTTTAAGAAGCGCAAGATGACACTATATAAACTTGAAGAAATCTTTTCTTTTTTTTAAATTGGTGATGACTAATGAACTTATTATTTAAATGCAAATCACATACTAAAATAACAGTGTTTCCATTAATTTGAAATATTGTAACTGTGAGTTTTCAACGACTAAGAAAAGTTAAAATGATATAATATATTTTTGGTAATCTTTTCGACTATACACCATTGAAATTACTTATGCAAAAAGTATCAATATTTTTATTCAAAAAACCCTGTTATAAAACAGCATTTCCATTAGCATCCAATATTTTGATAGCGTGATTTCATACGTGCGATGGATTTCAACATTACATAATATACTGATGTAACCCTTTTTAGGACAAAAAAGTAATTTGGTTTGTTTATCCCCAATAGTAATATACAGAGTAGCAATCAGAATATCTTAAAAAAATAATTATTGGTAACATTACATCAGAAATCATATACCGTCTTTAATATTGACATTCAAGTTTATTTTTAGTGTCAGTAATAACAACTCGTCAAAATATATCAATTTTTGTCGTCATCAAGTCGTGATGAGAGCAAATATTAACTTGATCTCTCTCTCACAATTTGGCAGTATTAACAAATTCCCGAGGTATACAGTGACTGCACGGATTTGATGAATGTCATTTTTTGTTGGTTGGCCAACACTGCTATGTCCATGCTGAGGAGTTCACGAGAGAATATCGCTAATGAGTTCGTCCTTGTTTCTTGAACAGTTCCTCGGTTTTCTTCTCCATCTTTCTATGAAATTTTGACTAATGGGAGGTAAGTGACCATATAGCTGCTGTTCTATGGCATGCTGCTTCCTGGATATGTTCAAAAGAGCACGCAGTCGCCTTTTTGTACTTCCCATCAAGCTTTTTCACCATGCGTTTTCAAAGTGAGACAACTATACAATAGTATGACACGGCTCCAGTTTGAAAGAATGATTTCAAATTTTAGAGACTTACCATTCAATATTGCGATGAGTCCATCTTTAAAAGAGAAATCTATTTTATCTGCGTTCTCATAGTGACCAATGCTTATTGCTGCCTGACTCAGGCTAAGCAGCGGTGATTCAGCATAGGAAGGTGTATTAACGAGAAGCGCTAGATGATATGCGTGGAGCTAATGAAGGACAATTGATTCGACTTAGTAACAAGTAAATAAACAAAACCATATTGCAGTGGTATTTATCGAATATGAATATGTTATGACCGATTATTAAGGGTCAATGAATAAATAACTCAACACGGAGATATGAATGCCACACAAATGTATCCAAGTCTCTGAGGAAGGTTTCCTTGGTTCAACGTACACGAAGACAGGCAAGGTGCTTACTACGGCTGCTGCTGCTCTCTGCTCTACCAGCTTAGTTCTTGATTAATATTCTCTTTGGGTAAGTCCATTATTCTGGTCATAGGGGAGTCCCCCACAACAGGATAAATTATTTAACTTTCCTCATCTAACAAGAATCCTGCAACTGCCTATGTTTGCGATTGAAACGTAAATAAACTTTTAGTCTGCTCATCATATTTGACTACTGTGACGGCAAATTGTTTAATATCCCATTACGGGACTTTATTTTCGCACGTGTGAAGACGGGGCAGGTTGGCACTTGATCCCCTACAGAATAAGTCCTGTTCAGAGTTCTTCTCTCAGGCAGATAAGAACTGGCATATTACGTGAGGGAATAATTTAGGACCAGACTGACCGCCGCTGGCAAGAGGTTCCAAATTTCACACTATCACACACCCACCAGGCAGCTTTCTTCCTTCCCCGAGATAATGGAAGAGTTGAGCCTATAGGTTTTAGTCGTAATAATATTAATATTGTTGTAGTCGGCAACTCCAGTTTCCCGTGTGATACTTTAGGAATTAATAGGACAATTCTAAGCAAGATAACATAAGGCGAATAGAAGCTGAAAGGAAAGCATGGAATAACAACATAGACCACATGGTAAAATGAAAATACATAGGTTCTTTACTACGGTTATATATATACGTTCAAAGTGTCAAAACATATAATTGGATTGTCCCTGAATGTAAATGTCTTTTCTGACTTTTGTCCTTCTTTGAATTGGGAGAGAGAGTGGTAAACAAAATTTGGGTGTAAAGGAAAAATGTCCCAAAGTTACTTATCTTATTTTTTTTGACGGGGTTCCACTGGAGAATTTTCTTCTTTCACGGGCTACTAGACTTTTTTCTGTTTTTAGTACTGGCTTGAGGGACTCCGGTCTCTCATGTCTCAGTTAATCTTTTTGTCTTCAGCCCGGAGTAAAATGGCTATGGTCCGTCTGCCACGAGCCTTGCTCAAAAACTCCCTCTTTTGTGCTTTACTTCCGCTGAGGGGAAGGGAACCCCACTTCCGTTTTGGGGTCCCAGCCAGTCATTTGGCTTCTCTCTCTTTCCCCTTCCGATGTCCGGCGACCCAAGGTCACTAAGTGCGAACATCTGGTCTATCCATTCTGTGACCCACATTCTCTCTTAACGGTCACTTTTTGACTGCTAGATAGCTAATAGCAACACGGGAGAATAGTATCAGTCTTACCTCTTCGTCTCCGTGAGCTATCACGTGACACTACCAACTAACGCCGGGTAGACATTCTAGTATATATATATATATATATATATATATATATATATATAAGAAGAAAACAATGCATTAAGGGTAAGCAACTTTACCTGAATAAATATAGTTCCACTTGGATCTAGAAGGAAATTTTGCCCGTCCACCCATTTCATTATTTCATTGAGGGATTGGGTTGAACAAAAGGTTTCAAAGCATTTAACTTATAATGATTCATCGAAGATAATTATTTGGGTCATCTATTTATGAATGGAATGAGAATATCATGTTTTCAATAAAATATATACCTTTTTAATATGTTTCATTTTGAAGCTTTGCCCTTATCGTGGAGGATAAGAATATAAGAAGCGAGGATATTGATAACCATTAGTATCTTATTGTATTTTTTCGATAATTAATACTTGTCAATGACAAATAATTGAAAAATGTTTCATTATTTCTTTTCTTTTTCACCTGATTTCTTCACTTTAAGAATGCATCATTAATGTTCTACGTACTTGTGTCAGTGTTGTTATCATTTTTAAAGTGTGGAATTCAGCGGAGATATTTGGAGTGCTGAGTGAATGTTCTGAAGATATTCCAAGTGACTCAACACATAAACAACTCTGTTGCTTCAAGCCATGCTAACACGAACTCCTCCATATATATATATATATATATATATATATATATATATATATATATATATATATATATATATATATTTAACATTAAATAAACAAGCTGTTAATTTCAATATTCATATTATCAATAAAAAAATGAACCACAAATAGCGGAATTTAGAATTAAGAATAAACAAAAATTAAACTTAAATCAACACTACGATCAAAATTTATATAATAAAAGAATGAAAAGCAATATACCCTACTGATTGCTTAATTTTCTATGTTATATTAGCTGTTTTCCCCAGAAATAGAATTTATGTCATTACTTTTAGAAAAAATCATTATTTTTTTGTCTATAGAAATAAATTAAAACTTTAACTCAAATTTGTTCATGCAAATAAAAGTCATTATTTATTTGACCTCAAGTAAATTGACCATGGTTTTTATAATAGGCTGTAATTCGTTACATTAGTTTTTAATTTCATAAAAGTAGAGGTTTATAACGTATGAACGTATTGAATATATCGAACGCATTCAATATGCTGTTCAAATTTCTGTAACATTAGTAGATAACTCTCATTTCAATTCCCTTCGAGAAATAGTATGCAATTTAATTTGAATCAAACTGTCTACTACTAAACTTAAGCAGCTTAAAATTTTAAATTGCCGGCTGAGAAATATATGACGCATATAATTCTGTTTTGAATGACGAGAGAAATAAAGCACATATTGACAGAAGGAATAATAATAATAATAATAATAATAATAATAATAATAATAATAATAACGTCGTGCGTGGAAAGATGTCGAGAGTCGAGCGAGACATAATACATGAACGAAAGAGCGATCGTACATGGTCAAGTAAATTTAAGTCATTGTAAGTATTAGAGAAATGCCTCCGAAGCCTGTCGAGATGCTGTACTTTCTTGCATTAATCCAAAACTGGCGACCTCAAAAAGGTAACAAAACATTTGATCAAACAAGCATTTTTTTCTGTGATTGTTATTATCATTATAATTTTTGCTCAGATATTTTTACATCAGCGTTAGCTGATGGTTTTTCACTGGAGTCTGAGTGATAGCAAGTTTCCTCAACTCTCCAGGACTCGTCTCTGGATTCTGGCCGTTCTCAGCAATGATGTTGTTTGGATAGTCTCTACCCGTCCTCCAACTTCCAAGTCCTCCAGGCCTTTTAATAATCCTTTAGTTATTGTGCCTAACGCACCAATCACAATTGGCACAATCTTTACTTTCATGTTCCACAGCTTTTTCAATTCTCTAGCAAGGTCGAGGTACTTATCCTTTTTTTCACTTTCCTTCAGATTTATTCCGTGGTCCGCCGGGACAGCAAAGTCGACAATTTCAGAAATTCTCTTTTTTTGTTGATTATTATAAGGTCTGGTCTTCTGGCCCGGATTAGATGATCCGTTTGTATGTTAAAGTCCCATAGAAGTTTATCCGTGTTATTTTTTCTAGGAAAAGTGCTGGGTTGTGCATATACCATTTGTTTGTATGGTCAAATTTAAATTTCTTGCACATTTGTATGGTCAAATTTCTTGCACATTTGTATGGTCAAATTTAAATTTCCTGCACATTTCCCTTGCCGACCCAGTCGTGTCTCGCCTTATACTCCTTCTGTGCTAATTTGCTCCATTCACGTATTATGTGGTTGATCGTTTCGTCTCTCTCAACACATAGCCAACATTTACTGTTTTCTTGCGTCTTATCTATTCTCGCTTTGATATTATTCGTTCTTATGGCATTGTCCTGTGCTGCTATTAGGAGGGATTCGGTTTCTCTCTTAAGGTTTCCTTTTCTTAGCAAGGTCCAGGTTTTCTGGTGTGAGATGTTGTTTATTAGACGTTTAAAGCGGCCATAGAGATGTTTTTCCTCCCATTTTTGTTTCCTAGTTGTTGTCATTCTATCGTCTCTCGTGTTGTCTGTATCGTTTCTGATGGCTGTAATTAGTCCTCGTTCGTGTTTTTCTATGTAGTCTTCGAGCCGTTGAATCTACGCGTCAACGCTGTCTTCGAAGCTGGTAAGTCCACTTCCTCCCTCTTTTCTAGATACATATAGTCTGTCAACGTCATCTCTTGGGTGTAATGCCTCATGCATGGTCATTAGTTTTCTTGTTCTTGGGTCCATTTGTTTAAGTTCATATTTGGTCCACTTGAGAAAGGGCCCCGAATATCTAACTATTATTATTATTATTATTATTATTATTATTATTATTATTATTATTATCGGTCAATCTAAGAGTAGTATCTGTTTAATTGGAATCTTTATTTTTTGCTAAAGTAATTTTAAAAGTGGGGGTGGTGAAAAACAAGAGTTGAGTGAGATATAATATATAAAATAAAGAGAGAACACATATGGTGAAGTGAATTTAAGTTAAAACGTGCTTTAGGAATAGTTTCTTCCACTGAGGTTTTTCTGTTTCTATCATATTTTAAACAGCACTGCTCTTTAATTTACTGATTGCCCTTTTACTAATAAAATTTTGACCACACATATCCCAAATCCTCAACGAATGCATATGACCGAATTTGAAAGAAATTGATATAGCATATAAAATTCAGATTCCAGAGAGAATTATTTTGTAGGGCCTGAAAGTCTACAGAATTTGATCGCTGGATTTTAACAAATAAAACTTAGGGAATGTACAGTGGTGAGAAAAGGGAATTTAAGGGAAAGAATATTAAGGAAAAGAAAGAGAGAGAGGGACATTTTTTCTTTTTTTTTATTAACCCATAAATTAAACATGGAAGTTATGGGAAGCAACATGGTGGATGTGAAGCGCGGCGATTAACACAACGTCATGTCAACAGCGCACTCCAGCTGATCCTGGTCACACGAACCCGCAGAGCAGCCAACAATATCAAATACTTTAGTCAGAAAACTACTGTTACTCATCTTTAACGATGTCGTCTATTGATGAGGTAAAAATGCTGCCATCAAAAGATTGTCAGAGCTCTCACTTTTACCGTATGTCCAAACCGCATCGCCCTTCGTGCGGGTAAAAAGTAGGAGCGTTCTGATAAGGTTGAAGCGCTGTCCCCAGTGTCAGAAGAATCAACAACATAGCCCCTAAAGGAACAAAACTTGCTTAAATTTAAAAGTACATTGCACATAACGATATCTAACGTTACATTTTTAAATAGAATAGGTCATCTATCTGAGATGATATCATCTGCTGTAAAGCATAACATAGACATGGCATACGTGCAAGAACACAGTTACCATCGTTCAGTCGGCTGCAGTTTAATAATACACTGACAACACCTCTGCAAAGGGGTAAGACCTCCCACCTATGAGAGTCCTGCATATGACACTAAACAATCTGATGGTGAGGTTCCCGAGATGCTGGAGATTTGGGGAATGCGGAGTACCCTTTCCATTGCCATTGCTCCCAGGTCCACTCTAGCCTGGAACGGTAGAACCTGATAGGTCCCTATTTATATGTTAAATAGAAATAACTAAGCTATGATGCTAAAGTGAATTGTTGGAATTAGAACTGCTTGACTAACTGATTAGCTTGAAATGGATATGTTTTTGACAATTAAACTGTACTTAAATTTAAACTACGTGCTTACGCTAAACCGAATAGTTTGAAATGGAATTTTTTTTTACATTGAAACTATACTTGGGCCTAACTGAATTATTTGATATATAATTGAATTGACATTTAACTGTATTTAAACAAGATCTATATGTATACTAAACTGAATTAGCTTTGTTTGACTAAACTGGATAGCTTGGAAAAGAAATGCTTTTGACGATTAAACTGTGTACTCATGGTAAACTGATTTGTTTGAAATAGAACTGATTATTTGTAAAAAATGATTTCGCGTTAAATAATCTACAAGGGTTGATATGCCATAAAATCAAACAACCATCCAACCAACAGTTACTATCATTGTGATATAGAAATTGAATAATGCCCCTAGGAAAACGATGGATGTTTCTCTCAGCTTCTGCGCAGAGAAATTCTGTCAACTCCGTCATAAGGAACAAATCTTCGCTGCTTACTATATACTATTTGAATCAAGAAAATCCGTTAGTAGAACTTGTCTTTAATTCAAAATAACTAATATATTTTGTTAGGTCCCTCATATCTGAAATCTTTGACAACTGTTCGTAACTATAATGAAGAAAGTATGCGTAGAAGGAAACACATTCGAAATTTAATTTTTTGGTGACCTGCTTTAAAAGACCTCTTACCATAAATGTTCTCGATCACATATGTGTCAGGCGAGCAGATAATAAACAACCCCAGGATCTTGTAGAGGCACAATATACTACCCATGAAAAATGACAAATCGGAACATAATTCAAAATGGGGCATTGATAACAGGTTCAGGTATCATGATCAGCAGGTGCTCCCTTGATCCTATTTACCAACCCCTTCGCTCGGGCAGGATATGACACAAGGTCAATTTTTAAGCGGAGTTTAACAGGTTTGAATACAGAGTTTTCCTTCTCCTAGACTAGTTGCCTCACCAAGGCTTAAGAAACTAGTCTGCCCTACTATTTTCTCTTTGCTGAAGGGAGAATAATTGGATTCATACCTTTCACAAGGGAATTAGTGCTATGTGAAATGCAATCAGCCTCGTCCAGGTTTTAACTCGTGTCGCCGTGTCCATTTCCTACGACGATAACCATTACACCACGGCTCCCTTGATAGCCAACATGCAGGATAGGATCTGCATCCTGTGAAGGGTGGCTGTTCTTCTTTTAGGAACGCAGACAATTCTTTCAGGTATACAAACGATGAACAAATAAACCACTCAAATCAGAGACCACAGCGTAGAAAATGGATGGGGAAAGACGACAAATCAGCATTACACTGTTATTTTTGGAGCAACTCAACAAAAAGAGGATATAGAAAAAGAATGATAGAAATTTAGACAGAATTCGCATGATTTAGAACAGCAAACCAAAGGCTTGCTGACCAGATTAGGACAATAACCAGAATCTTTGCTTTTCTGACCTTGATACACTGGAAATATAGGCAAACATATAAACAGACCCAAAATACGGTCACGGGGACTCTAAATATAGGAAAACCAGAAACTCCTTACAAAAACAAAACTTGAATGAACTAATAAAAAATTCTGGCAAAAGAAGGACGAATAAAAAGATACCGAGACAGAACCAAATGATGCAGGAAAACACAGGACTGTCCGAAACATAGAAAGAAAATTCTTCTAACAAGTAGGTGAGAATGGGCGAAGATATACCAGCAGCCGTGTGTGAACAAGACAAAAAGATTTTGGAGCAAAATATGGGAACCGAAAGTTCATGACAAAAAGTCAAAAACTCAAGGCAACACTTAAAAAAATACGAAACGGGAAAACCCCTGGTCTAGATGGCATACACAGATTTTGGTTTAAAAAATTCACCTCTATCCACGACACATTTGCAAACGAAATGAATAAATACATACAGCAAAACTGAGATTGTCGAATAGATGACCAAAGAAAGGACCATTCTGATCAAGAAAAATACCCTCAAAGGAACCAACTCAAACAATAGTATTCTTATAATGTGCCTGACACTGATACGGAAAATACTAACGGCATAAATTAGGGAGGTCAACTACTTATTGATAAGCCGCGGGCTTTTCCCCGTGGAACAGAAAGGATACCAGAAGGGGACCAGAAGTACTGGATAACTACTATATATAGATCAAAACATCTTTAACGAGACGAAAACATTTAGCTATGAGCTGGATTGACTACAAAAAGGCTTACGATGTGGTTCCCCAAAGCTGTATATTACACTGACTCAAAATGTATAAAATCACCGACGAAGTCACACAGTTTATCGCGGAAATGCACGGCCGGAACAAACTCAGTAAATTAAAAGAAAAAATCAATCACTTGATGTACATGAACGACATCAAACTATTTGCCAAAAACAATAGAGGATTAGAAGTCCTAATACAGTCAATATATAGGGAGGGAGTTTGGCATGTAAAATGCATCATACTAGGAAAAAGCGGGAAACAACACATAATAAAAATTAATTGAACTACTAAATCAAGAAACAATCAGAACGCTTGGAGAAAAGGAAAACTACAAATATTTGGGAATATTGGAAACTAGCACCATCAAATCTGCAGGGATGAAAAATAAATTAATAAAGTATCTCAGGAGAACCAGAAACCTACTCGAGTCAAAACTATATAGCAGGAACCTTATCAAGTTGATTGATACCTGAGGTATTCTCCTCACAAGACATTCGGGATCATTCGTGAAGTGGACCAAGCAGTGGCCCTTGCATCCCAGAGATCCCTTTGACAGATTATATATGTCAAGAAAATAGGGGAAAAGGACTTGTCAGCATTGACGACAGCGTAGACGTATCGATACAACGATTCGAAGACTACAAAGGAAAACACAGAGGAAGACAGATCCCAGCACCAGAAATGATACTGACAAAATGTAAATTTTCAGAAAATAGAACAGGGGGAAAATCAAACATTTTAAACTACTTACAAGCGACATCTCACACGAAAAAACTTGCATATGGCTAAGAAAGTGAGATCTTAAAAGAAACTGAATCTCTTCAAATGGCAGCACAAATAACACCATAAGGACGAACCATATCTAAGCAAGAATGGATAAGATGCGACAAAACAGCAGATGCAGGTTATGTTGTGATGTAGACGAATTGAATAATCACATTATATGGGAAAGTAGCAAATTAGCGCAGCAAATTAGCGCAGAAAGAATATAAGACCACACGAAAAAATGGTATATACACAACCCAGAATCTATCCTGAAGAACGAGATGCACAAACTCCTCTGGGATTTTGTTAAACATATCACGTAATCTTAGCCTGACGACCAGACATTCTGATAATCAACCAAAAAAGGGAGAACTAATAGAATTGTGGAATTTGCTGTCCTGGACGACCACAGAGTAAAATCGAAAGTAAGCGAGAGGAAGGTTAAGTAACTGTATCTTGCTAGAGAATTGAAAAAACCTTTGGAACATAAAAGTAACAATTATACCAATTGTAATTGTTGCTCTTTTTACAGTCATAAAAAGATTGGTAAAAGGACTATAGTAAATAGAAAATAAGAGGGTGAATACAGACAATGCAAACTACAGTATTGCTGAAATCGGTCAGAATACTGAGAAGAATCCTGAGGACTTGAGGAGAAATGTTGTGACTCAGACTCCAAAGAAGGGCCATCAGTTAACGCTTGTGTGAAAAACTCACAAAGAGTCCAAATAATAATAAAAATAATAATAATAATGACACTGAATATCACTCAGGATCCGGTAAAAAGCAATCAGCTAACGTTGATATGAAGAAATCTCAAATATATAATAATAATAATAATAATAATAATAATAATAATAATAATAATAATAATAATAATAATAATAAACACTTCTGATAGCAGCACAAAAAACGCCATAAAGACTACCTATATGAAAACAAGAATAGAAAAAACGCAATAAAATAGCAGATGTAGATTATGTTCTGACAGATACGTAACGAGCAATTAAATTATAGGCGAAAGCAGTAAATTAGCTCAAAGATAGTATAAGTCAAGACACGACTGAGTTAGCAAGGTGATTCACTAGGAATTGTGCAAGAAGTTTTTTTTTCTGGCCATATGAAGAAATGGTAAATGAATAACCCTGAGTCCTTCAAAGAAGATGATACGGACAAAATTCTCAAAGATTTTGAGATACAAATGGTTCACCTAATCTCGGTCATAAAACCAGGCCACGTGGTAGCTAAAAACAAAATAAAAGAAAAAAAAACATTTCGATTAGAGGATTTTGCGTTCTGGTTGACCACAGGGTGAAATAGAAGCGAAGCGAAGAGAGAGATAAGTCCCGAGACATTGCTAGAGAACGAAAAAAAAACTCTAGAACATGAAAGTGACTGTCATAGCAAATGTAATTGGCACTCTCGGTACAGTCATCAAAGTATTGGTGCAGAGACTGGAGGACTTGGAAATAAAAGGAGGAGTTGAGACCATCCAAACTACAGCATTGTTGAGATCGGCCAAAATACGATGGAGAATCCTGGACACGTGCAGACACTAGCTATTACTCAGACGCCAGTGGCAAACCATCTGCTGACGTACCTGTGAAAAACTCTCAACTGAATAAAATTATAATAATCGTAAAAAAATAATAATAAAATCTTCGGAAAATAGAAACACCACAAAACCAAACAACGCGCAACGAAACAACCCAAAGCAAACACTTACACAAGAACAAAACGTAAATGTAGAAAATTTAAAAGAATTATGAGCAGGGAAAAAATTACCTTAACATCACTAAGAAACATAGAATAGAGAATAATTAAGAGGGAAACGAAAAAAATAAATCAAGTACTACTTTATATATCCACGTATAATGTATTCGAATAAAATGAACTAATCTATGCAAGGGCGAAATTAGTTTTTGAAAAAAATGGGATCCCCTCACAAATCACCAAGAAAAAAACAAAATCTGGATGGGAAATTCGACCGGAAACAAAAATCTAGGAAAACAGGCCAAAATGATAAAAAAAAAGAAAGATGATGGGACATGTAGAGACAAAAAGGAAAAGGCATCACAAAAAAAAAAATACAATAAACCTTGAGGAAATGAACCTGAAAATACTAGTAAAGGAATATTAAAGAGATATCGACAATACAGACAAAACAGGACATTCCAAAACAACAAAATAATTCTATCAACAGTGGGAGGAGATGGCACGAAAACATACCAACAAACGTGTGCAAGAGAATCCGAACGATTTTAGACTAAAATATGACAACAAAGAAAACCTAACGAAAATGCCGAATGGATAAACAATATGACAAAATTTTTAGAAGGGCTTAAAGAAAGCCCAGAAGTGCAAATATACATTGATTTACTCAAAACGACTCTTAAGAAATAACTGGAAAACGCGAGGCCATGATTGAATACATGGTTTCTGGTTCGAGAAATTCACCTCCATTCACTGCAAACTAGCACTACAAATAAACAGATGTCTGCAAGGAGCACACGCACCCGAAGGGATGACTAAAGGAAAGACCAGGTTAATTCAAAAGGACCTAAGCAAAGGAGCTTCCCCAAACAACTAAGGACCTATAACTTGCCTACCGATGATGTGGAAAATATTAACATCACAAATAAGTGAAGAGATTTAGTACTCGCTGACAACCTGTGGATTGTTCCCTGAGAAACAGAAAGCATACTGCAAAGGATCCAGAGGCACCGGAGAATTACTTTACATAGATCAGCACATTCTAAACGAGAGGAAAACCAAACAGAAAAAAATCTAGCAATGGCCAGGATTGACTACAAAAAGACATATGATTTGCTCCGCAAAGCTGGATAATAAACTACCTCAAATGTACAAAATATCAGATAAAAGCATAAACTTTATCGAGAAGACGATGGAAACCTGGAGAGTGGAATTGACAACAGGAGGGAGAAGAGATGTGCAGCCAAGCATCTTTCCTAAGGAATGACACATATAAACTCCTATGCGACTTTGACATACAAACGGATTAGCTACTCTCGGCCAGACGACCTGACCTTATAATAATCAACAAAGAATAAAGAACCTGCAAAATCGTGGACATTGCTGTCCTGGCTGACCACATAATATAACAGTGAGAAAATGAAAAGAAGGATAAGTACCTGGACCTTAGTAGGGAATAGAAAAAACTATGGAACATATCGATTGTGATTGGTGCTTTTGGTACAGTCACCAAAGAATTATTAGGGGGCTTGGAATACTTGGACGTAGGAAGACGAGTAAAGATCATTCAAACTACAGCATTTTGAGAACGTCCAGAATACTGGGAAGAGTCCTGAAGACTTGAGGAGATTTGCTGTCACTCAAACTTCAGTGAAAGATTATCAGCTAACGCTGGTGTGAAAAAACTCTCAAGGAGTATATAATCGTAATCGTGTGAGAAATACTGACTCTCTCAAAATCAACTTTCTCTATTTAGATATTTCAAAATAGAAATTGCATTCATCGTCTAGCACTCACAGGTCTTAGCACACTTAATCCTATTTACCAACCCCTCCGCTCGGGCAGTATATTCTCTTAATAAATTGTAATAATTCACACACATACATACACACACACAAACACACACACACACACACACACACACACACACACACACACATATATATATATATATATATATATATATATATATATATATATATATATTTACTAATCAATTATCTACCAGTATTCACGGTACCAGAACAAAACAAAAAACCCCTGGCCAGGAACAAGAGATAAAAATATCTCGAATCACGGTCCAGAGGAAAAAGAAAAAGTTTTTTGGGTAAAAAAGAAAGAAAAGACCAACCTCGTCCTACTCCTTGAAAAAAATCAAGGGGTACTAAGTCAGTGGCCAAAAGAAAACCAAAAAACCCTCCGCGAATACTGCAATGCTATGATTACTAAAGTGCTCAACATTAACAAATGGAGCCAATTACAGAATTAACTTAAATCGCTAGTCGAAAATCTTCTACTAAAGTTTCACCTTAACGGATCATCAGGAAGTTTCGCCTAAACCATTCTAAGGAGAAATTGCCTTTATTCACCAAAAACCTCCACCTATCCTAAAATTTGCATAAAAAAAAATAAATAAATAAAAATAAAAAAAAATAAATAAATAAATAAAATAAAATAAAAAAAATAACATAAACCTATAACATTTCCTAATTATATAGTAACCACGCTCTTTTGTGTATACAACTATTCAACACCTCCGATCTTTTGTTTAGCATATTCTTACTTTTACAATCTGCTATTATCAATTTTTCCTCCATACAAAGATTACAGGTTCTATTATCTGCCCTATATTTGCGGCATTTCTTTATTACTTCCCATTTCATTATCGGATCTACTCCCATTTTTTCCTTAATCTCCCACACATAACTAGATAAAGCAGTGCTATATCTATATCTTTCGTGCGAAAAACTTGTTCTATGGTTATAGTACCTAGTTTTAAAATCCCCTTGGGTTGACCCAAAATATATCTTTTTATCTCTCTTATTATTCGAATCCGTATATACCTCTACTTTATACACTACACACTCCTGCTTACACTTTCCCTCGAGAGGACACCTAACCTTATCCCTACAGTTGCATTTGTCAATCACCTTATGCTTCTTTGTACCTAATTTGGCTATATTACTCCTATTTATTATTCCATTAATGTTTGGCATGCAACTGTAACTTAATTTAATACAATTCTTATTAAATATCTTATATAATTGGCTCCCACTAGGGAAGTTTCTTTTTAATATCTTGAAGAACTCTTTTCCCAAGTTATTAACTACTTCCATGTTGTAAGGGGGATTAAACCATAAGATTTTTCTAGGTCTATTTCTCCTACCTTGTGTTCCAATTCTATCCCTATTCTTATATTCTAAATTAACCCTATATCCGTCATTTTTTAGAGCCTCCTCATATTCCTGCTTAGTTCGTTCGAAAATTTCCCTGTTGGAGGAGTTATTAGATAATCTATGCTCTATTCCTTTAGGTACATGTTTAAAGACCTGTATTGGGTGATTAGATCCCCTGTTTACATAACGCAGATCCTGGTTCCTTTTTCTAAATGGAGATACTGTTCCACTATATAAGTTTAAAGTAATATCAAGATAATCAGTTATTTTTAAATCTGTTGTTACATCCAACCTAAATCCAAAGTCATCAAACAGCTTATACAATTTTTTTCTAATCCCATCACACTTCCTCGGCGTACTTTTATCCACTATAATCAGCCCGTCGTCTCTATACAATCCATGATTATTAGGTTCCATAATCTTATTAATGTTATATAGTAATACACATCCGATGTTTCGTGGTTTTAAACCCATATTTCTCCCTTCCCTCTTTTTCTATATAGTTAATTGTATTGAGAAAAAAATATGCTTTCGACCTCATATTTTTTATAAAGGATTCTATCCTCCTCAACAGAACTAACTTATACTGATGCCTATCAGGTATTGGTATGTTCTTGTATGAATAACTTATGCTCGCTCTCTCCATAGTAACAAGAGCAAAGAAAGTGCTCAATGGACAACTCCAGAGCTTCAATATTTACTAATCAATTATCTACCAGTATTCACGGTACCAGAAAAAAACAAAAAAACCCTGGCCAGGAAAAAGAGATAAAAATATCTCGAATCACGATCCAGAGGAAAAAGAAAAAGTTTTTTGGGTAAAAAAGAAAGAAAAGACCAACCTCCACCTATCCTAAATTTTTTTTTTTATGCAAATTTTAGGATAGGTGGAGGTTTTTGGTGAATAAAGGCAATTTATCCTTAGAATGGTTTAGGCGAAACTTCCTGATGATCCGTTAAGGTGAAACTTTAGTAGAAGATTTTCGACTAGCGATTTAAGTTAATTCTGTAATTGGCTCCATTGGTTAATGTTGAGCACTTTAGTAATTATAGCATTGCAGTATTCGCGGAGGGTTTTTTGGTTTTCTTTTGGCCACTGACTTAGTACCCCTTGATTTTTTTCAAGGAGTAGGACGAGGTTGGTCTTTTCTTTCTTTTTTACCCAAAAAACTTTTTCTTTTTCCTCTGGACCGTGATTCGAGATATTTTTATCTCTTGTTCCTGGCCAGGGTTTTTTTTGTTTTTTTCTGGTACCGTGAATACTGGTAGATAATTGATTAGTAAATATTGAAGCTCTGGAGTTGTCCATTGAGCACTTTCTTTGCTCTTGTTACTATGGAGAGAGCGAACATAAGTTATTCATACAAGAACATACCAATACCTGATAGGCATCAGTATAAGTTAGTTCTGTTGAGGAGGATAGAATCCTTTATAAAAAATATGAGGTCGAAAGCATATTTTTTTCTCAATACAATTAACTATATAGAAAAAGAGGGAAGGGAGAAATATGGGTTTAAAACCACGAAACACCCCCCCATATCAAAGAGATGGAAAAATTTGAGGCTGAAATGATAGGAATGGTTAAGGAGATAAAATTTAGGAAAATGCGCAATAATATTCAACAAAAAATGTATGAGGACATGAGGAAATTTAAGGAGTCCGGAAAAATATTTGTAAAGTCAGATAAGTCGGGCAATTTATATAAGATAGAAAAGGAAAAATATAGGCAAATGATATTTAAGGAGGTGGTTAAGAACTATAAGAAGGCACCACCTAATCTAGAAAAATAGTTAAATAAGGAAGCAAAGATGTTGGCGCATAAATTAGGTATTGTTGATAGGGTAGAAAAATACAATACCAAGAATTGTTTTATTACTATAAAAGACCACAAAAGTAATTTCAAGACGAGTCCGGAATGTAGGCTCATTAACCCGGCCAAGACTCAAATAGGTAGGATTAGTAAGATAATCGTACAAGAAATATGTGAATCACTTAGAAGGGCATTGAGCATCAACCAGTAGGAGCACTAATGATTGTATAAGGTGGTTTGAGGAGTATGAGAAGGATAATAGGTGCTCCTTTATTAAGTATGATATAAAGGATTTTTATCCTTCCATAACAGAAAAGACATTGGATAGGGCGTTAGATTTAGCTAAAGAATATATGATTATACCTCTAGATAAGGTGGAAATAATTAAGCATTGTCGTAAAACATTGTTATATTATGAAGATAGTGTATGGATAAAAAAAGGGGAGGGTGGAAATTTTGACGTTTCGATCGGAGCATATGATGGTGCGGAAATTTGTGAGCTCGTCGGATGTGTATCACTATATAACATTAATAAGATTATGGAACCTAATAATCATGGATTGTATAGAGACGACGGGCTGATTATAGTGGATAAAAGTACGCCGAGGAAGTGTGATGGGATTAGAAAAAAATTGTATAAGCTGTTTGATGACTTTGGATTTAGGTTGGATGTAACAACAGATTTAAAAATAACTGATTATCTTGATATTACTTTAAACTTATATAGTGGAACAGTATCTCCATTTAGAAAAAGGAACCAGGATCTGCGTTATGTAAACAGGGGATCTAATCACCCAATACAGGTCTTTAAACATGTACCTAAAGGAATAGAGCATAGATTATCTAATAACTCCTCCAACAGGGAAATTTTCGAACGAACTAAGCAGGAATATGAGGAGGCTCTAAAAAATGACGGATATAGGGTTAATTTAGAATATAAGAATAGGGATAGAATTGGAACACAAGGTAGGAGAAATAGACCTAGAAAAATCTTATGGTTTAATCCCCCTTACAACATGGAAGTAGTTAATAACTTGGGAAAAGAGTTCTTCAAGATATTAAAAAGAAACTTCCCTAGTGGGAGCCAATTATATAAGATATTTAATAAGAATTGTATTAAATTAAGTTACAGTTGCATGCCAAACATTAATGGAATAATAAATAGGAGTAATATAGCCAAATTAGGTACAAAGAAGCATAAGGTGATTGACAAATGCAACTGTAGGGATAAGGTTAGGTGTCCTCTCGAGGGAAAGTGTAAGCAGGAGTGTGTAGTGTATAAAGTAGAGGTATATACGGATTCGAATAATAAGAGAGATAAAAAGATATATTTTGGGTCAACCCAAGGGGATTTTAAAACTAGGTACTATAACCATAGAACAAGTTTTTCGCACGAAAGATATAGATATAGCACTGCTTTATCTAGTTATGTGTGGGAGATTAAGGAAAAAATGGGAGTAGATCCGATAATGAAATGGGAAGTAATAAAGAAATGCCGCAAATATAGGGCAGATAATAGAACCTGTAATCTTTGTATGGAGGAAAAATTGATAATAGCAGATTGTAAAAGTAAGAATATGCTAAACAAAAGATCGGAGGTGTTGAATAGTTGTATACACAAAAGAGCGTGGTTACTATATAATTAGGAAATGTTATAGGTTTATGTTATTTTTTTTTTATTTATTTTTTTTATTTATTTATTTATTTATTTATTTTTTTTATTTTTATTTTTTTTTATTTTTTATTTTTTATGCAAATTTTAGGATAGGTGGAGGTTTTTGGTGAATAAAGGCAATTTCTCCTTAGAATGGTTTAGGCGAAACTTCCTGATGATCCGTTAAGGTGAAACTTTAGTAGAAGATTTTCGACTAGCGATTTAAGTTAATTCTATATATATATATATATATATATATATATATATATATATATAATCAGAAACAAATATATAAAAAAATTATATCGTTTGACATTGAATTAGAAACTTTGAAAGATTTGGCAGACTGGTTGGTTGGTTGGTGCTTGATTTGTTTTCACCCCATGTCAACCCTACATTGGTTATTTTATGCCAGAATTATTTTTCCCTGAAAGTATATAATTCAAAGTAACTATAATTAATCATTTGTAAACAATTACAGCTTCAAATAACTATTTTTTACTACAAATATATGACATGATTTCATTTTATATGTTCAATTCATATGTTATATGATTTCATATTAAATATTTCAAATCATACGTTATATGATTTCATTTATTCGAATCTGATATTTAATAGTTTTCAAGCAATTGCAAGTTATTTAACATCTCTAGAAACGAACACCGACCACTCAGAACTTTTTCTTCGGTGTATTCTCTTAATATTTTCTGATTATTGTTGGGAAATAGTTAACATTTTTCTATATTCAACCAAATGTAGCGAAATCATATATTGGACGATGGAGCAGGCAATCTTTAGTGTGGAGACGTATTAAGAAACTAAATCTTTTAAGATTGTTCTTGCAAGATAAAGAAAGAGTTTCAATTTGATTCAGAACATTTAAGCTCATTTCAATCTGAAAGATCGAAGAGCGGCACAATTCTTACCTTATGGGCTATTGATAACAATCCGAGCACTCAAGAATATCACCAACGCTCAAGAGTCAGTCGGCAAGAGTCCAAGCAAATCTGTGTTTTGTAAGATGTCTTCACACAAAAGTTCTTCTGCACCTTCATCCAAGGCACTGCTGTGCTATATTTGGTTAAATTAATCAAAATCCCAACCATTTTGCTACAATAATCTTCAAGTCGAAAGAAAATAAAGCCTACAAGAATTATGTGATAGACCGCTGCTTTGTTTTAACAATTGTGAAACACTCTGTGTATAGCTTCAAGTAACTATTACTATTCACAAATACTAATCCCACCCTGTTAAATGGTTTCAGTAATTTTTACCTATTACTAATGATTTAAAAACATAACTCCTTGACTCCTAGATAGGAAACTATCAGGAATTATTAATCTAAGTTAAAGTGGAACTGGGAAAAATTGCAAATAATTTGTGACTTAATTCTCATCAGAGAGCTAGAACTGTAGGCACATTGCCGAATGCAGTTTAGTGTCATATCATGTAAATAGTTCTTAACCCTAAGCTAATTTCATTGTTACACATTTTTTAAATTCTTTTACTTTCTTAAATTCTGCTGCAATGTGCCTGTCACTTACGAACAGCTGTTATATTTTCCATGTCCTTGAGGATTTTGCAGCAACTGAAGAGTAAACTTTACGCCAAATCATGAAAACTTGTTGCACTATCTTTGGTCTGCTTCGTTCCATTAAAGAAGGAAGAAACCACGTAAGCGGCTTTTATTTTCGAGATCATAGCCAAGAGCTGAAAGTTGGACAGCTGAAGAATCTATAATTATACAGCAAATGTCGACTCCGCTCCGCATTATTTAAGTATTGCCAGTTGACTAGCTAACCTTATCTGTGTATGCTTACTGCATTCAGCATGTTTTGTGTTCGTCTTGTGATATGTCGTTCAAGAGAGACTGCATGAACTGCGCACACGCCTAAAATATATACGCTTCACTGAATGTTCACGGGCCGACGGAAAGCTTGGAGGCACGCATCACTGACCATAAGGCTGTGGTCAGCTCTTGACAATCGTGGATCAAGCATAAAATAAGTGAATATTTCAACAGTGTGATGACTGATGGTCAGATGATTCTTGAAGAATCAGGTGGGCCTGTATTGTATTGTCCACAACTGGCTTATAGGCATTGAGAGTTGAAGGAGCTTAGTTCTAGCAATTCAAAGTCATGAGAGAGGTAGGAAGAGAGGATATTTCGACAATTTACTATATACGCATGGTTATTGATATCATGGTGATAAAAAGATTTTTCAAAGTATATCTTAAGTTATAAATTATGACAGTCGATGATAGGTAAGGGCTTGTGAAGATTTAATAGTTTAGGAGTCAGATAACTTTCAAATTATCCGGTTATGTAAATGTTATATCACACACACACACACACACACACACACACACACACACACACACACACACATATATATATATATATATATATATATATATATATATAAATAATGTAACTGGAAGAAAACTCAAGTACTTTTAAAATGTCATTATAAATTTATTTTAGAGAAGAAAAAATCTCCGTCTCTTCAGAAGTTATACAAGCTTAATATGTGGGTGGAATCAGAAAATATGGATTACAGTATAAAAATATGCAGGCAAAAAGGAAAGAAAGATAAAACAATAAAAAGTATTAAGGACCCAGAAATAGGGTGTTCCTGTAGTCGACCCATCCCACGCTCAACATTTATGGGTTTGTCGTAGCAGGTTGATTTTTATATATAATTTAATCCTGTAAACTAAAATATTATTTTTTATTATCTTTTTTCTCATTTACATGTGTTACGTTCCCACCGAAAATTTCAGTATGTTCAAGTACCTCTTATGAATGCATTGCTACAATGTTTATTTTGTTTATATCTCATTTAGTGGTGGTGGTGGTGGTGGGGGTTCCAGCTGTCCCTACTAGTAGTTACCCAAAATCTTTCGAAGGAAACTAACAACTCTAAATTTCTAAAACTTCTAAATATGAACAAATCTCCAGCACTACAAGAGTCCACTTTAAACCAGTAATTTATTTTCATAAATCCCCGGCAATGTTATCCTATTAATTAATAAAGTAAATAATATTTTTTCAATAATCAAAAGCTAACAAATTTCCTCCAATATCTGTATCACGGACATATCGTCAGTACAACCCTTGAGAGCTCACAAATCAAAATGGTTTTAAATTTAATTTTAAGTCTACATTTGACTATTAGCTCACTGCGTGTACTGAGCAGTCGTCTAGGGTCATTAAAATTAATTATCCAAATTTTCTTTTCAATAAATAGGTTTTATCTGCTAAGGGGTTAATCCCTGATCTTTAATTTTGAAATTGGAAACAAAGACTGTATAATCCCGGGAATTCTTTCTGACATTCTGCGGCTTAGGCACCATACAGCCTTATGTAAATATACACAAATGTATACATATATATATATATATATATATATATATATATATATATATACATGTGTGTGTGTGTGTGTGTGTGTGTGTGTGTGTGTGTGTGTGTGTGTGTGTTCCCAATAAGAATATAATTTTTAAGCTCACAACCGTTCTTTTATTTTAACTGAATTATCCTAATAAATAAATACATAATTAATAGTCATTTTGAAGATGTTATTATGACGTATTAAAGAAAAAAAGCCTTAATGTTGATTATTTAGTTCTATTTTTATATTCTTCTTTATTATTATGTTTTTATAAAATTCCGCTGGAAGTAAGCAAAATATCAGTATAAATAAACTGAATGCCTGATCTCTTGTGCTCAAATACACTAGATATATCTAAATGTGATAATTGATGCATATTGATGCGTTTGTGTGTGTATGTGTGTTTTATGCGGATCTCTCTCTCTCTCTCTCTCTATATATATATATATATATATATATATATATATATATATGTGTGTGTGTGTGTGTGTGTGTGTGTGTGTGTGTGTGTGTGTGTGTGTGTGTGTGTGTTGAAACGAGTGTGTGTCACATGTTATCAAATTTACTGATATAGCTACGTTAACTTACTACTTGATGTGAATTTATATTGAAACATAAAGAAATCACTTATCATCTCCGATTATGACGGAAGAATTGCATTTGATTGATTGTATTTTAATATTGTTGGAAATGTTTGTAAGCAGCTTACAATCCCCTCTTTAAATAAAAAAAAAATAAAAAAATCATGCAATCACATGGTATGGCTCGCTTAAATCGACATAAACTATTTTTTATGCTTTACAATTCCCAACAAAACCATGAACAGGTTAAATATTAATCATCAATAAATAAATAAAATACTTCTGGTATCTTTTATATTTCTCTTTACCAACCTTTCATATTCTCTCTCTCTCTCTCTCTCTCTCTCTCTCTGTACTCCACTTTCTGATTTTGGTTTCTTCCGGTTTTATGTCATATCAACAATTGTAGGTTATTTAATGCCAAATATTTTTAGACGTAAATTATGAATATGTGATTTCTAAACACGTTTTTAGATAACATTTTTAAACGAGTCTGAGATCATTTTTTTAACTTAGTTAAATGGTTTTACTTATTTCAATTTAATGTGAATAATTCTATATACTATTAAACATTTGTTTGCACACATTTTAAAGTTTTGAAGTATTGCTATGAATCATTAACAATTCAATTAATCATCAGTCATTTGTTTACACACAGCTAAATGATCAAATTGTTATATTTCAAACAATTGAATTTAGCATATCGGCAATATTAAATGACTGCAAGTACTGCTATGTTTTTATAACAATTAAAAATCAGTCATTTTTAAACACTGTTAAATGATAAAACAGTTATTTTTTTCCAAAACCTCAGATTAGTATAATTAAACAGTTTTAATGTCAGCAGTTCTATTTGACCCGTTTAGGGCCCTATTAGGTGCTACTACTCCGGGACAGAGTGAATACGGGAGCAATAACAATGAAAGCGTACTCCGCATTTTCCAAAGCTCCAGCGTTACGGAAGCCTCACGATCGAATCGTTTAGTGTCATATACAGGACACTCTTTGGAGGAGTTTTACCCCTCTGCAGGTATGCACTCGATGTATTCTATAGCCCCATCCGACTGAGCCACCACGTTCTGATGCTGTCTAACTATGTCTCTAAACTTAGATATATGGTTCATTTAAAAGCTGTTCACGTTATTGAATGATTGATTGATTTTAACTGTATGCCACTCAGTTTAGGGTCATTTCAAATCTATAGGTAAGGGATTCACATACATTATTAGTTCATAAATTTTTGCGTATATTTTTACCTTAGTCATAACGAATACGAATAATTTTTAAACAAATATATGTGACCCACAGATGGGACCCAAAGAGGTACTATCACTCCATATCAGAGTGGACTTGGAGTAATGAGTCATAAGTTAGGGAAGGCACTCCTAACTTTTCAGATCTTCAGAATAAAGGCGCCACAATCACATGTAGTTTAATATCATGCTAAGTCACCATTTTTATGAGATTGTTACCTCTCTGCAGAAGATATAGTCAGAGTTTTCTCGTCCATACTTTTCCGATTGTTCTAAAATGCTCCTCATTTTATATTGACATGTCGATATTTGTAATTATTATGGCCGGCTTTTTCTAATAGGCGATGTTAATTTTATGAGTTATCTCAACTATGTTTTGATTTATTGAATACAAGCGTATCTTAAGGTGGTCTTGTGTTAAAATAAAGTACGCACAGTGGCTTTTATCAAAGTTCAGGAAAATAATCCGTATTTAAAGGATTTTTCTATTGTCATCTATCAGTTATGACTGGTTACACCATGGTTTCATTGAGCATGCCAAACAGAAGATAGTTTTGGGTTCGATCAGAGATATTCCAAAAATCATCAGCAGATTTATAAAATTAATAAATTTATATTGAATTTCTTTATTGTCCAGTGGTGGTATTTAACTAAATTAAAAAGTTGTTTTTTTTTTTTTTTGGCTGGAAGACTTTTGAAATTAAATTAATTCACTTTTATTCTTTCTTGTTCTTGTTACGACAAAGAAAATATATGTGCATGGAGGCTAAGAGTAATCTAATTGCCTATCTTTACGATTAACTATAGCATAGATTAACACGGTTATAAGGACCCACATTTATTACGAAAGTGGCAGTAAAACATAAGTGGAAAGAGATTTATCCAATCAAAATACTATTCTTAGTGTGATTGCTGACTATGATTTTAAACTTTTACAAGTATGAATCGGACAAGTCCTGGTGGGTTGGTTTTTACATATTTATACGTATGTGTGTGTGCGTGAGTGTGTCTGTCTGTCAATCTGTCCGTGTCTCTGTGTATGAGTGTGTGTGAGAGAGAGATATATATATATAGTGTGAGTGTGTGTGTGTTTGTGTGTGTGAGTGTGTGTGTGTGTGTGTGTGTGTGTGTGAGAGAGAGAGAGAGAGAGAGGGTGGGGAGAACTATAAAAAATACTTGCTTTGCAACATTTTTCAATAAATATGATAACCTGCTAGAATTATGCAAACAAGTTATCGGAAGTTTAGAGTTAAATATATCCACCGATAGTACGAAAGACAGATTATTATTATAATCAATTATTATCCTTCCTACATCACTCTCTCTCTCTCTCTCTCTCTCTCTCTCTCTCTCTCTCTCTCTCTCTCTCTCGGTCTCTGTCCGTCTCACACCCACACGCATGCACGCAAGAATATATATATATATATATATATATATATAATTGTACGCCTGTATGTATTGGCTTAAATTGGAGCTTTAGCAGTAGGGATTTAAAATCCAGAAGGGCTGGTTTAAATCGAGTTGAAATAGTATTAACATATTCGCCTTTAATCCGAGAGACACAATATCGATTCTTGTGAGAGACAATCAATTCGTCATTCTAATTCTATCAAACTATCCATGTATCTATCAATATATCTGTGTGTCTCTCTCTCTCTTTATATATATATATATATATATATATATATATATATATATAGAGAGAGAGAGAGAGAGAGAGAGAAAGGGAAGGGAAGAGAGGAAAAAAGCAACTAATCTTTATGAAAACTGTTTTTCTTACATTAGAAAAGTGCTCAACAACTGCCTTTAAGGGTAGGGGAAAACCAAGAAAAAGTAAGCATATGTTTTAATTCATACGTCATATAAAACATGTGACTCATTTCCTCTGAATTGTATATTTTTTAATACATGGCATTTCTCTTGATGAGAATGGCGTTAGGAGATGAGAAAAATATATACTTAAAATTAAATAGGACCCTTAGTAGCATGGAAGCTCGGACACTTGGAGAAAAAAATAGACTATTTCATAGCCATTTTGTTTAAATGTTTAATAACTTGGTTCCAATTATTAATTTTACTATTTTGTTTCATATTTTTAACAGTATTATCAGCTTTTATGTCAGTCCTCTCAAGAATAATATAGTAATCGTGCTCAGCATGCGTTTATGAAATCATTATTTTCCTGTTGGCACTCTAGTGAGGGAGTTCATTTATAGATAAAACTAAACTACATTAATGTATATTCTTCAAATAAATTTCTACTGTGAAAATTCAAAAAGGGAAAGCCTTCTTTGTTGGACTTAATATACTGTAACTATATCTCTCGCATGCTGGTAAGACCTCACTCCAATATATAGGACGGTATCCTTGATATGACACTAAATTGGATCTAATGGTGGGGCTCTACGTTCGGAGCTCGGGGGGGGGGATGAAGAGTTATCTATATTTACCAACCCCTCCGCTCGGGCAGGATATAACACGAGGGCAATTTTTAAGTGGAGTTTAACCGGTTTTAATTCAGAGTTTTCCTTCTCCTAGACTAGTTGCCTCACCAAGGCTGAAGAACCCAGTCTGCCCTACTATTTACCCATAGCTGGAGGGATGATAATTGGATTCATACCTTTCCCAAAGGTATTAGTGCTATGTGAAATTCAATCAGTCTCGTCCAGGATTTGAACTCGTGTTGCCGTGTCCATTTCCTAAGATGATAACCATTATACCACGGGCACCTCCTAAATGAATGAAGAGTTATCTATCATCATCATTATTTCCAGGTACACTCTGATCCGGAGAAATAGATCCGTTTGAAAGAAATATTGGGGTTTCATAGGACTGCGTACAAATGAAAAACATCTGAAGAAACAAGTACACAAAAATATAAGTATATGCTAACAATATATGCTATTCTCTGAGCTTCAGTGATTAAGTAATCCAAGAAAGTTTGACATGCTATTTTAATCAATCAATCAAAAACTGAGAGCTGCAAAAAGTTCATATGGCACACAAAATCTTTAAATCATTGTATACTGTAGCTGTATCTTGAATTCTGGGATCAATAAACATTACGTTCAAGATACCAAATTTTCCTTTTCTTAGTCTTAAAAGGGTGTTAGTCGTCTTCCTGTCTAAATGCAATACTTTTGCAAGGAAAATCAATTGTAAATTTGTGTTCTTTGAAAATGTGGCCAGACAGAGAGCATCTGAATTATACACGTCCGGTTGTACAGAGAAGACGATTTATAATGGAAAGAAAGTTAAACTTAACCACCTGTTCCATTGGAAGTTTTATTAAAATCGCCAGAAAAACTAAAGAATTCTTTTTAAAAAATTGAGAGTATGTGATTAACAAACAGTGTTTTCAAGAGTCTACAGAAAGCAATCACGCAAGAAAGCAATTTCATGTTTATTAACTATGCTCGTAGATATTCGATCTAAAACAAGATATCTATGCCTTGAGACACAGATGCAGACACGTGCCTACATAGAAGATCAGTGAAGTTGTTTTCAATGCCAAAACTATATGTCTGTGGAACCCATTAAGAATAGACAAAATAGAAAATATGCATATATATATATATATATATATATATATATGTATATATATGTATATAACGTCAAATAGAATTAACAAAAAAATGCAAAACATATGTTGCTTTTAGCTGCTGCTTTTGTATTTTCCATAGTGCTCAATATCGGGGATATATCCACAATAGAATTGAAGATGGATGATGAATACCGTTGCGTTTTATAAATCTCTTTTTAAAAATGTTGAAAAACCGACTTCCATTCGGCAGAAGAAGCTTGTTAGGACGACTTGATCTTAAACATTTTTCAAAAAGGATTTAGCTCTCTCTCTCTCTCTCTCTCTCTCTCTCTCTATATATATATATATATATATATATATATATATATATATATATTTCAGAAAAGAACGGAAATGAGAGAATGAGAGAAAGAAAGAAAGAGAGGGATGTACAGCATACTTGTAATAAAAGAACTAGTAATGTTACCTTCACTCAAAACCTTTCCCACGGTCAAGATGTGACACAAGATCAATTTTAAGGTGGCTCAAATTCAAATTCTTCCTTGTCATACACTGATTGCTAAAAAATACACTCTGTTCTTCTATTTACCTATTTGCTCAAAGTGAAATACAGACAGCCTCGTTTAGTATTTGAAATTGCGTCGCCATTTCCGTTCTTCCATGACGATATTGGTGAAGCTACTCTCGTTTATGATTATCTCTATAGTACAGCATTTCTTAGGAATGAAGTTTTTTTTCAGAATATCAATACCTCATGGCTTCTTTTGGTATATATTCGTAATTTAATGTCCAATTTTCCTTCTTTGTTTTTGGAGGTTAAGAATGAGTATAATGTCACCGTGCATCTTATATCTCAGTTCATATTCACTGCAGAGAATTTGATTATATTCCAAGTAAACATCCTGGTTTCGAAAGTGTGTTTAAGTGATACCCTCATTGATAAAATGTAAATGCATTTTTTAATGAATATAAAACGGATAAAGCTTTGCGAAACAATCATGCATTTCTTCTCAGAATAAAACTGTTGCCGCAGAGTTGCTTGAATAGTTTCAGTCTCAAATACTATTTGATTAAATTGTTGAAAAGACAACTCGTAATGTCCACATCAAATTTCTTTCCAGATGAAATTTGAGCCAATCTGAAACATCTGACAACTCGGATGCCACGTATTCTTTGCAATCATTGGATAAAAAAGAAGCTTTTTTTTCTAGTGTAATGGATTCATGCTTAAGGACACACATGATACTTTTGTATATAGTACCAAAATTTGTGTTTGATGGTTTGATTTTTATGGCATGTCAACTCTAGAGTTTAGGGAATCGCATTCATTGAATGTTCATATTCACAATTTTTGTGTAGTTATTTGTCTACATTCCCCTTCCCCATCACATTCTGATTCACTACACTCTCTTTTCTTTACCATCTTCAGTTTCATTTTATTCCTTCCATTTCCTGACCTCTAGTTTCTTCTCATTCCACTTCCTTCTCCTGCTCTTCGACACTTTTGGTTCTCTACACACCCCTGCCTTCTTCGCTGCATTTTTTTCTCTATATAGTCACCCACCTCATCTCTTCTGTCTATTACATTACACTCTCATTTCCACCCCCAAGTTTTTTTTCTTTACTCCTTTCTACGTTATGTTTCCCTCCATAACCTTCCTCATCTCCATCTTATGTTCCTCTGCACACATACTTCCCCTTGTATCTTCTCTTTTCCAACACTTTCCTTGGGCCTAATCGGCTGGACTGTGGAATATGTCGACTGCATCTATTCAAATGTTTAAGTCCCACCCGAATGAGTGGCCCAGGTATGACATTAAATCATCTAATGATGAGACTCAAGTTCTTAAGCTTCGGGGAATGTGCAATACCCTTTCATTGCTATAAATCCTTGGTACACTCTGACCGGGATTGGTAGTACCTGCTACGGTTAGATCTATGGGTGAGATAGAATTCTAATTATTACCAATACTTGAAACGTTTTAACAGTGTGCAGACAAATGATTTATATTAAATTAAATCATCAGGAGTTGATAGCAAAATTGAAATAGTCTAACTCTCTACAAATACGACTATTAAAGTTAGTAATACTTGAAATCATTTAACTGTGTGGAAACAAATATGTCCTGGTTTGTTTAAAAATGTTTTCAACAAACTAATCATTTACAAGTCATACAACGTTTAATTCACGATCGAGCAGTATCAATCAACCAAGCAACTAACTACACTTTCCATCAAATCAGTCAACAAAATCAATACCTAGTTTAATGTCCACCGAGGGCGAATGTTAAGTTTATTTCATGCATATAATCATGCACGTTAAGATATAGAAATATATACACTCTAGTCTCGGGAATTTTGCCCTCTGTTTAAAAAAATGTTATTTTTCTGATCATTTCAATCAGAAATATTCAGTAAAATGACGGTAGACGGACGAAAAAAATGCGTCAATTTGAAATAAGAAGGAGATTACTTTTAGAAAATCTGTATTTAGACTATTTCAAACGCGATTTATGAACACATTACACATGTGTTTTACATTAGAATTTATGATGAAACTTACTTTTTAAAATTCATTGTAGGTTCCAACCAGTATTTACTTATTTATTTATTCCTTTATCCGTGCATTTATTAAATAATCTTCCGTGATATTCGTTCAGTTATGATTAGATTATTTCTATATTTGTCTTCTGACAATTCTTCAAGAGTATGAGAAATGTTAAGAAATAACACAATTTTCCAGGAGCCATATCCGGGTTCTTCATGATTGCTGTCATTATGGAAGGAAAAGAAACTTTTAAACAAGGACAAAGCTTAAATACATTTATATGTGCGTGTGTGTGTGTGTGTGTGTGTGTGTGTGTGTGTGTGTGAGAGAGAGAGAGAGAGAGAGAAAGAGTGACAGCATATATATATATATATATATATATATGCCTTAAACAGAAGATTCAAAACGTTCACTCATTTGTTTAAATTATTCTTTTGTCTACGACGCTTTCAGTAAAGCAAGTTTCAAAATATATACAGAGCACGGAAGTATAATATGAAATAACGTTTAAGACGTTTTTTTTTTCGTCTGATTAGTCCGATTTTTGAAAAAAACCGAAGATAAATCTAAATTTTCATTATTAGCTCTAATATTCAAGTACTTTTTTTAAAGTTAAAATTCTGCCCAATGTGATTGATCAAGAACAGAAACGATAATGAATCTATGATTTACTTAACGCCGAAACAAAGCGAAAGTTTCTTTGTCAACCATATACAAAGCAAAGGAAATTTGTTTTTGCGGAAAAAGAGCTTTTTAAAGAAAAGGGGGAGCTGAAGTTTGAACAAAAAACTGAAAAGAATGCTTTTTCACTACACTCGGTAAGGGGATTAAGAAGGACCCCACAATGTCAGTAAGAAAGCGCGCAAATGAATTAAAAGTCGACAAGAAAACTGTAAGGACAGTAATTAATAAGATTTAAGCTCAGAGCTTAAACCCCTTGATTAAGCGATATGGAGTGTCTTAGATAACAAAAAAAATATGCAAATTCCCATTCAATTATTGGTTCGCTCAAAATTGCTATTGGGGGAGAATGGAATAAAATGTCTAAAGAATTTATTTTGAAAGCATGCAAATCGTTTCGACGGCGTGTTGAAACAATAACTGAAAAAACATGGAGGTCATATTAAGTAAATTTATTGCTTTGTGTCTATCTTCTTTTTGTCCAGCTTTGTTTTGTAAAATTAAAATAATCTTGTCTTATAATAGAGTCGTTTGTTATTATACTAGAATATTTCAAATTTTGCTTTCGTACCCTGTACTTGAAGATGTACATTTTTGTTCTTTTTTCAAAAGAAAAATTCCTTTGCTGTTCCTGTTTAACAACGAGAGTAATATTGGTCTGAAACTCATATCTAGTTGATAAATTGATGTATGTTAATTCTTGGACATCCATCGTTCTTCACAGGGGTCATAAATCTATTATATACACTAAGTCCTCAATCTTTGAGAGTGTTGCACAAGACATCCTTATTTCACATGTGGCACTACCTTCCGAAGCCTGCTCAGTTTTGTCGGGCAAACCTCAATTCCAGGTCTTGTTAGTTATCGAGAAAAATTAGTCGGCAAGAAATTAAGTCAGAATTGTTTAGCCACATAAATTATATTAGATCTACAAAGAAAAAAAGAACCCGACAATAGACTTGAATTATTTCCTTCACTCTTCTCGTTTATAAATGGAGATCTGACGAGATATATTTCTCCAGCCGAAGTAAATAGAACCCACGCCCGACCAGCTACTGGACTTTTTATAACTAACAATAGCTGACATTGAGTGGGGGAAGGCCAACGCTTAGTCGGCCCCTCTTCGACTGCACAACCACCATAACTCTTAACTGTTCCCTTTCATACATTTTATGCTGACATCTGAAAAAAAAATCACCACTCTTTCGTAGTCTTCCCAGAACTAATGTACCTAAAAAGTAAGTCTTCTGACATCTGATATTATAAGTCTCTGAACCTTGCTGGACCGGGACACACTTCGGCTGACAGGGCCCTGCGCCTGGACCCACTAAAAAGGCCTTGTGCCACACTCGTCCAGTCGCTGGTACCTATGGCAAATATCGATTGTACAATCACCGAAAATTCAGTCTATGAAGGATACTAAAGTACAAACCCTTTCTTCCTCAGCGAAAAATTATTCCCTCTATTTTTTAATCTATTATTATCTGCCGAACTCTTTAACTTGTAAAAGTAAAAGTAGTCAAGGGTGACCCGACAGTTCCCTTTTCAATAGCTACTACACCAGGGTTTAGGCAAAGCTGCTACCCCTTTCCTTGGATTGCTCCTCCTTACCCTTGATACGTACCTTGTAATGCTGAGAGTTAAGCAAGGAGGTATCAAGTCACCGGTCTCACGGCTGATAGGCGAAAACTCTACCCTATGGGCTAATCGGCCGGGAACTTATAGTATCTTCAAACGGAATAGTGTTTACGTAATTGTGATATTATACATGTGGTATGCTAGAGTTTCCATGGAATTAAATAGCAAGATTTCCTGATATATCTCACACTCAAATACGCATACGCACGCGCGTGTGTGGTAAAACATCAAACTAACGTTTTGCAGCAGAGAATAAAATATAATTAAATGAAGGATTTGTATACATATATGTTCTTCATGTTGTTGTCACTTCTATATAATTTTCCAGATCATCAGATTTATATTGTAATTTATAACGTGATTGAAAGTATCATATCACGTGTCTAATGAAAAAGGAAATCTCATCAAGCTGTTAGTTAAGTAATTTTTCAATGAATTTTTTTATGCCTTCATTTGATTAATTTTACCGATGATATTTATCAATGAAGATGTGACACGGCCAAAGTTTATTCCAGGTGAATATTTTTGAGACGACAAAATAGATTTGTTTTAATTTTAGCGCCTTAGTTCTATGACAAGTATAATTGTTTAATTGCTGAAATATGTGTACCCAACCCCCAACAAAAACAACGAACTATTAAAAAAATAAAAACCAAGTGAATTTTAATTAATTGTACAAAAAAAAAAGAAAAAAAAAGATTAACGTCTAAGCCTTCTCCCACTCCCAAAAGTCGAAATTTAGAATAGGAATTCTAGAACATACACGTGCTGTCGAAGCGTTGAAATGTATATATTTATGACATAGTTGTCCGAGGTCATTAGAAAATTTTAGAAAGATCATATCTGTTGCTATGAAGTCCTACTCAAAGGTAAATCTTTGGTAACTGTCTATTAAAATCATTGATTTGCGTGTCTTGTAAAACCATCTGCTTAAAATTTGCATTCAAATGTAGACTTTCTAATTGGCCAAAGTTTATTCCAGGTGAATATTTTTGAGACGGCAAAATAGATTTGTTTTAAAATTTAGCTCCCTATCCCCATGTCTAGCACTTGTTACTTTTTTATAACTGAGGAAATCTGTGTTAGATCTGGACTGAAAGTATTAAAATGTGTTCATTCTCATATTAGGAAGTATTAGAACCTTTACTTTCATAGCAACGGTTCAATAGAAAATCAACTATCTGGCAATAGGAAATCTAAGGGGGTGGTATTATGATATAAGAATAGTCAATTGGACTTTACCTAAGTTAAAACTTAAATGAAAAGGAAGTGCCTCGATTTTTTTTCACGTACACATGGGAAGCAGCATGATGGGCGCGTGAACCCTGCGGCTTAACGCTCAGGATTGTAAGTTCGATCGGGGAACTACTGCTGCTCATCTATAAGAGTGGCTTCTATAGATGAGAATAAAAACAGCCATCGAAAGATAACCATGACACACACTCAAACCACATACATAAACCGCATAGCACTTCGCGTGAGTAAAAAAGGGGAGGGTCCTGCTGAGGTTGGAGCCCTGGCCTCAGTGTTTGAAAAATCAGCTACAGAGCTCAAGCTCAAACAAAAACTACTAAAATGCAAACAAACAATACAAATAGCAACATTTAACGTTAGAACCCTAAATCGAATAGGTCAACTACCAGAACTTATCGCATCAGCCGTAGAACATAAGATAGACATAATTTGCATACAAGAACACAGATACACGCACACCGAAGATATCAAATACCACCAAACAGGAAATGGATGGACGCTGTCCACTGTATCAGCTTGGAAAAACTCTGTCAATGCCACGGTAGGAGGGGTAGGAATGCTTAAAGGACCTAGAGCGATAAAAACACTTAATACCATCGAGAGAATACAACCTAGGATGATGACAGCCACGTTTAATAGCAACCCCAGAGCAATAATCATCTCATGTTACAGCCCTACCTATATTAGCGAAGAAACCAAACTAGCCACCTTCTACGATGAGCTATCCTCTCGAGTGCGTAGCATTCCGAAACACAACCTGCTAATCAATGGAGGAGATATGAATGCCCAAATTGGGAAAAACAGACATGACAAATACAGCCTACACAACACATCAAATAGAAATGGACAACATCTAACAGATTTCATGACAGAAAATTGATTAACTTGCCTCAATACAAACTATCAAAAAAGAGAGGGAAAATTATGGACCTACACATACGCGAACAACAATAAAGCGCAGATAGACTACGTCTTTATAAATAAGAAATGGAAAAATAGCACGATGAATTGCGAGGCATACTCCTCTTTCGAGGGTGTGTCATCCGATCACCGAATAGTCACGGCAAAAATACGACTAAGCCCATGAAAAAACGCCACACGAACAGCGACCACTAAACACTATGACTGGGACCTCCTTAACAACGGATATATTAGAGATAAATATGTATTAGAACTAAGAAACAGATTCGAGACACTACAAGAAAAGGAAGAAAAAAATACCCCAAACGACGAATATGAGAATTTCGTTAAAGCACACCTCGAGGCGGCATCGAAGTGTATTCCAACATAACCTAAAATGAAATATAGAGCCCCATGGGAAACGGAAAAGGTTAGAGAAAAACGTGCACTTGTGAAAACTGCCTCCAAAAGCTACCGGAAGAACCCAACAATTGCAAATGCCCGGATACTAAAAAAAGCTATAATATCCATTAGCAGGAATATATCTAAAAGAACAAACGGAATTCATACAAATAAGATAGATAAGATTAGAGACTCAGTGGAGGATTGGCAATCTAGGATAGCCTGGCAAACAATAAACAAAGTGAGTGGAAGGAAGAGCACAACCAAAGCAAAACTGAAAGCGACAAACCAACAAGGAAGAATAAAACTGTGGAAACAGAATTTTCAAAACCTACTAGCTAATCCCCCGAGCATTACGCAGGAACCGATCACCAGAATTATCAGTAAGCAATTGGACATTAAACTAGGGCCGTTCACCAAAGAAGAACTCGACTCGGTTCTTAGAAAAATTAAAAATAGGAAAGCTGCAGGGCTTGACGAGATTCCCCCAGAAGTGTGGAAGACGAGACAATTCGACGACATACTGTTCTGACACTGCAACGCAGTCTATAACCAAAATTCGATAGACAGATGGACGAAGGAATGCATCCCCCCCTTCCCAAAAAAGGGTGACCTAGAATTAGCCAAGAACTATCGAGGTATAACACTTACATCCATAGGAGCCAAAATCTACAATGCCCAACTAAGAAACCGCATAGTACCCCAAATCGACAAAATCCTGAGGAAAAACCAAAATGGCTTCAGAAGAAACAGATCCACGACCTCACAAATATTGACCATCCGTAGAATCCTAGAAGGTGTACGGGCAAAAAACCTACAGGCGACATTACTATTTGTCGTCTTTACCAAGGCCTTCGATTCTATTCACAGAGGGAAGATGGAACAAATCCAACTAGCATACGGCCTACCAGATAAAACCATAGCAGCAATAATGATCCTCTACAGAAACACCAAAGTGAAAGGGCGTTCACCAGATGGAGACACAGAATACTTCGAAATTGTTGCAGGAGTACTACAAGGAGACACGCTGGCCCCATACCTCTTTATCGTCTGTCTAGACTACGTACTTAGGACATCGAAAACGGCTTCGTGCTGACAAAGAAAAGAAGCAGAAGATACCCCGACGCCGACTACGCCGATGACATAGCGCTACTGGCCAATACACCCAACAAAGCCGAGACACTACTGCATAGTTTGGAACGAGCCGCCGCGGGCATTGGACTCCATTTGAATGCACACAAAACTGAATTTATGTGATTTAATCAGAAAGGCGACATCTCCACACTAGACGGAACATCTCTGAAACTGGTTGACAAATTCACCTACCTAGGAAGCAGCGTCTCATCAACCGAAAAAGACCTCGACACACGGCTAACGAAGGCATGGACAGCAATTCATATGCTTTCGATCATATGGAAATCAAACCTGACCGATAAAATAAAACGCAGTTTCTTCCAGGCTGCAGTCGTATCGATACTGCTATATGGATGCACTACTTGGACGCTGACTAAACGGGTGGAGAAGAAGCTCGACGGCAATTATACAAGAATGTTAAGAGCAATATTGAACAAGTCATGGCAACAACACCTCACAAGGCACCAACTATACGGTCACCTACCACCTATCACGAAAACTATACAAGCTAGACGAACCAGACATGCCGGACACTGCTGGAGAAGCAAGGACGAGATCGTAAGTGATGTACTCCTGTGGACCCCGCATATGGCCAATCAAAAGCAGGACGGCCAGCTCGAACATACATACAGAAGCTATGTGATGATACGGGATGTAACCCTGAAGACCTGCCAGAGGCGATGAATGATATAGAGACGTGGAGAGAGAGGTTCAGGGATATCCGTGCTAGCCGCACGACATGATAATATATATATATATATATATATATATATATATATATATATATACATTCCTGAATCAGTGCAATTTATAGAAAAATGTATGTCTTATACGTTTGATAATTACAATGAAAGTAGATATTTCTCAACCACAAAGTCCTATCAATATTTTGGAACTCGTTAATTCTTATAGTCGGGTAATATTATCAATTATTTATTTACCAACATTCACTGGAAAAAGAAATCTCATCAAACTGTTAAGCAAATTTTTAATGTAATTAACTGTCATTTGATTAATTTTACCGACGATATTTATCGATGAAGACGTGTCACACACACACACACACACACACACACACATATATATATATATATATATATGTTCTTGAATCAGTGCATTTTAAAGAAAAAATGTATTATGCGTTTGATAATGACAATGATAGTAGTTATTTCTCCACCACAATGTCCTATCATTATTTTTGTACTCGTTAATTATTATAGTCTGGTAATATTATCAATTATTTATTTACCTTCATGCACTGTGATATCATCCAAACTGAAAACAATAAATCTGCTCAGTTAATAAATATTTTTCCCAGATCTAAAATTGCTTACTCAAATGAAAGAAAAAAGGAAATATTCCAGCGTGTAACTTATCCCGGAGAAAGTAATTCCTGTGTCATTCCGCAATGGCAGCTGTGTATCTACACAGCGAACGCTAAGCTCCGATTCACACAAGTGCATCGAATATCAATTTGCCTTCCACGAAGATCAGTCAGTCTTCCAAACATGCAGACTTTCTCAGTTCGAAACAGAGCCGTATTAAATTTGAGATAATGTGTGCCAAATATTCAGTAACACTTGATACTCTCATTGCCCAGAGGAATCAACGCTGGATCGAATCATTCATGTGACGTTTTAAGTAGCCATAAATGCATCCTCTCCCGTGGCTGCTAAATCCGTAGGATGCGAAATGCAAGACATGGAAGATTTTTCAATGGCCATCTGGAAATACTCAAATTGATCGTTCTTGCCGAATCATTTACTTGACCAAGTCTATATAGGGAGGCAATAAATTTGTTCGTAGTGCTTTTTGTTGACGGTTTCACTTAATTCTTTCGGAATCTTCCCTGAGGTAACATAATTTTATAGGAATAAGTATTAATGCCACTAATAAATTATGAATATCATGTTCATTTTATTTTACACCACAAATGTCTTGAGGGCTGGACTGGAGATAGTACGATTGCAAATGTATATAAATGCCTGAAACCTCCCCAGTATAGTTTCCTTAGATTTCCAATACGTCATTTTTTTTTTGTTGCGAGAACTCTCTATTTTTCTCTCTGATATTCCTAACTGGTAGATATCTGGTTAACGTTCATTCTCTTCTCTTAATTATGTTATGATCCTTTTGTGTTGAGTAGGGAAATTCTAACAATCTGAAACCGTATTTTTAACCTGGTGACAAAGCAACTAAAACTGGCCAGAAAAAAAATCAGTTTCTTTTAATTTTTATCTGCAATCTGCAGGAAGGACGGACTAGAAAATTATTTTGCTTCATCAAGTTCCTGATACTTACAGAGTCGCCCATATATAAGTCAAATACCTAAACAAAATAAAACAATCTTTTAAACAGAAGATATCAGAAAAAGTATTTTTTTAGCGCAGCATCATAAACGCAAAACACATGTTATCATATTTTGTCAAATTCTCTTGCATTGAAACTTAGAAAAAAATGGTTGGGAGATTTTAAAACAAAAGGTTCGGGAATATCTTATATCTATATTCTATTGCAGAGAAAGACAACAACTCCGATCAATAACATTATAATCTACTACTTTCCTTTTTCTTTTAGTATCCAAAATGTAAGGATGAAAGGGTTGAGTAACAGAGAGTCGAACACGGCTAAACTGCACACACGGGTCACGGTACGATTCTTTAGCTTTAGATCAAAACTTTCCTGCTCATATAAAATTCTGGACTTCGGCGCAAGTTCTCGAAATCACATATCTTTGTAACTGGCGTCTACGCAAGGAACGAGATCATGATTCCTTCTAGTACGCCACACACTCAATTTACACTGTATTTCAAGCGGGTACACTTGCGTCCTTTTTATTTTAGGTACCAGGTGTATATCCTGTTGGTTTCATTCCCAGGCTCAGTTAGCCTTCTAGTCTGCCACCAACGCAGTTTCGTAATATTTCCGCCGGATACCCCTGCATCCAGTTTTTTTTAGGTAACAGGTGCATTTCCTTTAATTTTTGTTCCCAATGTCCCACTTCTTCAGTTGCATCGACATATCAAATGGGTCTTCAAGTCAATATCCAACACCTAGACATTATGAAATACCGTTCATTTTACGTTCATATTTATATTTTAAGTTGTTTCTTAATAATTATTGCTCTCAGTTTTATGATATCTAGTGTTCCTATTCAATACTAATAATTTTCACGTACTATAAATTAGTCTTCGACTACGGTCGGCTAACTTATAACTAACAATATATATATATATATATATATATATATATATATATGAGACGAAAATTCCTTTGGATATTTAAATATTATCTTTTTGCTATCAATAATTCAATACAGTGAAGGTTGTAAAAATCATCTGAAATAATATTCCCCGATATAGTTAATGTAAGATGGTGACTGTAGTCGAGGTCGACCCGAAGGTTCCCTTTGCAATAGGTACTACACTGAGATGTAGGGGTATGCGCTACTCCTTTCCCTGTATTGATCCACTTTACCTTTGATATGTACCTTCTAATGATGAGTAATATGCAAGCAGGCATCATGTACACTTTTTGAGTCTTTGATATGACTTGACATGGGATTGAACCCCGGTCTCCCGAATCATTGGCGAACACACTACCCACAAGCCAGTGGATCGGTAATGATACATTACAAGAAATACAAGACCAAATGTAAAAAAAAAATGAAAAGAAAAAACAGTACAACCGAAGAATAAGAAATAAATACAAGACCACGAGTTGAAGTAAAGATTTTTAAAATTAGCAGAACTGAAGGAAAAGAAAGAAATTAAAAACCACGAGTTGGAAAGAAAAAAGATTTCTTGATTTTTTCCTTGATTAATGCAAGTTCAGTAGTCTGTGCATGTGATTAGGAAAAAAGAAAAGACGACAAAAGAAAACAAAACAAAAAAAGAAGGGAAAGGGGAAATTATAGACAAAAGAGAAAAGAGTAGAATATCTAATATCTTTTTTTAATGTGTTGGTCACCTTGCTTTTTTTTTTTCGTTCATTACAGTCTAATTTCGAGCCTGACTATCCGATATTTCATCCACGTAGTGTTGGGGATTGTTTTGGACAAACAGAAATGAAGTGGTTTATAGAAAGACCAACCGTTTCATAATTGAAAATCCCGGTTTGAAAGTGTCCCATAGAAATTGGGAAAGACGATGATTTTCGGAAGGCTTTGGGGCCAGCATATTCTGAGTAAAAAGATAAACTACGCATTGTCCGCTTGTTTCACTGTAATGACATTTTTAGTAGTTTTAGTTCAAGTTGTGGTTGATTTTTCCGTTTCTTTTCTCTCGGGTGAAGTTTTGGATTTGTGCATTGCCGATGAGGTGAACAAATAG